>CM046881.1:68146575-68746575 GCA_025667525.1 Glebionis coronaria | reverse complement strand
AAAATTAAAAAATACAAAACACCAAAAAGAATCTTCTTTTCTCATCCCCTCGTTGTACGTGACGTTTATGCAAACCCGCAATCAAGCAAGACGTGCACGTAAACGAAGAAACCGAAAGGAGTCAACACCTACTCCTAATCTTTCTAGTGAGGAGTCTCCTATTGACGAACCCATTGTAAGAGAAGAACCAACCATGGCGAATCGAACTATGATGGAGTTACTTCAAGCACCCACCGAGGGTTATGGAGAGGCTATTATAATTCCCGCTATCCTTGCGGAGATTTTTGAAGTGAAAACGGGTTTGTTGTCGATGATCCAAAACAACAAATTCCGTGGTGATGAAAAGGACAACCCGCACAACCATATACGCCAATTCAATCGCCTTACCGCCACTTGCAAATTTAAGGATGTTGCTAATGACTCGATTAAGATGATGCTTTTTCCGTATTGCTTAGCGGGGACCGCTAAAATTTGGTTAGAGAAAGAGCCACCCAATTCTATATTGACGTGGAAGGATCTCGTTTCTAAGTTTGTGAACAAATTTTTTCCACCCTCTAAGACTACGCATTTGAAAAACGAGATTTCAAAATTTTCACAAGAATTTAATGAGAGTTTTTCAACGGCTTGGAATAGGTTTAAGGAAATGTTACATGAGTGTCCTCATCACGGTTTTTCCGACTTGCATCAAATTGACACGTTTTACAATGGACTTAATGATCATGAAAGGGATTATCTAAATTCCGCCGCGGGTGGTAATTTTTTGTGTAAAACGGTTGAGGAAGATTTGGTGATAATTGAGAACAGATCTAAGGTGTATAGTCCTCGTAGCACGTTGAGTGTTCGTAAGGCTTCGTCTTCGGCTTCACCTTCTTTCTCTACTACCATCGATGCTTGCCAAATTGAGGCGAACATGGAAAACAAAATCTTTGATAAGCTTAAAGGTCTTCTAATTGAGTTCAAAGTTGGAGAACCAAGTGCTCCCGCTACAGCTAAAGCGGTTGAGGTTTCATGTATGTATTGTGGTGGAGGTCATAATTTCTCCGAGTGCATTACCAACGGTGGTAACACTTCGAGTGCCTATGCGGCCACGGGAACTTACAACCAAAACGGTCAAGTTACCCGCTCTAATCAATTGACTCCACCGGGTTTTGGTTCAAATCAAAATGCTAACAACTATCGAAACAATCAAGTTGGTTTCAAAAACAATTACAACAAGGGAAACTATGGGAATCAAGGGGCTAATAATCAAGTTTCAAACAAAAATCAAGGTGATTTTCAAAACAACAACAAAAGTTTGCAAACGTTGAAAGATCTTCCAAATGAATTTGTTGAATACGCTAATGGGAACGATGCTAGGTTTGACAACATTCAAAGAGAAATCATTAGCCTAAGATCCGAGTTTAAGAACGACTTGAAGAAAGAGTTGAAAAATGAGTTAGCAAATGAGCTTAAAATCCATACAAACAAGATGGAAGGAAATGTAACTAGGTTACAACAAAACCAACAAAAAATGGAACAAGGGAAACATGAAATTAAGCAAGAAATGATTAAGGCCGAGAAGAGGCAATCAATGTTTGAGGATAAAATTTCATCTATGTTTGAGGCAATTATGTGCAAACCGTCTTCGAGTAGTCTTCCTAGCAACACCATATCAAACCCAAAGGGTGAGATGAAAGTGATTACCACACGTAGTGGTAAGACACTTAAGGAACCGACTCCTCAACCAATTGCTCCTACGGAGGATGCAATTGAGGAAGAACCCGAGGTGGTGGTCGAAAAGGAGCATGTCCAAATCCCACGAAGTACCGCTCATGCCACACCTACGGTTGACCCATTACCAACATTGGAACCCGAGATTCCAAAGGTTATGCCTATGCCTCAACCCACACCACCTTTGCCCTATCCATCGAGACTTAGGAAGGATAAACGTCAAGAGCGCGACAATTACCAATTTGAGCTTTTTATGAAAATGTTTCGTGATTTGCACTTTAATGTGAGTTTCGTCGATGCTTTGGTCATGATGCCTCGATTTGCCGCTAACTTTAAGAGTATGTTGAACAACAAGGAGAAATCGCATCAATTGTCTAGTTGTTCATCGGTTTATCTTAATCGCATACCTCAAAAAGTCGGTGATCCTGGTAAATTCTTGAACCCTTGTGCAATCCAAGATATGGAAGAATGATATGCCCTGGCCGATCTTGGTGCTAGCATTAACTTGATGCCACTTGAAATCTTCAAGTCGCTCAATCTTCCTAATCTTACTCCTTCACTAATGTCTATCGAGTTGGCCGACCATTCCACGATTCCCGCATGTGGATTGGCGGAAGACGTTTTTGTGAAAGTGGGAAAGTTCTATTATCCGGTAGACTTTATCGTTGTTGATATTCCCACGGATCCTCAAGTTCCTCTCATTTTAGGTCGTTCGTTTTTAGATACGTCTATGGATTTGATCGATGTGCATGCTAGAAAGATCACCTTACGTTTCAACGACGAGGAACTTGTTATAAACGCAACTCAAAACTCTCAAATTTCTCATGTTTATTCCGTTGCAACCATAAACCTCGTTGATATGATTGACGTTGTTTGCGAGGAATTTTCACAAGAAGTTCTAGGTTTTGGTGATGATGAAAATAGTGGCAATCCCACTATGTTAGATCCCATTCTTGATAACTCGACACCAAACTTCACTCCATTTGAAGGTGGTGGTTTTACGTTGGAAAATGTTCCACGTACTTGTAACGAAGACCTCGACAATGATGAGGACTTCTCGATTATCAAGGATTTTCTTAACGATTTCCCATTTCCTCCACCCGAGGAGGTTATGAGTATCGAGCCCAAATATTCAATTGAGGAACCACCTATCCTCGAGTTGAAAGATTTACCTCCTCATCTCGAATATGTCTTTTTAGAGGAGGGCGACAAGTTGCCGGTTATTATTGCGAAAGAACTTTCGGATGATGAGAAAACCGCACTTGTCGATGTTCTAAAGGATCACAAAGGGGCAATTGCGTGGAAGTTATCCGACATTAAGGGAATCGATCCCAAACTTTGTACCCACAAAATCTTAATGGAGGAGGATTACAAGCCCGCAATCCAATATCAAAGGAGGGTGAACCCCAAATTCACGACGTCATCAAAAAGGAAGTCCTAAAACTCCTTGACGCGGGAATGATTTACCCTATTTCTGATAACCCTTGGGTGAGTCCTATTCATTGTTTCCCTAAAAAGGGAGGAATGACCATTGTGCCAAACGATGCCAACGAGTTAATTCCCACTAGACTCGTGACCGGATGGATAGTGTGCATTGACTATCGTAAGTTGAATGAAGCCACTCGTAAAGACCATTTTCCCTTGCCCTTCATGGATCAAATGTTGGAGCGTCTTGCGGGAAACGATTTCTATTTCTTTTTAGATGGTTTTTTCGGTTAGTTACAAATCCCCATCGATCCTCGTGATCAAGAAAAAACTACGTTTACGTGTCCATATGGAACGTTTGCCTATCGTAGAATGCCATTCGGACTTTGCAATGCACCGGGAACCTTTCAAAGGTGCATGATGGCTATTTTTCATGATATGATCGAGAAGACGATGGAAGTCTTCATGGATGACTTTTCCGTGTTTGGTTGTTCGTTCACTTCGTGTTTGTCGAATCTTGAGAGAATGTTGAAGCGTTGTGAGGAAACCAACCTTGTGCTCAATTGGGAAAATGTCATTTTATGGTTGAAAGTGGAATCGTCTTAGGGCACAAGGTTTCGAAAGCGGGGATTGAGGTAGATCAAGCTAAGGTAGATGTCATCACCAAATTACCTCATCCCAAAACTGTTAAGGGAGTTAGGAGTTTCCTAGGCCACGTGGGCTTTTATCGTCGATTCATCAAGGATTTTTCAAAGATCTCTCGACCTATTACACATCTTCTTGAAAAAGAGGCACGTTTTGTCTTTGACGAAGATTGTGTACGAGCCTTTGAAATCCTTAAGAGGAAACTTACCGAAGCTCTCATTCTTGTTGCTCCCAATTGGAACCTCCCCTTTGAGCTCATGTGTGATGCTAGTGACTATGCTATTGGGGCCGTATTGGGGCAACGTCATGAAAAGAACTTCTTGCCTATTCACTATGCTAGCAAGACGATGACCGAGGCTCAACTTAAATACACTACAACGGAAAAGGAGATCCTTTCCGTGGTGTATGCATTTGAGAAATTCTGACCTTATCTCGTCTTGACGAAATGCATAGTGTATACGGATCATTCGGCTATCAAGTATCTTATGGCTAAACAAGATGCTAAGCCGAGATTACTTCGTTGGATTCTCCTCCTTCAAGAATTTGATCACAAAATCATCGACAAAAAAGGAGCCGAGAATCTAGCGGCCGATCATCTTTCTCGTTTGGAAGATCCTCACCGAAGTGTTTACGAGCCCAAGGAAATCACCGAAACATTTCCGCTCGAGACACTTGGTGTAGTGAATTCTAAGCTTGATTCTTCCACCCCATGGTTTACGGACATCGCAAATTACCATGCGGGTAACTTCATCATTAAGGGCATGACGACTCAAGAAAAACGAAAATTCTTTCGTGACGTCAAGTTCTACTTTTGGAACGAACCTTACTTGTTTCGAACTTGTGCGGATCAAATCATTCGACGTTGTGTCCTTGGTACCGAAGCTTCTAACATCCTTAGAGCTTGTCACGGGGGACCCACGGGTGGTCACCATGGTGCTAATCTCACGGCTAAGAAGGTTTTTGATGCCGGTTTCTTTTTGGCCTACTATTTACCGAGATGCACATGAACTTGTGAAGTCATGTAACTCATGCCAACGACAAGGAAAAGCCTCACAAATAGATGAAATGCCACAAAACATCATCCAAGTGTGTGAGATCTTTGACGTTTGGGGTATTGACTTTATGGGACCATTCCCATCATCTCGTGGTAATAAGTACATCCTTGTCGCGGTTGACTACCTATCTAAGTGGGTGGAAGCTAAGGCTTTGCCCACCAATGATGCTCGTGTGGTAGTCAACTTTTTGAAGCAATTGTTCTCTCGGTTTGGAACCCCTCGTGCGATCATAAGCGATCGTGGAACCCATTTTTGTAACGACCAATTCGAAAGGGTCCTAAGGAAATATGGGGTTACACATCAGCTTTCTACGGCTTATCACCCACAAACGAGTGGGCAAGTCGAGGTTTCAAACCGAGCGTTGAAGAGGATCTTGGAGAGATCCATTGGGGAAAACCGACAATCGTGGTCGGATAAGTTGGACGATGCTTTATGGGCTTTTAGGACCGCTCATAAGACGCCTATCGGGTGCACTCCTTATAAGCTAGTGTATGGGAAGAATTGTCACTTGCCAGTTGAACTCGAACACAAGGCTTATTGGGCCCTAAAGCATTGTAATGATGATATGGAGACCGCGGGAAAACACCAGAAAATACAATTAAATGAATTGGATGAATTAAGGGATATTGCTTATGAAAATTCATTGATTTATAAAGAAAAGACTAAAAAGTTGCATGATTCTAAAATTAAAAACCGGGTTTTTAACATTGGGGATCAAGTTTTGCTTTTTAATTCTCGTTTGAAAATCTTTTCCGGTAAGTTGAAATCCCGTTGGTCCGTTCCATTCACCGTGACTCAAGTTTTTCCATATGGGACCATCGAGCTAGCTCAAAATGATGGCCCCAATTTCAAGGTGAATGGACATAGGTTGAAGCACTACTTTGGCGGGGAAGTTCCATCCTTGAACTACCTTGACCAAATCACCTTCCCCAATGATAATTAGTATTGAGGGGATCGGGTCGAGCTCATGACTCGGTAATCAAAAACGAGGTGCCTCGTGGGGGAGTCCCATGCTTCTCCTATGTACATATTATCGCTTTCTAATGTAGTAACGTGTGGGGATTTGTGCCCTTCCAACCTTTGTTTCGTGGTTGTTTGTGAATTGTGGACTTTAGATGATCATGATCTTCACGATTGGAGCCTCTCGTGTTCGTTTTATCGGAGCACTCGATCGTTTGCTTTGAAGACTTTCACAATATCCATGATATATCCTTTGATGTTCTAACCTTAGGTTTATATCACACTTCATAAACGGCTTTAAATTTAACGGTTACACCCTTTCCATGCTAGATTAAGCATTCGACTACGTCTCTAGTATGGGGGTGTTTGCACCCCTAGACTCGAAACATTGAGGACAATGTTTAACTTTAGTATGGGGGGTGAATAGATACTTGCCTTGCCAAACCTTCACGCTTTCCAAAGTTTATCTTTTTGTTTATCGTTTTGTTGCAAAATAAGGCTAAAAATGGCCAAATTAAAAAAAATCTCTCATGTTTTATAAGTGTTTGAAGACACGAATGTAGATTTTTCGATGGCGAGAATAAGAGTAATTTTTGACTCGATCGTGCGTGTTGAGCACTTAGCTTTGATTCCTTAACTTTACATTAGGCTAAGTCTCTAAATGAGGACGAGAAATGATAGAGTTAACTATAAGTTACTATGCTAAACGTAGAATACTCGTATTCTTTCAAAAACTCATGTGTTCTCGTTATTTGCTTATTCTCCCTTTGCTTGTAAATATTTTTTGCTTAATAAATATTGACTTAGCGGTTTAGTCTTGATTGTTGGGTTTCTAGTCTTTTCTAGTAGCTTCCGTGTAATTAAATTGGGAAGACATTAAGGTATCGCCAGCGTCACGGTTTTGAAGTATTGGCACCCGAATAATCGAAAGCTTCACCCAATAATAAGATTTCAAGTGCTCACCTAAATCAAGCAAACAATTTGAAGCTCACAAGGCCGAAAAATGTATGCAAAATTGAAAGTGAATCAAGCCTTAATCTTTGAAGATTTAAAGATCCAAAATTCGCCTTAGCGTGAGGATATACGTCTTTGGCTTATAAAACCACCGATGAGGTGGATAATAAAAGGCAAGGCAAGACAAGACCGAAGTCATAATAAAAGCTTCATGGCAAAGTTGAATAAAAGATGGAGGTAAACCAAAGATAATAAGGCCCTTCCGTTAGGGGCGTATAAAAGTCTTGGTAATAAGTCTCATGTTCAAAACCGTTATAAAACCGTGTTTATCGATCCTTCTTGTTGACTTAATTTTTTGACATCGTTGTCTATTAGGAGGGGTTATTGATTTGATGGTCTTGGTTACACCGTTAGGACCCTATTTTTAGACCTAAATCTCTATTATCGCATAAGTAAAACAATGTATCCTCGTGAAACATTCAAGACATAATAAAATATAAGAGATACAACTTAGGAAAATGGGAGGATAAGTACGTGATTAGGGCATATGAGTAGTGTTAGCATTACTAACTTATAATGACAATGATCTCGTTGCACGCTTGGCATGGAATTGGGGTGAAAATCAAGGACGATGAAATTATTTCTAACAAAGCATTCACGTGTTCTTTTCTATGAACCTAAACGTCCCATTTTGCGATGAAAATCATACAATATGTCTAAAACTCAAGTAGTAGTAGTAATAGTAGTAAAGTAGCTAGTTTATCATTCAATAAAAGTGAACAAAAATGAATTTTGGAGATGCTACGATACTTCTTTCTAGCATTGCGTGAGGGCACGGCAATGGTTTAGTATGGGGGAGTGATGAGACTGCTTTTATACATAGTCTCATCGTCCAAAAAGGGCTTTAAATGCATAAAATATCATGAAAACACCTAAATATATGCTTGTGTTTGTTTCTTGTGTATTTTAGGTACGGATATTGAGAAAATGACAAAAGATCACAAGAATCATGCAAAAACGAACACGGGAAACGAAGCCGCACATTGAACCAAGCCCTAATGAAGAATTTCCCAAGACAAACCCTTGAAGATTTGAATATTTATGAAGAAGGGTCCTCCAATGAGGAAGAATTGACACTTTATACCCTTGTATCTTTATAATTACAAGATTGGTCCCTAAAGTTTGTCAATATTGCAAAAAGGGCCCTCCACTTTGAAGAATTGGCAATTTTAGTCCCTCAACAAAACTAAAATGTCAATATTAGTCCTTCTCAAAGTCAAACATATCATGAAGAACTTCAAGTTACAAGAATTACAAATTTGGTCCTTTAAAAATGTCAAAATTACCAAAAGGACCCTTGACTTTGAAGACTTGGCAAAAATGGTCCCTCATTAATCATGACTTGGCAATTTCAGTCCTCCAAAAGGTCAATCATACAAGTCAAGACCATAATCCTTGAAGAAAAATACCAAATCAGTCCTTCAAGAATCAAGAAATGGCAAGAAATACCCCTGAAAATACTTTGGAAAAGTATTTGGGGCAAAAGTGTGAAAGTGAAAAGTTTGCTAACAAGGGAATCCGGATTTGTTGAGTTTATTTACAAAGTAAAAGGGAAAATAAAGTTAAGGGGTTATTCCTGCCAAGACAACCTAAGTAACCTAGACCAGTGGTAGGGTGACACGTGCCCCACTCACTCTCTCCACCAATCACAACTCACCAATACTCCACCTCACCCATCCACTAAACCCGGTTTATTACCTAAATAATCTTGGCGCCTTAAACACTAATTTAAATCCTAATCACCCGTTAAACATATCAAACACCCAACTATTCACCTCAAGAACACAATTAGGTTTTCTTAATTGTGTTGTAATTAAACCCTAAGATTGTCCAGATTAGTGATTAAGCATCCCTTAATCACATCCCAACACCAAAAACACATGCTACTTCACCCCACACCCCACACAAGATTCCCTGCTTTTCACCTTTGAGCAAACTGCCAAAAGTGTGACAGCCATCCAACGGGCATGATTCTAGCTTACATCTTAAGCTCATTTACACCTTTGGATTGACCTTTACCTTGCCAGCTACAACAAGATGCCAAGAAAAGTCACATGATCAAGCATATATTCAAACTTCACAAGGGCATAATGGGGACTTCACCAAGCATTAGGTTTTCGTTTTCAGCTTTCCTAGATAACTTGTATGCCTATATAAAGGCCTTAGGGTGCTTCATTTTTACTTTGCTCTTGAATTTTCCTTTGTTCAAAATTCTATAAATCCATATTCAGTTTAATGAAATGTGTTTGAATCTTTGAAGAAAACTCAAGTGCCATTGTTGTTTACTACTTATTATTGCTCTTAGTTTGTTACTCTTGAATCTCAAAACCTGTTTATAAGGAGTGTGCAAAAGTTTGCACATTTTCCTTCAAGCTTGATATTTTGCTATGTTTCTTGGTACACCTTGGAATTCTTGGGCTATAAAGCTGATCATAGCATCCTGATATTGAGTTATCAAGGTGTGGTGAAGCCTATAACTTGGGGATAATCAAGTGTGGGATACAAGAGTTGCATTAATCAAGGCTTTTTAACCTTTCTATTTTTGATATTTTGCTTATAACCTTGTTGAATCTTAGCAGGCTTTATTGTGGAAGCTTGTACTTGTTCTTGCTAGTACATAAGCTCAAAATCCGTGGGTGTGGATGTACATCCATGAGGTACACATCATCTTACCCAAAATCTGTTAAAACTTTGGATTTTTGGTGATTTTGTGTGTGACTTGTGTTCTTGCTGATTTTATGGTCTAACCTTGCTCTAATCTGCTTAATATATCTGTTATTGTGCTTATTTGGGCTTGGGTGGTCTTGGATAACACTTTTGATTCGAAAATTTTGGATTTGAAAATTTAAAGGGGTGTTTGGGATTACCTGTTATAGATCATAAGTTGTTATTGTGTTTGTGGAAAGTGTTGTTTATGCTTGTTATCTGCTATATACTTGGTTGCGAGTTATTTGCTGCAAGTTTTGGGTTTAAAACCTCAACTCACTGATTGTGCTATATCTCATTGAGTTTAACTGTTTTTTACCTAAGATTTTGGTAAAATCTAGAATTTATGCATGCTTAGGGCTGAAGGCTGTTAAATCATTGTTTCTACAACATATGTGATAGATCTGAATGGTTGAATTTGGCTTGTTGGTCAAGTGCATCAGCAAAAGTAAAATCTGCTTGTGTTAAGTGTTCATCAGTAACTTGTTGTGCTTGAATCTTGCTCAATACTTTGAATCAGTGCATGAAACCTGTTTAGACTTGCTTATTTAAGTTTATTATTGCTTGTGTATGCATTTGGTTAAGTTTGGTTGGCTGAATTGTGCTATAAGTGCTTATTGAACCTCAACTGCTTATGTGTTCATGTCTGTGCTAGATCTGGTGATGTTTTGATTAAACTGTACTAATTGGCTGATAGTGATTGTGATTTCTTTGTTGTATTTGACTCCTTATGATCCACTGATCATTTGGGTGCCTTTGTGTAACTTGAATCTCCAAAAAAGTCACTAAAGACAAAAAGTCAAACAAGTCAAGCAGTGGAAAAAGTTTCCACTGCTCAACATCCAAAACTAGCCCCTGCTAGTGCAATTTTTGATCTAGCTTATTAATAAGCCGTATTGGCTTATCCAGACCTGCAACAACTTATTTTTTGTGATCAATCTTCATCATTTGACCCATTTGTTTGAACTGGAGCTTATTAGACTTTGACTTTGACTTTTTGCTAGAAAACCAAATCATTTGACTTTTTCATAAGTGATTATTTGCTTATTTTAGCTTATTGAGTGAACTTATTTGAAAACTTTTTGTTGATTAAGCTTAGTTAAGTCATTTAAAAACTTTTGAAACTTGAATCAGCTCTTGGGATAGCCTAGAACTCAAAAACGACTATTTTGTCATTTTCTATAGATTGCTTATTGCATTTTCAGGCTTATTCCTTGGACTTTTTTCAAATTTCTTTTTACAAAAGTCTTAGGCAACTCAAAAGAAGCTTGTGTGTCTAATTTGAGCTTATGGCATCAGCTTATAGCTTAATGGGCCAAAAAGCCCATTAAGAATAAGATGTTTGATATAAGCCAGCTTATTTCATATTTTCAGCTTTTGGGCCTTTGAAAAATTGTGTTCAGAATCAAATTTTGAGTCAGATAGGAGTTTTTGGGCTTAATTGGACAATATTTTGCTTATTGGGCCTATTTGAGCCCATTAAATGGACTGTTTGGACTTTTGGCCCATTTGGAGACCCATTAGGGGTATTTTGTAATTTCAACTTCATGTTCTGCTTAATTAGGTTAAATTAAGCTAGTTTGCAGGTTTTTATAATTTTTTATAAATTTTGGATTTTTAATATTATTTTATTATTATTTTATTATTAAAAATTAAAATTTAGATTTTTCAAGTTTTTATATTTTTCTTAGGTTAAATACATAAAGTTAGGACTTTTACAACTTTTAGAACATTTTTATTGTTCTTAGATTAATTTTTATAATTATTTTAAGTTTTAATAGTTTTTAATTAATTTTAAATAGTTTTAATTAATTTTAAAATCTTCAAAAATAGATTTAAATTAAGATAGGTTGTTTTAGAGGTTTATAAAGTGGTAAGGCTCATTTTGGGCTTTTTATTAATTAAATTGATTTTTAGGGCTTTAATTAGCATTAAAAAATCATTATTTAATTAAATAAAAGGTTTGGGTGATTTTTGATTTATTGTAAACTCCAATTACATTATTTAGGATTTATTGCAATTTTTTAGGAATTTTTAGGGTAAATTTTTAAATTTGGTACTTTTTACGGTTTTACGTGTACGACCTTTTCGTCTTAGTTTAAATCGTCATCGTAACCGTCATTCTCTTCTTATCCCCTTTCTATTTTCTTTTCTCATAATCAATATAATCACATAATTAATCATCTCTCTACACAACACACTAGCCTCCTTGGGAAACGAACCCCACTTTTGGGTCATTTGTGCACGATTTTCCTAAATCGTCGTACTTACCCTAATTACGTTCTTTTTCCTAAAAGACGTAAAAACTCAACTATCATTTTGGTGCCGCTACCGGGGAGGCGTGTTGTGTTTTGATTTGGAAATTGTTGTTTTTATATATAGCCATAATATCTACTTGTATTAGTAGCACTCTACTAATACGTATTATCGGTTTTTTGTTTTTTGTGTGAATACTATTACTATATTGTATACGTAGAACAATAAATTCACAAGTACTCCAAAAGTGTGAAAACACAACCTTGACTTGGGAGGTCATTACCCAATCATTGTATTCGAATCTCAAACAAGAAAGAAAAGGCTAAAATAGATAAATACTTTCGTGAAGCTCGATTTTGAAAAATACAAACTATAAGGTGGGTATAAGGCGGGTATTATAAAATATATCCTAAGGAAAAAGGCTCTTAAGTGCTTCGCGCCGCCTCGTTTCCCCGCTTGCTTGTGAGTATTTGATTTTGAGAGCTAATCGAGGGTTTTGCCGCCCAAAGTATTATTAAGTATCATATATACTTTCTTGGTTTCATTTGATTAAACCCTCTTGAACGTTTTGGTGTTACACCAACGTTCTAAAGTCATCGAAGGCGTTCACTTCACGTGATCGTTTTCATTACTTGAGGCTTCTTTAATCAAGAGATTTGATTAAGGAGGAGATTTGTGAATTTTGGTCTACTTAATACAATCACAAAATAAAATAAAAAGTAAAAACAATCAAAAACCACAAAAAAAATTAAAAAATACAAAACACCAAAAAGAATCTTCTTTTCTCATCCCCTCGTTGTACGTGACGTTTATGCAAACCCGCAATCAAGCAAGACGTGCACGTAAACGAAGAAACCGAAAGGAGTCAACACCTACTCCTAATCTTTCTAGTGAGGAGTCTCCTATTGACGAACCCATTGTAAGAGAAGAACCAACCATGGCGAATCGAACTATGATGGAGTTACTTCAAGCACCCACCGAGGGTTATGGAGAGGCTATTATAATTCCCGCTATCCTTGCGGAGATTTTTGAAGTGAAAACGGGTTTGTTGTCGATGATCCAAAACAACAAATTCCGTGGTGATGAAAAGGACAACCCGCACAACCATATACGCCAATTCAATCGCCTTACCGCCACTTGCAAATTTAAGGATGTTGCTAATGACTCGATTAAGATGATGCTTTTTCCGTATTGCTTAGCGGGGACCGCTAAAATTTGGTTAGAGAAAGAGCCACCCAATTCTATATTGACGTGGAAGGATCTCGTTTCTAAGTTTGTGAACAAATTTTTTCCACCCTCTAAGACTACGCATTTGAAAAACGAGATTTCAAAATTTTCACAAGAATTTAATGAGAGTTTTTCAACGGCTTGGAATAGGTTTAAGGAAATGTTACATGAGTGTCCTCATCATGGTTTTTCCGACTTGCATCAAATTGACACGTTTTACAATGGACTTAATGATCATGAAAGGGATTATCTAAATTCCGCCGCGGGTGGTAATTTTTTGTGTAAAACGGTTGAGGAAGCTTTGGTGATAATTGAGAACAGATCTAAGGTGTATAGTCCTCGTAGCACGTTGAGTGTTCGTAAGGCTTCGTCTTCGGCTTCACCTTCTTTCTCTACTACCATCGATGCTTGCCAAATTGAGGCGAACATGGAAAACAAAATCTTTGATAAGCTTAAAGGTCTTCTAATTGAGTTCAAAGTTGGAGAACCAAGTGCTCCCGCTACAGCTAAAGCGGTTGAGGTTTCATGTATGTATTGTGGTGGAGGTCATAATTTCTCCGAGTGCATTACCAACGGTGGTAACACTTCGAGTGCCTATGCGGCCACGGGAACTTACAACCAAAACGGTCAAGTTACCCGCTCTAATCAATTGACTCCACCGGGTTTTGGTTCAAATCAAAATGCTAACAACTATCGAAACAATCAAGTTGGTTTCAAAAACAATTACAACAAGGGAAACTATGGGAATCAAGGGGCTAATAATCAAGTTTCAAACAAAAATCAAGGTGATTTTCAAAACAACAACAAAAGTTTGCAAACGTTGAAAGATCTTCCAAATGAATTTGTTGAATACGCTAATGGGAACGATGCTAGGTTTGACAACATTCAAAGAGAAATCATTAGCCTAAGATCCGAGTTTAAGAACGACTTGAAGAAAGAGTTGAAAAATGAGTTAGCAAATGAGCTTAAAATCCATACAAACAAGATGGAAGGAAATGTAACTAGGTTACAACAAAACCAACAAAAAATGGAACAAGGGAAACATGAAATTAAGCAAGAAATGATTAAGGCCGAGAAGAGGCAATCAATGTTTGAGGATAAAATTTCATCTATGTTTGAGGCAATTATGTGCAAACCGTCTTCGAGTAGTCTTCCTAGCAACACCATATCAAACCCAAAGGGTGAGATGAAAGTGATTACCACACGTAGTGGTAAGACACTTAAGGAACCGACTCCTCAACCAATTGCTCCTACGGAGGATGCAATTGAGGAAGAACCCGAGGTGGTGGTCGAAAAGGAGCATGTCCAAATCCCACGAAGTACCGCTCATGCCACACCTACGGTTGACCCATTACCAACATTGGAACCCGAGATTCCAAAGGTTATGCCTATGCCTCAACCCACACCACCTTTGCCCTATCCATCGAGACTTAGGAAGGATAAACGTCAAGAGCGCGACAATTACCAATTTGAGCTTTTTATGAAAATGTTTCGTGATTTGCACTTTAATGTGAGTTTCGTCGATGCTTTGGTCATGATGCCTCGATTTGCCGCTAACTTTAAGAGTATGTTGAACAACAAGGAGAAATCGCATCAATTGTCTAGTTGTTCATCGGTTTATCTTAATCGCATACCTCAAAAAGTCGGTGATCCTGGTAAATTCTTGAACCCTTGTGCAATCCAAGATATGGAAGAATGATATGCCCTGGCCGATCTTGGTGCTAGCATTAACTTGATGCCACTTGAAATCTTCAAGTCGCTCAATCTTCCTAATCTTACTCCTTCACTAATGTCTATCGAGTTGGCCGACCATTCCACGATTCCCGCATGTGGATTGGCGGAAGACGTTTTTGTGAAAGTGGGAAAGTTCTATTATCCGGTAGACTTTATCGTTGTTGATATTCCCACGGATCCTCAAGTTCCTCTCATTTTAGGTCGTTCGTTTTTAGATACGTCTATGGATTTGATCGATGTGCATGCTAGAAAGATCACCTTATGTTTCAACGACGAGGAACTTGTTATAAACGCAACTCAAAACTCTCAAATTTCTCATGTTTATTCCGTTGCAACCATAAACCTCGTTGATATGATTGACGTTGTTTGCGAGGAATTTTCACAAGAAGTTCTAGGTTTTGGTGATGATGAAAATAGTGGCAATCCCACTATGTTAGATCCCATTCTTGATAACTCGACACCAAACTTCACTCCATTTGAAGGTGGTGGTTTTACGTTGGAAAATGTTCCACGTACTTGTAACGAAGACCTCGACAATGATGAGGACTTCTCGATTATCAAGGATTTTCTTAACGATTTCCCATTTCCTCCACCCGAGGAGGTTATGAGTATCGAGCCCAAATCTTCAATTGAGGAACCACCTATCCTCGAGTTGAAAGATTTACCTCCTCATCTCGAATATGTCTTTTTAGAGGAGGGCGACAAGTTGCCGGTTATTATTGCGAAAGAACTTTCGGATGATGAGAAAACCGCACTTGTCGATGTTCTAAAGGATCACAAAGGGGCAATTGCGTGGAAGTTATCCGACATTAAGGGAATCGATCCCAAACTTTGTACCCACAAAATCTTAATGGAGGAGGATTACAAGCCCGCAATCCAATATCAAAGGAGGGTGAACCCCAAATTCACGACGTCATCAAAAAGGAAGTCCTAAAACTCCTTGACGCGGGAATGATTTACCCTATTTCTGATAACCCTTGGGTGAGTCCTATTCATTGTTTCCCTAAAAAGGGAGGAATGACCATTGTGCCAAACGATGCCAACGAGTTAATTCCCACTAGACTCGTGACCGGATGGATAGTGTGCATTGACTATCGTAAGTTGAATGAAGCCACTCGTAAAGACCATTTTCCCTTGCCCTTCATGGATCAAATGTTGGAGCGTCTTGCGGGAAACGATTTCTATTTCTTTTTAGATGGTTTTTTCGGTTAGTTACAAATCCCCATCGATCCTCGTGATCAAGAAAAAACTACGTTTACGTGTCCATATGGAACGTTTGCCTATCGTAGAATGCCATTCGGACTTTGCAATGCACCGGGAACCTTTCAAAGGTGCATGATGGCTATTTTTCATGATATGATCGAGAAGACGATGGAAGTCTTCATGGATGACTTTTCCGTGTTTGGTTGTTCATTCACTTCGTGTTTGTCGAATCTTGAGAGAATGTTGAAGCGTTGTGAGGAAACCAACCTTGTGCTCAATTGGGAAAATGTCATTTTATGGTTAAAAGTGGAATCGTCTTAGGGCACAAGGTTTCGAAAGCGGGGATTGAGGTAGATCAAGCTAAGGTAGATGTCATCACCAAATTAACTCATCCCAAAACTGTTAAGGGAGTTAGGAGTTTCCTAGGCCACGTGGGCTTTTATCGTCGATTCATCAAGGATTTTTCAAAGATCTCTCGACCTATTACACATCTTCTTGAAAAAGAGGCACGTTTTGTCTTTGACGAAGATTGTGTACGAGCCTTTGAAATCCTTAAGAGGAAACTTACCGAAGCTCTCATTCTTGTTGCTCCCAATTGGAACCTCCCCTTTGAGCTCATGTGTGATGCTAGTGACTATGCTATTGGGGCCGTATTGGGGCAACGTCATGAAAAGCACTTCTTGCCTATTCACTATGCTAGCAAGACGATGACCGAGGCTCAACTTAAATACACTACAACGGAAAAGGAGTTCCTTTCCGTGGTGTATGCATTTGAGAAATTCTGACCTTATCTCGTCTTGACGAAATGCATAGTGTATACGGATCATTCGGCTATCAAGTATCTTATGGCTAAACAAGATGCTAAGCCGAGATTACTTCGTTGGATTCTCCTCCTTCAAGAATTTGATCACAAAATCATCGACAAAAAAGGAGCCGAGAATCTAGCGGCCGATCATCTTTCTCGTTTGGAAGATCCTCACCGAAGTGTTTACGAGCCCAAGGAAATCACCGAAACATTTCCGCTCGAGACACTTGGTGTAGTGAATTCTAAGCTTGATTCTTCCACCCCATGGTTTACGGACATCGCAAATTACCATGCGGGTAACTTCATCATTAAGGGCATGACGACTCAAGAAAAACGAAAATTCTTTCGTGACGTCAAGTTCTACTTTTGGAACGAACCTTACTTGTTTCGAACTTGTGCGGATCAAATCATTCGACGTTGTGTCCTTGGTACCGAAGCTTCTAACATCCTTAGAGCTTGTCACGGGGGACCCACGGGTGGTCACCATGGTGCTAATCTCACGGCTAAGAAGGTTTTTGATGCCGGTTTCTTTTTGGCCTACTATTTACCGAGATGCACATGAACTTGTGAAGTCATGTAACTCATGCCAACGACAAGGAAAAGCCTCACAAATAGATGAAATGCCACAAAACATCATCCAAGTGTGTGAGATCTTTGACGTTTGGGGTATTGACTTTATGGGACCATTCCCATCATCTCGTGGTAATAAGTACATCCTTGTCGCGGTTGACTACCTATCTAAGTGGGTGGAAGCTAAGGCTTTGCCCACCAATGATGCTCGTGTGGTAGTCAACTTTTTGAAGCAATTGTTCTCTCGGTTTGGAACCCCTCGTGCGATCATAAGCGATCGTGGAACCCATTTTTGTAACGACCAATTCGAAAGGGTCCTAAGGAAATATGGGGTTACACATCAGCTTTCTACGGCTTATCACCCACAAACGAGTGGGCAAGTCGAGGTTTCAAACCGAGCGTTGAAGAGGATCTTGGAGAGATCCATTGGGGAAAACCGACAATCGTGGTCGGATAAGTTGGACGATGCTTTATGGGCTTTTAGGACCGCTCATAAGACGCCTATCGGGTGCACTCCTTATAAGCTAGTGTATGGGAAGAATTGTCACTTGCCAGTTGAACTCGAACACAAGGCTTATTGGGCCCTAAAGCATTGTAATGATGATATGGAGACCGCGGGAAAACACCAGAAAATACAATTAAATGAATTGGATGAATTAAGGGATATTGCTTATGAAAATTCATTGATTTATAAAGAAAAGACTAAAAAGTTGCATGATTCTAAAATTAAAAACCGGGTTTTTAACATTGGGGATCAAGTTTTGCTTTTTAATTCTCGTTTGAAAATCTTTTCCGGTAAGTTGAAATCCCGTTGGTCCGTTCCATTCACCGTGACTCAAGTTTTTCCATATGGGACCATCGAGCTAGCTCAAAATGATGGCCCCAATTTCAAGGTGAATGGACATAGGTTGAAGCACTACTTTGGCGGGGAAGTTCCATCCTTGAACTACCTTGACCAAATCACCTTCCCCAATGATAATTAGTATTGAGGGGATCGGGTCGAGCTCATGACTCGGTAATCAAAAACGAGGTGCCTCGTGGGGGAGTCCCATGCTTCTCCTATGTACATATTATCGCTTTCTAATGTAGTAACGTGTGGGGATTTGTGCCCTTCCAACCTTTGTTTCGTGGTTGTTTGTGAATTGTGGACTTTAGATGATCATGATCTTCACGATTGGAGCCTCTCGTGTTCGTTTTATCGGAGCACTCGATCGTTTGCTTTGAAGACTTTCACAATATCCATGATATATCCTTTGATGTTCTAACCTTAGGTTTATATCACACTTCATAAACGGCTTTAAATTTAACGGTTACACCCTTTCCATGCTAGATTAAGCATTCGACTACGTCTCTAGTATGGGGGTGTTTGCACCCCTAGACTCGAAACATTGAGGACAATGTTTAACTTTAGTATGGGGGGTGAATAGATACTTGCCTTGCCAAACCTTCACGCTTTCCAAAGTTTATCTTTTTGTTTATCGTTTTGTTGCAAAATAAGGCTAAAAATGGCCAAATTAAAAAAAATCTCTCATGTTTTATAAGTGTTTGAAGACACGAATGTAGATTTTTCGATGGCGAGAATAAGAGTAATTTTTGACTCGATCGTGCGTGTTGAGCACTTAGCTTTGATTCCTTAACTTTACATTAGGCTAAGTCTCTAAATGAGGACGAGAAATGATAGAGTTAACTATAAGTTACTATGCTAAACGTAGAATACTCGTATTCTTTCAAAAACTCATGTGTTCTCGTTATTTGCTTATTCTCCATTTGCTTGTAAATATTTTTTGCTTAATAAATATTGACTTAGCGGTTTAGTCTTGATTGTTGGGTTTCTAGTCTTTTCTAGTAGCTTCCGTGTAATTAAATTGGGAAGACATTAAGGTATCGCCAGCGTCACGGTTTTGAAGTATTGGCACCCGAATAATCGAAAGCTTCACCCAATAATAAGATTTCAAGTGCTCACCTAAATCAAGCAAACAATTTGAAGCTCACAAGGCCGAAAAATCTATGCAAAATTGAAAGTGAATCAAGCCTTAATCTTTGAAGATTTAAAGATCCAAAATTCGCCTTAGCGTGAGGATATACGTCTTTGGCTTATAAAACCACCGATGAGGTGGATAATAAAAGGCAAGGCAAGACAAGACCGAAGTCATAATAAAAGCTTCATGGCAAAGTTGAATAAAAGATGGAGGTAAACCAAAGATAATAAGGCCCTTCCGTTAGGGGCGTATAAAAGTCTTGGTAATAAGTCTCATGTTCAAAACCGTTATAAAACCGTGTTTATCGATCCTTCTTGTTGACTTAATTTTTTGACATCGTTGTCTATTAGGAGGGGTTATTGATTTGATGGTCTTGGTTACACCGTTAGGACCCTATTTTTAGACCTAAATCTCTATTATCGCATAAGTAAAACAATGTATCCTCGTGAAACATTCAAGACATAATAAAATATAAGAGATACAACTTAGGAAAATGGGAGGATAAGTACGTGATTAGGGCATATGAGTAGTGTTAGCATTACTAACTTATAATGACAATGATCTCGTTGCACGCTTGGCATGGAATTGGGGTGAAAATCAAGGACGATGAAATTATTTCTAACAAAGCATTCACGTGTTCTTTTCTATGAACCTAAACGTCCCATTTTGCGATGAAAATCATACAATATGTCTAAAACTCAAGTAGTAGTAGTAATAGTAGTAAAGTAGCTAGTTTATCATTCAATAAAAGTGAACAAAAATGAATTTTGGAGATGCTACGATACTTCTTTCTAGCATTGCGTGAGGGCACGGCAATGGTTTAGTATGGGGGAGTGATGAGACTGCTTTTATACATAGTCTCATCGTCCAAAAAGGGCTTTAAATGCATAAAATATCATGAAAACACCTAAATATATGCTTGTGTTTGTTTCTTGTGTATTTTAGGTACGGATATTGAGAAAATGACAAAAGATCACAAGAATCATGCAAAAACGAACACGGGAAACGAAGCCGCGCATTGAACCAAGCCCTAATGAAGAATTTCCCAAGACAAACCCTTGAAGATTTGAATATTTATGAAGAAGGGTCCTCCAATGAGGAAGAATTGACACTTTATACCCTTGTATCTTTATAATTACAAGATTGGTCCCTAAAGTTTGTCAATATTGCAAAAAGGGCCCTCCACTTTGAAGAATTGGCAATTTTAGTCCCTCAACAAAACTAAAATGTCAATATTAGTCCTTCTCAAAGTCAAACATATCATGAAGAACTTCAAGTTACAAGAATTACAAATTTGGTCCTTTAAAAATGTCAAAATTACCAAAAGGACCCTTGACTTTGAAGACTTGGCAAAAATGGTCCCTCATTAATCATGACTTGGCAATTTCAGTCCTCCAAAAGGTCAATCATACAAGTCAAGACCATAATCCTTGAAGAAAAATACCAAATCAGTCCTTCAAGAATCAAGAAATGGCAAGAAATACCCCTGAAAATACTTTGGAAAAGTATTTGGGGCAAAAGTGTGAAAGTGAAAAGTTTGCTAACAAGGGAATCCGGATTTGTTGAGTTTATTTACAAAGTAAAAGGGAAAATAAAGTTAAGGGGTTATTCCTGCCAAGACAACCTAAGTAACCTAGACCAGTGGTAGGGTGACACGTGCCCCACTCACTCTCTCCACCAATCACAACTCACCAATACTCCACCTCACCCATCCACTAAACCCGGTTTATTACCTAAATAATCTTGGCGCCTTAAACACTAATTTAAATCCTAATCACCCGTTAAACATATCAAACACCCAACTATTCACCTCAAGAACACAATTAGGTTTTCTTAATTGTGTTGTAATTAAACCCTAAGATTGTCCAGATTAGTGATTAAGCATCCCTTAATCACATCCCAACACCAAAAACACATGCTACTTCACCCCACACCCCACACAAGATTCCCTGCTTTTCACCTTTGAGCAAACTGCCAAAAGTGTGACAGCCATCCAACGGGCATGATTCTAGCTTACATCTTAAGCTCATTTACACCTTTGGATTGACCTTTACCTTGCCAGCTACAACAAGATGCCAAGAAAAGTCACATGATCAAGCATATATTCAAACTTCACAAGGGCATAATGGGGACTTCACCAAGCATTAGGTTTTCGTTTTCAGCTTTCCTAGATAACTTGTATGCCTATATAAAGGCCTTAGGGTGCTTCATTTTTACTTTGCTCTTGAATTTTCCTTTGTTCAAAATTCTATAAATCCATATTCAGTTTAATGAAATGTGTTTGAATCTTTGAAGAAAGCTCAAGTGCCATTGTTGTTTACTACTTATTATTGCTCTTAGTTTGTTACTCTTGAATCTCAAAACCTGTTTATAAGGAGTGTGCAAAAGTTTGCACATTTTCCTTCAAGCTTGATATTTTGCTATGTTTCTTGGTACACCTTGGAATTCTTGGGCTATAAAGCTGATCATAGCATCCTGATATTGAGTTATCAAGGTGTGGTGAAGCCTATAACTTGGGGATAATCAAGTGTGGGATACAAGAGTTGCATTAATCAAGGCTTTTTAACCTTTCTATTTTTGATATTTTGCTTATAACCTTGTTGAATCTTAGCAGGCTTTATTGTGGAAGCTTGTACTTGTTCTTGCTAGTACATAAGCTCAAAATCCGTGGGTGTGGATGTACATCCATGAGGTACACATCATCTTACCCAAAATCTGTTAAAACTTTGGATTTTTGGTGATTTTGTGTGTGACTTGTGTTCTTGCTGATTTTATGGTCTAACCTTGCTCTAATCTGCTTAATATATCTGTTATTGTGCTTATTTGGGCTTGGGTGGTCTTGGATAACACTTTTGATTCGAAAATTTTGGATTTGAAAATTTAAAGGGGTGTTTGGGATTACCTGTTATAGATCATAAGTTGTTATTGTGTTTGTGGAAAGTGTTGTTTATGCTTGTTATCTGCTATATACTTGGTTGCGAGTTATTTGCTGCAAGTTTTGGGTTTAAAACCTCAAATCACTGATTGTGCTATATCTCATTGAGTTTAACTGTTTTTTACCTAAGATTTTGGTAAAATCTAGAATTTATGCATGCTTAGGGCTGAAGGCTGTTAAATCATTGTTTCTACAACATATGTGATAGATCTGAATGGTTGAATTTGGCTTGTTGGTCAAGTGCATCAGCAAAAGTAAAATCTGCTTGTGTTAAGTGTTCATCAGTAACTTGTTGTGCTTGAATCTTGCTCAATACTTTGAATCAGTGCATGAAACCTGTTTAGACTTGCTTATTTAAGTTTATTATTGCTTGTGTATGCATTTGGTTAAGTTTGGTTGGCTGAATTGTGCTATAAGTGCTTATTGAACCTCAACTGCTTATTTGTTCATGTCTGTGCTAGATCTTGTGATGTTTTGATTAAACTGTACTAATTGGCTGATAGTGATTGTGATTTCTTTGTTTTATTTGACTCCTTATGATCCACTGATCATTTGGGTGCCTTTGTGTAACTTGAATCTCCAAAAAAGTCACTAAAGACAAAATGTCAAACAAGTCAAGCAGTGGAAAAAGTTTCCACTGCTCAACATCCAAAACTAGCCCCTGCTAGTGCAATTTTTATCCAACTTATTAATAAGCCATATTGGCTTATCCAGACCTGCAACTAGGGGTGTGCATGGTTCGGTTTGGGGCGGTTTTTGGCTAAAACCGAAACCGAACCGACATATTCGGTTTTTAAAAAACCAAAAACCGAAACCGTTCTGTTTTGGGCGGTTCGGTTTTTTCGGTTTGTAATCGGTTTCGGTTCGGTTTTTCGGTTTTTTCGGTTTTAAAACCGTTTATATTTGGTACGTCCGATTTAGATTAAAAAACATGTTTTTCGTGAAAAATTGATTTTTTTTTTCAATCTAAGCCTAATAAAGTTTATTTCAAATTTATAATCTATAATTACACATATATTTTTAAGATAAACACACATGCAAATAAACGTGCGAACAAACGATTATTGTCACATATGTAATTATATATTGTTAAGTAAGTACAAATATAAATCAAACACGCGTATAAACAATAAGATAAATATATTACTCTTATTTTTCTCTAAAAAATGAATATTAATTTATAATTTTGATATATTACTTATTTATTTATATTATATTATATTTATATTTTTCATATAATAAAATGGTTTGGTTCGGTTCGGTTTTTACGGTTCGGTTTTTGGATGAAAAACGAAACCGAACTGAAACTTTTCGGTTTTTGAAAACGTAAAAACCGAACCATCGATTTTTATATTCGGTCGGTTTTTTCGGTTCGGTTTTTTCGGTTTTTCGGTTCGGTTTCGGTTTTTCGGTTTTTTTGCTCACCCCTACCTGCAACAACTTATTTTTTGTGATCAATCTTCATCATTTGACCCATTTGTTTGAACTGGAGCTTATTAGACTTTGACTTTGACTTTTTGCTAGAAAAACAACTCATTTGACTTTTTCATAAGTGCTTTTTTGCTTATTTCAGCTTATTGAGTGGACTTATTTGAAAACTTTTTGTTGATTAAGCTTAGTTAAGTCATTTAAAAGCTTCTGAAACTTGAATCAGCTCTTGGGATAGCCTAGAACTCAAAAACGACTATTTTGTCGTTTTCTGTAGATTGCTTATTGCATTTTCAGGCTTATTCCTTGGAATTTTTTCAAATTTCTTTTTACAGAAGTCTTAAGCAACTCAAAAGAAGCTTGTGTGTCTAATTTGAGCTTATGGCATCAGCTTATAGCTTAATGGGCCAAAAAGCCTATTAAGAATAAGTTGTTTGATATAAGCCAGGTTATTTCATATTTTCAGCTTTTGGGCCTTTGAAAAATTGTGTTCAGAATCAAATTTTGAGTCAGATAGGAGTTTTTGGGCTTAATTGGACAACATTTTGCTTATTGGGCCTATTTGAGCCCATTAAGTGGACTTTTGGCCCATTTGGAGGCCCATTAGGGGTATTTTGTAATTTCAACTTCATTTTCTGCTTATTTAGGTTAAATTAAGCTAGTTTGCAAGTTTTTAGAATTTTTTATAAATTTTGGATTTTTAATATTATTTTATTATTATTTTATTATTAAAAATTAAAATTTAGATTTTTCAAGTTTTTATATTTTTCTTAGGTTAAATACATAAAGTTAGGAATTATACAACTTTTAGAATATTTTTATTGTTCTTAGATTAATTTTTATAATTATTTTAAGTTTTAATAGTTTTTAATTGATTTTAAATAGTTTAATTTAATTTTAAAATTTTCAAAAATAGTTTTAAATTAAGATAGGTTGTTTTAGAGGTTTACAAAGTGATAAATCTCATTTTGGACTTTTTATTAATTAAATTGATTTTTATGGCTTTAATTAACATTAAAAAATTATTATTTAATTAAATAAAAGCTTTTGGTGATTTTTGATTTTTTATAAACTCTAATTACATTATTTAGGATTTATTTCAATTTTTTAGGAAGTTTTAGGGTAAATTTTTAAATTTGGTACTTTTTACGATTTTACGTGTACGACCTTTTCGTCTTAGTTTAAATCGTCATCGTAACCGTCATTCTCTTCTTATCCCCTTTCTATTTTCTTTTCTCATAATCAATATAATCACATAATTAATCATCTCTCTACACAACACACTAGCCTCCTTGTGAAACGAACGTTCACCATTGGTCATTAGTGCTTGGTTTTCCTAAACCGACACTTAATACTTTCCACTATTTTGCTCTCTTTTTCTAAAGGGTAGTAAAAAGGCTATATCAGAGATGTATTGAGAGTTTCACAGAGGTTTGACCTCTGTTAGCAACCATCGAGAAGTTCAAGTCAAAGACATTGTCAATGAAGTCGAAGATTACTTGAAGACATACAGATTTGTGATGGATAACAGCTAAGATGTATCAGGGGTGAAAATACCCTGATAACACTCTGTAACCTTTCGGCATCTCTTAGTGTTTAGGCGCGAAAAATTTTAGCGGGACAAATTGTAGCTTTGAAATAAAGATGACTAAAGTACGAAATTGTGAAGATAAGGCAAACAGTTGTCAACACTCTTTGCCGAAAGCTTTGTAGCAGTTTACCAAAAATAGAAGAACATCTACACAAATGTCTGACCTCACCAGTTCTTGATAAGTCGATATTCACTCCACCAACTTAGTCAACTTCATACCACTATAAATAGAGATGATAGCATAGAGTTAATGGTGTTCACTTTGTTTAGGTTCATTGCATTAACTCTTTCAAACTCATTTAAGGTCAGTTGTTTCATTTAAACGCATGTGCCTTAGAGTTTGCTAGTAAACTTATCATCCTTGTTAAGTTTACTTGTCCAAAAGGTATTTCATACATTATCACTCAAACTGTGTGATCCATAACACATTGTAATACTTGTTATACAATAATAAAGTCTTACGTTTGAAAAGTATTTATGGTGTTATTAATCCTTATATTATTCATTTCAGTCGTGTTTGAGGGACTTTTGATTGGTATCAGAGCGGTGTTTGATCATTAAAACAATTTTATAAACATCGTGTGTCGTTTTAAAATCAAGATCCACCATGCTTGAAACGCGCAACAATAACCCACCCCCACCACCACCACCAACTGGGAACAATAACAATCCTCCGGTTACACCAGCGTCATGTCGAGTCACCAATACTCAAAATGAAGACGATCTTCCTTAATTAGTTGGCACAAGAGGAGGGTCACGCATGACTAGTATATCGGTGTTTGACGAAGAAGACTTTGCAAGTTGGAAAATTCAATTTCTTTTCTATCTCAATGGACTTGAACCATTTCTTTTAGAAAATCTAGAAAATGGACGTTATCTTACCATAGAGGTGACTTCAACTGAAGAAAATCCACTTAAGAAACCTCTTAAGCAATGGTCACCTACTGATAGAAGATTGGCCAACCAAGATAAAAGACTGAAGTATAATCATCTCATGTCTTCCAAAACACATCATGCAATCCGTCATTCAGTGCACCACAGCCAAACAAATGTGGACTGACTTAGTATAGGTCATGAAGGGCCATCAGAGACTAGAGACACCAAAATTCATGCACTCAGACTTCACTTTAATGTCTTCAAAGCATTGGAAGGTGAAAAGGTTTCAAAGACATACACAAGGTTGAATGTTCTCTTAAATAATCTTGCCATGAATGAAGTCACCATTCCTCAAGCTGAAATAAATGCCACGTTTGTCAACAACATGCATAGAAAGTGGTTGAGCATGAATCAGACTCATAGGACAAACAATTTAATTAAAAGTGATACTCTGGCTCAACTGTATGGAAAATACAATTATGAAGAAGGTTTGATTGATGGAATATACAAGTCAGATGCTGAAAGATTCACAGTTCAGGAATCAAGTTCTAAAGCCTTGATTTCAAACACAAGCTGTCAAGACAACGACTCTGCTGTTGAAGAAGACACCAGAAATAGTCAAGAGTTCGTATCCGATCTCAATGTTGGATCAGCTGGTAGACCTATTGATAAGTCTAAGGAAACATGATTTGCCTGTGGTAAAACATGTCATTTTCAAAAAAAATATCCATCTACCAAATCATCCTCACAAGGCGACCAATTATGTTGCTGTCCGTTCTTTTGGTGGCTCTTAACTGATGGTCTCAACCTGTTTGGCATTTGAACTACGTCTCGGGCGCTGCTTCGGTTTGACAGATGACATCTCTTTGGCAGGAGATGTGTCATCGTCGTCGCCAAGGTTAACCGCACCGTGATAGGACCCGTGACCCGAACTTTTTCCCATAGATTGATCTTGAATCGGACCTTGACCTGAACGTTGGCCTATAAAGTAGTCTTGATTATACATCATTTGCTCAAAATCAACATCAATATTAAAACGATTAACCGGGAGAATACGACGGATTCACATGCGAAAAAGTGGACGAAGCCTCAGTAAGGGGATACAAATCGGTTGGAGATTCAAAGAAAGCTTGTTGGTTGTTATAATACGGAGGAGAGAGATGACGGTTTTGATAATACATGTTTAGGTTTTGTGACTGATATTTAAATCTTGCGGGTCTAAACCGACTAGTTGGTGACACGCCGGATAATCGGAAAGTCGAATCCAACGTCACATGCGAAACACTTTGTTGAGAAACTCGAGATTTCGGGATAATTTTAGGAGTTCTCTTGCTAGACATGTTGAGATGGTTAATTTTTTGAATGTATGAGAAAAATGGTATAATGGGTTGAGTATTTATAAGGGTCGAGTTGAGATCAATATAGACTCTTTACGTAGCATAGATCTAATCAACCAATCACATCCACCCATTTTTCTTAAAACCTACTTTTCGCCACTTTTTTAAAAACCAATATCTCACAAATGGTAAATCATCAAGCGACAAAGAATACACCATTACAACGAGAATTAAATCTTTTTTCTATCGAGGGGCACATGTATATATTTTCGACGAACTTTTTTCGATTTTTTTCTTAAGTCACGTATGAGAAAATCATATATGATTCGTATCAAAAATCATATATGATTCGTATCAAAAGTCATATATGATTTTCTAAAATCATATATGATTCGTATCAAAAATCATATATGATTTTCTGAAATCATATAATCATATATGATTTTTTCAGACGTGGTTGAAAAAAGTATAACAAAGTTCGTGGAAAGTATATACATGTACCCCTCGATAGAAAGACGATTTAATTCTCGTCGCGATGGTATGTTTTGTTTTGCGTAACGATTAACGGTTTGTCAGATATTTAATTTTTTTAAAATGAGTTTTTTTTGTTACATGAAAAAATCGGTGAGTGTGATTGTCTGATTGGGTCTATGCTAAGAGCTTAAGTAACGGTGGTTGACCACCTGGTTGTTAGGGCGCTGGCGCCAGACGGTGGTTGGCGCACCGCTTCAGTGCTCGCGACAAGCCTTCTCGCGCCATTTCCACCAGCTCGGCTGGTAAGATTTAATTATTATTTTTTTCGTGTATTTTTGGTGTGTGTTTATGTTTGTATGAGTTGGGTTTTTGTATTTTTTTTTAAGGATTTTTTTTATATTTGATGTTTGTGTGTGGTTTTGTGTGTTAATTTTTTTTTATTTTTTTTTTGCAAGTCGCATAGCAGAAGGCAGCAGGTAGAGAAGATGATGAAAATGTTTTTTTTCTTCTTATTATTATTTAGTTCATTTTTTAGTTTAAAATTTTACTTTTATTATTTACATAATTAGTCTTCGAGAGTATAAGTTATATCGTTTGTTTTTTTTATTTACACGGTTAGTCCTAAATAAAAAAATGTATATTTATTTATATAAATAAAAATAAATGTATATTATTTTATATAAAAACTATAATATATTTTAAATAAATTCAAAAAAAAAACACTATTATGCACCATATTTTGGTCTCTAACGGTTGCCACAGAAAATGTGATGTTAAAGGATTCTGATGTCAAACCCTAAAATCCTATATGGCATATTTGACATCACTTTTGGGGTTCAACCGCTTCCACTGCTCTGAAAAAAAGAGATATGTTGAACTTCTTATAAAGGTATAATGTTCAAATTTAAAATTTTAAAGAAAATGTTTCTTTTTTAATTATAACGGTAACTAAAATAAATTTTTTAAATGGTCGAGAGTGTGATCGATTTTCAGTCGACGACCGATTAGCGCAGCCCACTGACGGCTAAACCGGTCGATCGACTAAAAAAACACCGTTGCGACCCGCCTAATAAATCAAATACAAGAATACCGGTGAAAGTAAATGGATTAGCGCGTTTAACAAATAACTCAGCAATTTATTGTATTAAGTTGTCCTAAATCAAATACAAAACTCAATACAGCTTTAACCTTTAAGGGTTGCATTTATCTTAGAAAGGTGAAAAGTATCATATGATATTCTTCTATCCTAGGATGTTTCCATCACCAAATAGTCTAATTAACGAGAATAAATCCAGTTTTAGCAATGCTACGTTACATGTGTAATGTTATAGTTCTTGTTGATTTATGAAATTCAACCAACTGACCGCATAGCGCAGTGGATTAGCGCGTTTGACTTCGGATCAAAAGGTCGTGGGTTCGACTCCCACTGTGGTCGATTTTTTATTTCATTTTCTGAGAATCATCATTTTGTTAGTACATTTTTTTTGTGTGTCTTAAATATTCTATTAATGCACTAATACAATGTAAGTGAATTATGTCGATTTCTTCACTAATGACGAAACACTCTCACATGGATAACGGATTAGATGACTAGAATTCTGGAAATTATCATCGCGCTTGATTTAAAACTGGTACTCCGTATTTTTCTTTTGTGATGGAAACATGTGCACTGTTCTTTGTTTCACTAAAATTAGTATGTTTTGGGGTACATCAAGTATGAAGTTCAGTACATATAAGTTCTAGCGATGAACATGTATTAATGAACAAGTAAGCTCTAGCCATCTAACTCAGTACCGGTTTCGTCCTTACACAGTAAGTATGAAGTTCAGTACATATAAGTTCGCGTTGAATATTAATGAAATACACGGAATGCAAACAGCACTTACAATTTTGAAGATATAACGAAATAAGAGTCAGTATGTTCACGCGAAGTGAGAAAAAACCTAAATCAGTTAAATTAAAAAAAGGAAGGTTTTGGTTAAACCTAAAACCAAAAGGACACAAATGAAACTATTCCACATCATAGTTAAGTAGCCCTTAATTAAAAATTAAGCTGCTAATCTACATTTCACTAAAAACATGTTAATCCTCAAATCCCAGATCTCATTGACCCCATTAACCAACAACACATCTCAAAAACAAAACACAATCCTTAAACCAAACCTACATATTCAAAAACATAGTTTCATAAATGTAACAACCCTAGTCAAATCTAAAAGAAAAGTCAACGCATCATGTAGAGTTAATAATAAGTTGAAGTGGAATGAGTTGTTACTGGAGGCAGATAGAGATAATGTGGTGGCAGTGGGGTTAAGTGGGGCATTAGTGTGGGCTGGTGTACATGTGTTGTGGCATTTGTTTCTTGTAATTATGGCTGTCTTGATGGCTGCTGTTAAGTACACTTTTGTTGGTGTTGTTCTGATCTTTGTTGTAATTGCTCTCCTTTGACTTTCTCTTTGACATTGTATGAATGTTCATCCATGGTAAATAGACATCCCTCTATGTGCAAGAACCGTTTTTGATGATGTAGTGTAAGGAAATTTTAGGTTAATGGAAGAAAATCTAACTTTTCATTCAATCTTGTCTTTCGTCTAAAGCATTGCATCAAATTGATGGAAATATATTGTCAATGTATAGAGTAAACGGATGTGGTTTTTCCTGCTGAACTTGGAGTTTTTTTTATTAGATGTAGGCGGTCTTACCGGGTTAATCTCGAGACCGTCTTGACCCTTCATTGGCCATCTCCAAATGTACACCCACATAGCGAGGTTTAAACCGTTGAGGTCTTGTTTGAAAACAAATACTGTACTTTACAGGCCATATAGGTAATTTAACTAAATTACTTTCCAGTGTTTTCTGAAATATATCCATCTATCATATACAGTATGAAACATCATATACTCGTTTCTTGTTTAGTGACATGGTATCAGCAATAAGATCGTCTTTAAACCACAAGGTTTATGGAGAATATCTGATTCGCAGAAACAAGCTATTATTTTCGCTTAAGATAGAGGTATGGCTACAATTCTACAAACCAGGTGGTGCCGTTCTACCATGGGCTCGCAGTTTCACACTTCGGTTTCTGTATCCCGTTTAAATGTTGAATGTCCTAGATGAGTTGGCTTGTCCGATTAAGAAGAGTCCACATAAACGAGGCGCAGCCGCACAGAATAGTATTTTGCTTTCTATTGTTTTTGGATTACCAAAAACTGCAGCATTTTGAACTGTAACAAAGGTTTTACTCCACCTTTATATCCTTTATACTTTATTTAGAATCGAAAATATTGACCAAATAGACAGTGTACAACTGCACATGATTACAAGCCGAAGAGTAACATCAAAGGGGTTCATACTTTTTAAGTTATATTAAAATTAAGAGCAACATCAAAGGGTTCGCAATGTCAAATTTTACCAACAATAAATGCCAAAATTTCAACTACACTCGCATATCCTACTTACTACTAGCAACCCAATGTATAAAGGATTTAAGGCGGCAAACGCACTACATGAGCAGATTCACACAACATAATTTCTATGTTTCTTGTTGGCAAGCTCTTGGTTCATCAAAATTTTCATTTCATCTACTCAACCACTAGTCTTCAAATCTGATCTTCTTCGGTGCAGGTACTTCACTACCAACCTGTATTAATCATATTGTATACAATAAGTGCTGACCAACTAACAACAAATGGGTGCACGCACATGTACCCTTCAGCAGACATATTAAAGATGCAAGATAGAGTCAAAGATGGGTCGAGTTAGGTTGACCCACAACTTTTTGTGCCTTTCTATATAGAAAATATACTTGGTTATTTAGCTAATAAAAAAATATAATCAAAATTATACAAATCTATGAAGTATTTACTTGAAAGAATGCAGTTATTAAGATTAGACTTATGGGTTAATTTCAACTGTCACTTTGGCCAGTTCCATTTATCTTTTTAATCGACCCGTTGAATGAAATATACAGCCCAAATCAATCCATTCAATTATGGTCAAAATTTCCATAACTAAACTGCATAATTTGGTATCCATGCAATAACAAAGATAAATAGTCTTACAATTTCTGGGCATTTGTAGTCGATGCCAGCAGCCTCAATCTTTCTCTTCCTTTTCTCCTCTCTTTTTAAAATTCCATCTATCAACTTTTGGTGCTCTTCAATTGTCCTTTCCTGAATTATGATTAAATTTAATGAACACAGCCTTGCAATGTGATAATATGACATCATAAAGATAAATATATTGGCGTGATATTGAATGTTACCTTGTTCAAGCGTTTGCGCTCAATACGAACCCAGTCCATGGGTTTATAATAACGGTTAACACCTTTCCACCTGCAAATCAATAACGAAATTTCCTTAATTACACAAACAAGAACTTTGTATTTTAGACGAACAGAACTAAGAGAGGTGTTCGGCTATGCTTTGTGGATTTCAGTATCTAATTATTGCGATTTAAAGTCCATCGTAACTAGTTTTAGTTAGTAAACCGTTCATGCTTATGATTATCCTGAGCTTCAAACTTAGCTCCCCCAAACTGACGAATCACATAAAGTTAACCACTTGCCTATAGTTTGACACTTTAACAAGATTTAATACACTTCTATAAACACATGTAGCAAGATATTACCCCTTATCCGAAAGAATTATCATTTCAGACATTGTAGCTACCGACTACATCACTAAGCATTAGTTTGTCAAACACTCACTTAATATTGCATAATGAAACAAGAGTAGCACATTCAAACACTACTCTTACCGCTGATTATCTATATACAGATATTCAATATCAGATAGTAATGTCAAACGCACATCCAAACCGCAAAGTAAATACAAGTATTAAGGAGGAATTATTCTAATCTTAGTCAGGAAACATTCTCAACAAATAAAGTTTCATCTGACTATGAAATACAGAGCTTGTTACCAACTCATTAACAAAAACTTCATAAGAATCATGTAACTGTTGAGTGCTAATTGTTAATGATAATAATAAACACTTGCAGTTTTATAGTACGGATTTCTTTAAAATTAGAATCATATATAAAACAATGAGGTCCTAGATAAGACTGTTCCAACAAAAACCAAAAGGAACCAACTTTGTAAACCAAAGATTTCAAATGCTTACAATTTAGGATGAACACGCTCTGGAGGGATGATTTGTACTTGCAACATATGCTCAAATAAGAGGTAGTTATGCATGGTTTCAGCAACAATCTTTGCCACCTGTACAGACATATAAGTATAATGTTCAGGTCTCTACAGAATGAACTAATATTTGTAACAGAAGATAAATAAGAATTTGCATTTATAACCTCAGGAGACGCAAACTCAAGGAACCCAAAATGCTTTGATTTTCCAGTCTGAAGATAATAGACAAAAGGGGTTCGTTAAGTAGACATAATACAATACTAACAAGAAGCAGTTTCAAACATATCACATCTTTCGTTAAAAAAGGGTACAAAGATGGAACCTTTTTGTTCCTTGCAATCCTAATCCTCCTGATTTCACCAAACTGCTTGAAGAAAGCTGCATCGGTAGATAAATGTTTCAACATTCGCTTTGAACATAATTATTAAGACACCAAATGATATAAACAAAAACTAAAAAAATTACCTTCCATTTCATTCTCATAAAACCCATGAGGAATTCTTCCAATATACAACACAGTCGATTTATTTTCCAAGGGAGTAACCGCAAGCTTTCGCGCAGGGCCTCCCGCTAGTGGCTAATTGAAACACAAAATACACAGAATCAATACAACATGATCTCCCTAATAGACCACAAACAAGGTATTTATCCACTTAAGGCCTAATAACCTCATTAAACTATGTAACTTGGTCTTATATGGCCGACTTATAGCTTAATTGGTTTAATAACCTCACTTTTTGTGCCTTGTTTTGAAACTTTTTGGCTTAAAATCTTATTATAAGCCAAGAAGTTTCAAAATAAGCAACAACAAAAAAATGAAATCAGAAAAATAAACCCGGAGGTGGTGTTTAATTAGCTTATCTTGAACTTCTCAGCATAGAGCTTATTTTGTTTCTGGTTTATGTTTCTGATTAATTTTTTTTTGGTTGCTTAATTTGAAACTTCTTGGCTTATAATAAGCTTATAAGCCGAAAAGTTTCGAAACAAGCCGACACAAACACCCGCTAGGCTTATGGCTTATGTGGTTTTCGTCTTATGTTTTGTTACCTCATTTTAGTGGCTTACTTCGAAACTTCTAGGGTTATAATAAGCTTAAAAAAATTTAAAAAGAGCTCACAAAAAGCTCGGTTACGAAACATAAGGCAAAAACAAAATAAGCTGAAACAAATTATTAAAAAAAGAAAGAAAAAACAAACCAAGAAATTGGCAGCAGCAGCAGCAGAGGCGGTTAATTCAGTAGAACCCTTTTTGATATTCTTCATCATCTGCTTCTTAGCCTTCATACCCATCTTTATTTTATTATTAACCTAAAATCAAGTTTCACACAACATATAAGTTTTATCAGAAATTAAAAAACAGAGTGATATTAAGCAATATAATATATGAATGATAATAAGATGAAATACCTTTCTGTGTGTGTGTTTTGGTGACAGGCAACGATGATGATGATGAGTTTTGACGGCTAAAGAAAGTGTGTTTTAAGGTTTTGTGGCTGTAACCTACTTCTTCTTTGGGGTTTTGGTTAACTTTTAAATAGTCTGGTTTGAACCCTATACTATTCATTACTTTCATATCTACCCCTCTATTTTCAAGTGCAAGTTGCTACTTGCTAGTTATTTTACGGCCGACCAAAACCAGCCTAAAACGCACGGACTCAATGATTGCTCCTGCGAAAAGTCACAAACTCTAAAAACAAAGGTTGATGCATTGACTATTTTTGGTTAGATTTCAGTTTTGATATTTATGTTTTATGTTTTTCCATTCAAGTTTTGCTTGGTTCGGTTCATTAAGAACGGAATTTGAACGTTTTCAAGAAACGGGTAACTTGAAAAGTATTTATTTTAGAAGGCGATATACATTACGTTAAAATTTTTATATTAAAAATGACAAAAAAACATATTTAAAAGGTATAAAATGTACGTATGGTTAAATTTTTTGGGAGGGCCACAACCTCCCGGTCCTTGAGAAGTTCTGTCTCTGCAGTTGGGGTTAAAACAAAAACTACGTCTAACTTGTGTATTCGGTTTTAATTTTACTTGGTTTACTTCGGTTTGGTTTTCTGTTCATTTTTTTTCAATGCTTGTTCACGTTTCATCTGTTTTGGTGTTTAACCGATCGAACCCACCTGAGTTTTAAAAGTTAACGTTGCTTTTCCCTTATAACTTCTTTAAAATTTCATATATAACCTTTTATTTTTCTCCACTTCACACAAAGCGGACATCTCTTTCTCTTCTTTTTGAGTTCTCATTTCCTTAAAAATAATGAAAGAAAGTAAACAACCTATTTTTTTCGATGAAGACTTTAGATGTATTTTTTTTCATGGTTTTCAAGTGAAAACATAAGGCCCTGTTTAGTTGGTGAAATTTTTTTCAGAAATTTTTTTATTTGAAAACTGAAAAACAGAAAAGCTGTTTAGTAGCATCATTTTCCAAAAATTTTCTAAAATTCCAAAATTTTCATTTTCCAAATTTATATAAAAAATCGGAAAACCCCATATTACCCTTTTCTAAATTTTCAACTCTTTTCTAAAAAAAGAAAACTCCACTCTTTTCTAAAAATTTAAAAACATAAAAATATGAAAAAATTTCCACAACTAAACACACCCTAAATGACTCAAAAAGCAAACGCATTTGTAATTACTTTTGGAAGCCTGGACTTATAATCGTAATGTATGTATGTATAAAAATTCTCATGCTAATAAAATCGGGCAAACAGGTGAAGGTTTCCATGTTAAGTGTACGATGGCGGACGTGGTAAGTCAATTAGTAAACTTTGAAAAAAAATGTATATGCAAATGTAAACATTTGTAAGCTTTTTTCTGATTATTGTATCGAATATCCGACGAGCTAAGTTTAGATAGATAGATATTGAGTCAGGCTAAGAGCCCAGGGTACGGTGGTGTCGTCCCTGGTGCCATAACCCAGTAGCCTAACTTTTGAATGGCTCACCACACAGGCATGTGGCATTTTGACCTTGGCGCTGTACTTCCCCGTCAAGGTTTTGTGACGTTGTGGATTTTTTTCTTTTTCTCTTTTTGTTTTTTAATTATTAAAGTGATGTATATGTTGACCCTTTACATCACTTTTACATCTATGGAACCATTTTCTTCATGGCTCACTGCTACCCTATAAAATGTAGTGTCATAGCATTTTGGTACTGTTGGTTTATATAGTTCATAACAATTATTTAAAACCCTAATATGAATCAAAGAACGCATAGCGGAAGCGATTAACAAGATCATTAATTTAACACAATTATATTAATCAAGATTAGGGTTACATACCTTTATCCTAGCAAGATCCACAAGACGACGGAACGAACGGCAACTAGGGTTTATCACGAACACCACCAAGAATATAATCTAAAGGAAGATTATATCACGCTCTTGTACACACGTAATACGGCGAGTTAACCGTGAGTCTAGCACGAACAAACTGAGCTTCAACGCTTATGGAATATCTACCCAACAACCCTAGAGAGGGGCTAGGACTAGATATATTTTAAATAGAAAAATCGAAAACCAAAACCCTAAAATAAGGGTGTTTGGCCGGCGATCAAGAGAGACAAGAAAGAGGGATGGGTTGAAAAATTATGAAGGCTTTTGAGTGTTTATATAGGCTTGACAAAACTTGGTCTCCAAGTAAAACACCAATTAGGAAAGAAAATCTTTCCTCCTTCCTTTTTCTTCCTTTAGGCCGACGCCCCATAAGGCCCAATTAGGGCTTCCGGAACTTTTCCGTTTTCCTTCTTTTAGCTTCTATTTAATTCCATAACGATGGTTATAACTTAACTTTTATTTATCAACGATTGTTAGTTAAGCTTTGGTTTGATTTAATAAATATATATAAAATATATTTAATAAATAAATTAACCCTTTACGTTATGTGTGCAATCCCGTGATCCCGAGTTCGATCCTATCTCACGACTATTAATTTTAAGTCCATAAACTTTCAGCTCCCACTTGGACAAAATTCTAATATCGTGATCACATTGACTAGCGTCTAGTTACACTAGCAATGTCACTAGTACAAACCGGGTAAGGTCTCCTGGACAAGAACCTTTTAATGATTAAATCATTATTATTATCCTTTCATTTTAAATACAACGTTAATAAGGATATGGATCTCAGTCATTCCTTTCATTAACTATTCTGTTTCTCGTTTACGGATATAGCAAGATCACCAAAACAAATTTGGGTGCGGCCGCACAAATATCTTACTACTCCCCCGAGGGGCCCAGCTGTATTATACTTCAAAATAAATTTTGAAGGAAACGAATCCCATTTTGACTACAAGCAAAACTTATGAACTTTGCAACACTTCCGAAAATAATCCTTATAGCTACCAGTTACGTTTAGCGTTAGATTATTCCACAGAAATGCACTAGATCCACGACAGTTTCCTGGTATCTCAGGTCTAAGGATAACTATTTATGATTTACTTGATGACAAAGATCCATAAAGTAAAATCATATAGTTGGGATAAGTCCAATATTTGATCCATCAAATATCATCCAAAATTGACCAATATACTTTCAAGTATACTCTGTCACTATTTTGAATTGTCTTAATTTAATAATACTCCCATATTATTAATCGACAACGGACATTTAGAAACATCATAATGCTCATGGATTTAAAACATGTAAAATAGGATACAAAATCAAATAACAGAAAATAAACGAAATCCAATCTTTATTTCATCAATTCAATAATGTCTTACATCCTTTATCCAAATACTAAAAAATAGATCAATGCATAAAATTGGTACATGCGTCATGCCTCTAGCAATGACATTCATACTTGTTTGGCGAAGCATAAAATAACCAATCTTGACCTATTGAAATTTTGAGAATACTTTCTTCAAGAATTCAATTCATTGAAACTCTTGTACATGTGTATTCAAATAATTTGATATTGCCACATAGTATGAAAATTGTGAAACATCCTTGATCACCAATTTCCTAAACTTCCAAAACATATTTGAAGTTCAAAGTATTCTAATTCTTTAATGTATAATGCAACTTTAATCAACATGTCATCTCCAAAGATCCCACGACTAATATTGAGTGTTACCTCAATTATATCTTTTCAAGTTTTACAACTTGTCATAAAAGATATAAATACGTTACCTTTAATATCTATTATGTAATGTTTGATTCCAACCAAAACCTTCAAGTTTGTTGGCTATGATAATTTGCACAACGATTGACAAATTATTCATCTATAGAATATGGAAGCCGATCCAAGATTTAGGATGTTATTCTATTTCCAAACATATTCCTTCAGAATATTCATTACACAAGTTATTTAATAACTTCTTAAATAGATTAATATATTCAAATCATCATGTATTTTAAGCATGATATAAATACAACACGACACACATGAAAATTTCTCAAACCAGATTTAGATTTCTTCATGTCCTAAATATCCATGTAAACTTACTACATGGCATATTACGTTGTATTTCCACCGCATAAATAAATAAATTTATTTGTCCCAAGGATATGTATATCTTATTTTCTAAATCTCCAAAGTAAAGTTTCATCTCAAATCTAAACCAAATCAGCATTTAATTTGAATGAAAACTTACTTTCTTACATGTCTATTTGACACATATAATTTAAGAAAATAACCATAATACTCCCACTAGCTTTTAGGAATACTCAGAAACCATCTTATTCAAATTTAAATCCAATCTTGGATTTCAAATTAAACATAAGAATAATCTCCTAGATGCATGCTTTTATCCATTCATGGATAATTGCATTTTGTACTTTTCCAAAGATTTATTTTTTGAAGTAATAAACTCATTTCAATTACTTAAGTCCTTTCTCAAGTAGTCATTCAAGAAATAGTTCATTCATATCCAAATTTGTCAATTAAAATATGACCATCAAAATCTTTATATATTTAATGTATTTAGGAAAGAATACTCAATCACAATTAATTACTTAAGTGTGATTAATAATCTATTCATAATACATACATTAAATATGTGTACAATTTTGTCCATATAATTTCGACAAAAGGATTAAACCACTACAATTGGCGTTTTTCTTCCTTTGACGAAACTTATCTCCAATTTCTAGTCAAACTATTTAAGATAACCCAAAACCGAAATTTGATTATCTTGTTGGACAACATCTATAACAATCATAGTATGAGTAGTTTACCCAAAACAATATTTGGTAATAAATCATAACAATTATTTATAACTCATAATTCTCAGCATATAAATCGCATATCCGAGATATCTTTACGGACCTATGACATAAATTCCTTTATCACGAGGTTTAGCATTTACACGCCTACCTCATGATAATTACTAGTGTATTTTAGAAGATCATGTATCTTGTAATTTTATCTTTCAAGATCAAAACTCCCACTTGCTTTTAGTAACTTAATATTACTCTTTAAATACGTAGCAAATAGATCAACACTCCAACGTTATCTATATGTGACATTACAAAACACAATGACAGTTACATACTCTTTATTTTCTAAACAATCCACTTCATAAGTAGTTTAGCAAGATCCGAACTTCATTTAAGATATAATGTGATTCATCACATTCCATATATAGTGGTATCTTATTAATCTTCTTAGATCAAGTCATACTCAACTTTCTAACCTTGATTTCTTTTGGATTAAAGGAAGATATAGTTATCTTGAATCAAACATCACCATCATATTGAGAATTTTGATTCTCCTAATGAATATACCATAACAATGATGTATTTCATTTAGGGAAATATTGTAAGTCAATCTTAACAATATTTAAGATAAATATATATCTTTAGGCTTACCTATATACCAACTAAATCATCTTAATGGTATAAAAGATTTCCTAACCATTTTGCATGCTTTATAACTCAAGTACTTCTAATACAAAGTCACTTCATTTCCATGTTTTAAAACATAGAAGTTATAATTCTATCATACGTTTTAAGTCATTTGACCATGACTTCATGTATATGTCTTTAGTGAAATAGAGACAATACATTAACGTCTTACTTTATATTATACGTCTTCCAAGACTTTATGTTTGTGACTTTATACAATAAATCATAAACATGTATAACTAAAGTAAATCATGAACACCACTAGGTTTCATTCATCTTTTCAAGTTAATTCACTACTATACTATTATATGAACACCACTAGGTTTCATTAGTAGTATAAGATTACTCTATGTATCTTATGTCATTCCAGGAATTTGTCCATTTTAAGAAACTACAAAACATTCCACGCCCCATCTTACGACATGTGGATATTTTACCCTTGTGTTTACAATTTAGTCCAAGCTCTTACATGACTAAATCAAAACAACAAGTGTTTCTTAAAGTGAATGATATATATACTTTTAAGTAGTCTTTTAATCATATTGACACATGATCTAAATATTAATTAGATTGTTAGTCTCTTATCCTAAAGACAAGAGAATCATATCTTTATGAGTTGTTTCTTGCACACAATGTACATTTCTCCCACTTGTGCATGGAACAACCTCATATATAAGATAAACATCACGTCTAACGTTCGTCTATACAAAATATGATTGTGCCACATATATTAGCTTTTACAAGTAGATGTAGAACCACTTAATCAACAAGAATCAGTACATAACTATCTTTGAAGATATTAGTGTCAACAATTCGAAAGTAATTATCTTAGGACATACTAAGGATAACATGGGTTATTACCAAGACAACAAAGCTTGTAACTCCCACTGACTTAGAGAATGTTTTAATAGACTCAAAATCAGTAACACGATTCTCCCACTGAACTTGACAACATTGAAAATGTTTCATAATCGGTGAAAATAATTAGTGTTGTGTTTACTTTCTTACACTTTTGAAAAACACATTCGCAACAATTACATATAGTGTTTAAGAGTGTACTCTACTTCGTAAATGATGACTTATCCATCAATTGCTTTTTAACTTGAAAGACTTGACATGCAATTTCTTCCTTAATAGATCTACCAACCCTACAATGGTATGTAGTGCCTATAAATGGTCAAAGCACAACTACTAGATAAATATGCTAGTTTGCCTTATAACCAATTTGCGGTAACTTTTAATAACTCAAAATATGCATTTTTCTTAACTATTAAAGTTTGCTATGAGTTACGGATTTGAATTTGACATTTCTAAAATCCTTATTACTCCTTCTTTACTCATGAAAAAGAGTTTTAGGTTTATCTTTCATTTGTAAATTGACTCTATCCTCAACCATACGGTTTGTAGATCAATAAATGAATAAACCACGTTTACGGTGTAACGTTGCATTAATACATTTGCAAAAGAATTTACAAAATTCAATTTTAGTATTTTCGATAATATCATTCAAGAAAATAAAATTACCCCGGTAATAATAACCATAGTATTTTCCTTGAAAACTAGAATCCAAATTGACATAATTTCATCACATCAGTTGATCTGCTAGCAATGAAAGTATTCAAGATGGTAACTTGTCGAACAATGATTGACAAACAAATTTGCAATTTCTAGACATTTAAGGGATTTACATTGCCAAAAGTCATTTTGCATTGTAAACATGTTTCATCCCTTCTTTATGCCTTAAGTTTCCAGATCTCACTGAGTAACTCAATTAAGTCGACTAATCTAAAGAACGTAAAACCTTCATGTGCAATCTTATTCAGTCATGAAGTTTTCTCTCCATTATAACATCGTCCGATATCTTATATGACGACAATTGTAACTTCAAGTATTCGTCAATTAGAGGGCATATGACTTAAATTTAGGGTATAGATTTTGGTGTCAAAATCATGTATGGAGAAGCATGCATACATCTCCATAATATAAGTTTAATAAAACGTTTAGTAAACTTTTGCTGAGACTAAAAGTTCATCATATACTTGCAAGTTGAGGTATTGGTTAAACCAATTAAAGATTTTACACACAACTAAATTCACACCGTACTTTTTCTAGAACTTAGTTATAGCACAAATCAATAACCTTATTCATTGTGTTTCGGATGTGAATTAATGTTGTTAAATCAACCTTAAAGAATTATACCAATAACAACCGTAGGTAATTCCAATTTTGACGCACAGGCGAGCCGGGAATTTGGTCAGCGCTGAAGCATAACACCTCCTTCCTTAACCGGGTACATGACTTGCGGTGCGTTATACCCACTTTATAGTTTGTCAAAATTGAGTAGGCCGTTAAGTTGTTATTGCAATTCTAATCAACGCAGATCATATGTAATTTAGATCTCAAAACAATTCATTTATTTTGATATGATTTAGTCCATATTAATTTTTCTTGTAAAAAATTACCCTTGTTTACGACATACAATCAATATAAAACGTATGAAAACAAGTAGGTACAAAAAAAAACTAAATCATAAACACATAATAACAATTTATATGTGCAATAAATAAATCAAATAGCCACATGCATACGATTTATTCAATAAATAATATCAAATCGAGGTTTTTATATTCATATAAAAGTCTTCCCTAATTTTAGATTTATTGAATCAAATAAAGCATGTAGCAAAAAAAAACGTAACAATTACCACATAAAACTTATGATCCATGAAAAAACATGCATGTTCATCACGGATCTCCCTCATAACTTAACAATTAAATCTCTATGGATCGAAACATGAATTTACATAACATAACAATTAATCATGCAATTCATCAAAATTCCACCCAAATCACTTAACAATTAATGAAATCACTACGGATCGTAACCACGCATGACATAACAATTAATTCATGCATACATCTAAAGTTAATTACCATGTAATTTTAGGGTTTACAAAAAAACTTTTTTTTTTTTTATAAAAAAAATTCGGCATGGCCGATTTTAAAAAATAATAAAAAACAAAACCCTAATTTTTATAAAACCTAAAAAACAACATGTAACTTTTAACACAAATCAATATTAGTTAAAAAAACTTTAGATCTTGATTATATAATCATGTTAAAACGGCTCTCGATGCCACTGTTGGTTTATATAGTTCATAACAATTATTTAAAACCCTAATATGGATCAAAGAACGCATAGCGGAAGCGATTAACAAGATCATTAATTTAACACAATTATATTAATCAAGATTAGGGTTACATACCTTTATCCTAGCAAGATCCACAAGACGACGGAACGAACGGCAACTAGGGTTTATCACGAACACCACCAAGAATATAATCTAAAGGAAGATTATATCACGCTCTTGTACACACGTAATACGGCGAGTTAACCGTGAGTCTAGCACGAACAAACTGAGCTTCAACGCTTATGGAATATCTACCCAACAACCCTAGAGAGGGGCTAGGACTAGATATATTTTAAATAGAAAAATCGAAAACCAAAACCCTAAAATAAGGGTGTTTGGCCGGCGATCAAGAGAGACAAGAAAGAGGGATGGGTTGAAAAATTATGAAGGCTTTTGAGTGTTTATATAGGCTTGACAAAACTTGGTCTCCAAGTAAAACACCAATTAGGAAAGAAAATCTTTCCTCCTTCCTTTTTCTTCCTTTAGGCCGACGCCCCATAAGGCCCAATTAGGGCTTCCGGAACTTTTCCGTTTTCCTTCTTTTAGCTTCTATTTAATTCCATAACGATCGTTATAACTTAACTTTTATTTATCAACGATTGTTAGTTAAGCTTTGGTTTGATTTAATAAATATATATAAAATATATTTAATAAATAAATTAACCCTTTACGTTATGTGTGCAATCCCGTGATCCCGAGTTCGATCCTATCTCACGACTATTAATTTTAAGTCCATAAACTTTCAGGTACCATAGCGTACGTGTAAGCTATGACACCACTTTTAGCTACGTCACCACACCACTATACCCTGTGCTCTAAGAGGTATTTACTTTTCTTTTTGTGCTTTTAATGGGATGAGTGGTGGACCTAAATCCTTTTGATCCTCTTGTTACATAGGTTGTGTTTGGCAGCAAGCTTTTTGAAGCGTTTTGGAACCGTAAGCGACAAACGGTTAACAGTTTGCTTAAAAGCTTGTTTGGTGAAGAAGCAACTAGAGTTTGGACATCATACAACTGCTCCTATTTGAAATGCTTATGTTTGGTACCAAGCGTTTAAGAGCGTTTTAGAGTAACTAGCGGCAAGCGACTAGCAGTTTAAATATAATACTTGTTTGGTAAAGAGCGACTAGCGGTTGAATTATGTGTAACTGCTCTTACTCAAAATGCTTTAACAACAAGCATTTTGATCTAACCGCTAGCGTTTTGATTTTTAAATTACATATATGCCCCTTCTCTTTATTTAAAGAACATTTATATTAATGTGTACATGTCCTTCTAAGTAATTTTACAGTGTATAATTATTGTTACTGCTACGTTTACTAAACACTTTATTTAACAAACAGCTACTGCTTACTGTTCCTACTAACTGCTACTGCTTACTGCTTATTGCTTCTGCTCATACAACTGCTTACTGCTACGTGTTATTACATGGGCAAACAGTCCATTCAGTCATTACTGACATACATCTATCCTCGTGTTGTTTGTGAGCTGCCACTAGTTTCACCTTTTGTTGCTGCTACGATCACTTGGTCGCAGAACCTTACCTCCCAAACGCACCCTTAGAATCTTAACTTTCCAGCATATTCACAAGTGAATAAAAATTTTAACAATTTTAGCCCATCATAACAGTCCTACTCCTTCCATTCCAAAATATGGTTAAGAGTTAAAGTGTCGAAGCTGGCCACTATTTAAACTTTAAAACTGATCACAGCGACGTCAAGCTTGTCACTACTATATCATACACAATTGAGTAAAATTAGCAACGACATATATATAAATCTGTTACAAGTCAAAATTCCGTAAAAGTCAAACAAGAAAGTCAAAGCTACACTTAGGTGCCAAAAGCTGTTACAACCCAACCCAAGACCCTTCTTCCTATTCCATTGTATAAATACTTTCCTGTATTCATTTTAGTTTCTCATGTATGCGAAAACTGAATTCTCTCTGTAACAAATTCTATAACCCATTCTATTGTTACCAATAACAATAAACCCTTGTTCACCAATTACCCTTTTCTTGTGTTTGGGTGATTCTGGGCATTGGTTGATGATCTCCATTCCACTGATTGGAATCAGGATCTGAACATTATTTCTACTTGTAACAAAATCTTGCATATATAATTCTTTCTCAGTAGCGGGAAAGAATAGCAAAGGTGATTTTACTGTATTTCTGACCCGGAACAAGGCCTGTAACAAGAATATTTTTATGATTGGGGTGATAGCTCTGAAAAGACATATTACTCATCTTTTCTTTTATCAAGGTTTTACATCAAGCATGTAGAATGTATATATGTAATGGGACTCGATGTAGAGGCTGACTTTTTGACTAATGGTTTGCGGAACATCAATGGATGAACCTCCCTTTTCAATTGTTCAAGAAATATGACCAGTCGAGATTTATCAAGATACCTGTGCAGATCATCCTTCCATTGACAACCACCCTCTGGACCATATTTTCATAAATTTATAAGAATGTAACGAATACCACCAAGTTGCCATCTCCTCGCTGCCTCTACTGAGTTCTTTGTGGGTGTAAACTCAAGGCTCCAGAGCTTATAAGTTAATTGGTATCCCTTGTTATGGATCCTAAAGTTTCTTTCCTTCCATACATGGTACACTGCTGCAGCAAGAGTAAGCCGACCAATAATGCTCTAAGCACCATTGCTTTTGGAGCCGACCAATCATGCTCCAAGCACCATAATACCATACCAATTTTCCGTCACACCATCAACTCATTTCCTGGTCACGATTGTAAAGTTAGAAGAATATATGTTCATGATTCCACTACGGAGTCCACAGAAGTTCCTGAAATCACAGACTTCAACCTCGTCAAGAAAGCATTATCATGGTCATTAGACGTGATTAGTGTTAACGTGGCCATAAGAACAACATTTCCATCATTCTCAAGTCTCAACATCCATTTCATAAACCTTGTACATAGACATATTGCAGTTCTCGTACCAAGTTTCCATAAAACACTTTGTTAGGTGAACTCACGTTTATCACAAGGACATCCTGATCATGAAAAAATTACCACCCGACCTGAAAAACAGACTTCCCAACAGATTCCGGTGGCGAAGCATTAATCCCACATTCACACTCCTAGCCTCACTGGAATCAAAATCAACCATAACAAGATTAAATTTAGCATCAACCCACCGACACTACCTCCACACGCAACTTTTTCAATCATTTCTATAGCATACCCAACCATACATGAACACTTTTCCCATCATTTAACCAAAAATACTGTCACGCAGCGCTCAAAACAACCTCATCCGCCTCAACAACTTCAAACACCAACTTATTACTTTATCAATGGATTGTGATCCGTTATTATGGATTCTAGAGTTTCTTTCCTTCCATATATGGTACATTGCTGCAGCAAGACTAAGTCGACCAATCATGCTCCAAACACCATTGCTTTTAGAAATAGCTTGGATATGGGCCATACTGCCATACCAATTTTTCGGACACACCATCAAGGGAAGCCACAGGTTTTAGTCTAAACCAATTTCGCTTAGGAGAGTCACATGGCAAAAACAGATGGCGATGACTACCAGGTTGCACTTGCTCATAATCTCTGAACAGTGGCATGTGGGCTGCTTAAAAACAAACCTTTTCCCAGTAATTAAATCACACATGATAGCTCTTCCGAGTCCGATAAACAGTCTAAAAGTTGAAGAATTGAGTTATACATGGAGACGGAAGACAAATAATTGCTGCACATATATTATACAGTAAAATCTTCTAGCAAAACCCCTATAAAGAAGGCATTTCCTTCAACACTACACAATAGCAATATAGAAGCCGAATCTATCAAACTATAGAAGACCAAAATACACAAGGATATGTCGAATGGAAGAAAATAATATTTAGGCGCTTGCAGAACCAGAATTACCACTAAGATACATCAGTAGTGAAAATTGCAGACTAGGGCAGCAAAACCTCCAACTTTTTTATAATTCCTTATAGAAAAGAAAAGACCAGAGAGAGGAATTAGCGAGTAACGATTTTAAATCTAAGTACTAATTCTTCAAGAACTACAAGTCTACAACACAATTGAAGCCAGAATAAGACTAGATTTTCGCAAAAAGGTTTAAATTGGCGGAGAAACCCTGACCCGTGCACCCTATTGGGTGCCGACTGACCCTTCTCCAAGGACCAAGCCCCAGACAATGAGCACCTATTCCGATGACCTTTTTAGCCAGGAGTTGGGATTGAACCCATGACCTATTTCTCCAAAAGCCCTCCATTGACCGGTCAACTGGACGTTTGCGGTGGGGAAGTGATACCATTGAAGCAATGCTCGGTGTGGCAGGAGGGATGGATGATGGATCAATCAGCTTGGATAATAGGTCAAGACTGACACATTCAGGTTGAGACAGTTCTCTTTTAGTAGGATTTGAAACAGCTGGGTCTTCGCAGGTTGCAACCATCGGACCTTTAACCTATTTGACATGTTTGAGCCAAAGCACAACCCAAATTGATGTAGTGATAAGTAAATAGCCAAATAGGTCACAAATAGTCACACACACACACACACATATAATTTTACGTGAGGGCTGTAAGCTGTTTATCAGCATAAGCATCAGTCAGTGCTCGTCAAAATACATAGAAATAAACCGAGTTCAAATTAATCAGTAGAATCCCATCACTGTGTAAATGCAACACGACTCTAATCCCTTCAGTAACCAAATATAGTTAATATCACAATGAAACCATCCATAAATAAGGCAAACATTTATTTAGTTAATAAGGAAAAAAAGCAAATAAAATATAAGCTCAAATCACATCATTTTTCACTCCAGCTGATTGCTTCTATCTAAACAAGGCTTTCCTGATAGATATATGAAGACAAATTATAGAGTCGAAATGGATTTTCCCTAGATGGTTTACGGAAAACATTCTCTATGCATTTCTTCTTTTCAAGATCGTACAGCCAAAACCATTCATGGTCTACTTCCAGCAGCACTTCCTTACCATTCTTTAAACTAACGAGAGGCCTAACACAGTGCAAAAGTCCGATATCCGAAAGTGCTAACAACTTCCCCCATGATTCCTTTACTCCATACTTTTTCATCACCCAAATGTCCACACTCTCTCTATAAGGTTCAGAACTACAAATCACACAAAGACAGCCTCCTAACATTCCCACATCTATAGATGTATATTTTGGAGTATGATCAGGCTGTGGCACCAATCGAAAGTTTTGACTAGCAAGGTCAAAAGCAACTATCACGGGATTCTGATTTTGATCGTCTTTTCTTATTACACTCCAATGGATCGCACCACCGACACATACACTATGTGACAATGGAGCATTACACCACTGACGGTGAAGATAGCAAGGAAAATCCTGCTCCACATTTTGCCACACGTTCTGTTTGAGACTGTAAACAATAACTTTATAATAATATGAGTTTCGTTCTGATGCACCACTAAACTGTAACAACCTAACCACCTTGTAGTCATCATTGGCATTATCATAACCTAATGTATCTACGATACGATTATTTTTGGTATAAGGTGAATAGTATATCGGCATTGTGGGTATCAATTTATGTTTTTGAGTTGACGGATTCCATAATGAAAGTTCTTGATTGAATTTTCCCCAAGATAAGCATATTAAGCCATTACAAGAACCGAGATCTCGAGGAAAAAACCCAGTGAGATTGAAAGGGAGTTCTACCTCAACAACAGTTGGAAGGGAATTCAAAGATAGGGAATGAGAGGATAATATGACATTACAGCATCTCAAAAAAGTGAGAACTTTGTATGTTCCTTTGGATCGAGTCAAATGAATTTTCACGAAATCTGGGCTATCAATTAGCTCACGCCAATTTTTGGAAACGGACCTGCATCTTAGAAGAGTCTTCACCGGCAAGCGAGAGAGAACTTCTAGTAACACGTCGGACATTGTTGTGAGAAATTAGGGGTTCTGATTTGACAGAGGAGGTGGATATGTTGTGCTTATATAGGATATAAATGGTAGGAACAGCCAAAAAAATAAATTTCGGATAAGATCAAAATAACTGCATTCTATGGATTACTAAATTACTATAGTCACAACCACTTTTATTAAATCAATATTATGTAACGTAAATGCTCTAACTTTACTTCTAAAAACTAAATGCTACCAATTCACTCATAATGACACACGACCTTAAAGTAGCATTTAGAAGTGTTGAGCATTTAGGAGTTGTTTTACACGTTATAACTAGAACTACGGCTACGTAACTGTTATGATCCCACATCGGCAAAGTATGGGATTGGTTGATGGTTTATAAAGCCTAGGTGTCCCCTCCTAAAACAAGCTAGCTTTTTGAGTGAGTTCTACACTTGGACTTATAAACCGATAACATAACAGCTACCGCTGCTACTACTTACAGCTACTCTGCTCACTCCTAATGCTCCTAATTTTCGGATAAGATCAAAATAATTGCATTCCTACGGATTACCAAATTACTATAGTCACAACCACTTTTATTATATCAATATTATGTAACGGAAATACTCTAACTTTACTTCTAAAAACTAAATGCTACCAATTCATTCATAATGACACACGACCGATCTTTTTGACTGTGAGAAGAACCACAAGTCTAGAATTGAAGTGAGCTTTATTTCAAGGCCTTATCTCTACAAGCTCAATGTGTGGGTGTGTTTGGCGAAAAGCAATTAGGAGCATTTAGGAGCAGTGAGCAGGGAGTGTTGTGATTTCTAATGCTCGTTAAGCAAGCAGCAAGGAGCTTTATTATTTTTCCCGGAATGCTCCTTTTCAAACGCTCCTTAAAGTAGCATTTAGGAGTTGTTTTACAATTATAAAGAGAACTACGTTACCAAACGTTCTATTAAAAATAATGCCAGCTACTGCTGCTACTACTTACAGCTACTCTGCTCACTCCGAATGCTCCTAACTTTCGGATAAGATCAAAATAATTGCATTCCTACGGATTACCAAATTACTATAGTCACAACCACTTTTATTAAATCAATACTATGTAACGGAAATGCTCTAACTTTACTTTTAAAAACTAAATGCTACCATTCACTCGTAAAGACACACGACCGATCTTTTTGACTGTGAGAAGAACCACAACTCTAGACTTAAAGTGAGCTTTATTTAAAGGCCTTATCTCTACAGGCTCAATGTGTGGGTGTGTTTGGCGCAAAGCAATTAGGAGCATTTAGGAGCGGTGAGTGGGGAGGTGTTGTGATTTCTAATGCTCGTTGGGCAAGCAACAAGGAGCTTTATCTTTTTTTCCAGAATACTCCTTTTCCAACGCTCCTTAAAGTAGCATATAGAAGCGTTGAGCATTTAGGAGCTGTTTTACACATTATAATTAGAACTATGGCTACGTTACCAAACATTGTATAAAAAAGAATGTTCCCATGTGCTACTCCTTACTGCTTACAGCTACTACTCTTCTCTGCTCACTGCTACTACTACTACTACTTTTGCCAAACATTCAGTAATCTAACTAGTTCAACTAAACGATTAAGTCAACAAAAGAGCAACACAAGAGATATTCGAAAAAAAATGGGTACAATTTGTTTTTTAAGGCAAACATGAAGATACTAATATAGACATTATATCACTAATCTAAATCGATTACTTTTATTAATTTCTATTATCTCACCTGAAATTTCTTACCTTATATGTCAAAATCCATGAATGCTTTGTATGATAAATTGAATCGAAACTTATGTTGGTATTCTGTGAAGCCGTAATAGACAACAGAATTGGCAAATTTACGGGAACCAAGTTCTTGATAACAATGTAGGTTACATTTAGTGGGTTATCTAAAGTCAGCAAGAACCATATTTCAATTGCAAGGTGCAAATATGTTCCGAAAACAAAGTATAGTGGCTATAAACTGTAACATATTGAAGAAACCTGATTTGGGATTGGGAATCGTATAAAAGAGGCTATTTGAGATACCCGGGCCTACACTATACAACACCCTTTATGGATGAAGGGCCTCATTTCCTGGTTAGGATTGTAAGTTAGAAGAATACATGTTCATAATTCCACCATGGAGTCCACAGAAGTTCCTGAAATCACAGACTTCAACCTCGTCAAGAAAGCATTATCATGGTCATCGGACGTGATTGGTGTTAACGTGGCCATAAGAACAACATTTCCATCATTCTCAACATCCATTTCATAAACCTTGTAAAATACATCTTGCAGTTCTCGTACCAAGTTTCCATAGAACACTTTGTTAGGTGAAATCACGTTTATAACAAGGACGCCATGATCATGAAGAAATGACCTCATGACGTGAAAAACAGACTTCCTTACAAATTCCGGTGGCGGAGCACTAATCCCACTTCTAGCCTCGCTTGAATCCAAATCAACCATAACCACATCAAATTTAGCATCCAACCCATCAATACTAACTCCACACACAACTTTTTTGATCATTTCAAGAGCATCTCCAACTATAACTCGAACACCTTCCCCATTATTTAAACCAAAATACTGTCTCGCGGCACTCAAAACAACCTCATCCGCCTCAACTCCAACAACTTCAAACCCCAACTCACTATTCAAAAAACTCAACAACGCACCACCACCAACTCCTAAACACAAAGCTCTCGGACAAAACCCTTGCTGAATCCGCTCATTTAGTGAGCCAACAATCAAGAAAAGACCACACACCATAGGAGTCAAATACGGATGAACCAAAACACTAGTATCAACCCGAAACTCAACTCCCTTCATCCCGCTCATCCTCTCCAACCCCAACACCAACCCCATATCACACGTCTCACACGCACCCTCACCAAAACTAGCAACTAAACGAGCCTGCGACTGTATCAAATTCGGCATTCTCTTAAACCTCAACCTCCTCCTAAACTCTTTATCACTCCCAACCCCATCACATTCAATCTCAACATCCTCAACAACAAACTCACCCACAAACGCGCCAACAAACCTATCCACAACCACACTACACACCACATCATCCTCATACACCAAAAACAAAGGCTCGGGAACACCTTTATCAAAACACATTTTCGGATGCAATGCGATAACTAGACCCTTAAACTCCATTTCCATTACCTCCCTATCAGCAACATTAACATTTGATCTAACATAAACAGAATTTTCTAGACTAGGTTCGTTACCTATGAGTATAAGGCGGGAAATGTTGTTGAAAGTGAACAAAAGCTGAAGATGGCCGGGTTTCGTGGAGAAAATCCAGTCGTTTTCACGGTTTTTGGGAACGATCATCGCTGCGATTAACGAGGAAGGGGTGATCGGTGTTGGCGAATCGAGTACGGCGATACGGAGGTGTTTGGGAGAAGGGGTTGTGGTGGTGGTGTTTGGGAGAGTGAAAGTGAGGTATTGTGATGGGGTTAGGGTTTCAAGTGAGGATAGATTCAGAGCCATTGGGGAAGGAATTGGTGATTGAAAGTATGTATACGTTTGATTTGAATTTTTGTAACTGGGATTTATTTATATTGTGGGTTAAGGTTTGGGGTCAACGTGAGCACAACACCAGATGTTTTTGTTCATGTACTTAAGGGAGTGTTTTGGTTTATGGCTTTGGCACTGCGAATGGGAATCATAGATAATGTTTGTTCTATAGAGACTATAAGGTTCGTTTGGCCCAGAAAAAAAGGGAATCAAATAATTTTTTTTTGGTTTTTTGTTATCTGACGCGCATAATTCTGATTAGTCCTTGAAAAATAAGATGTAACAGCTAGGGGTGTTCACGGGTCGGTTCGGTTCGGTTATTTAGACGATTTTGACTATCCATCGCGGTTCGGTTAGTTAAATTTACTATCCGTAACCGAACCGTACAAGGCGGTTAACCGGACATACGGTTACCCGAAATGAGCGGTTACCCACGATTCGGGTCACGGTTAACCATTATATAAGTTTCATAAAGTTTTAGTTTATAAATAATAACATGATTTAGAACATAGAATGTCGTTTTTGTGTAATTCAACGACATTAAATAGCTAAAAATCATATAAAAATTATTTCGTTACAAAAAGTCCATTAGAATATTCATAAATAACATATTAACTAAAAAATATTTATTCGATATATATAAACTACGATCACATTAATTAAATTTACACATACATGTTTAATACATGTACTATAATTTGAATATTTAGTTTTAAAATTTCATGTATAATAAAAGTAGGGTACTAATACAATTAATACATGTACTATAATTTGAATATTTAGTTAAAAAATTTCATGTATAATATGTGCGGTTCGGTTCGGTTAACCACGGATATCTAAAAATGAAAACCGTAACCGAACCGTTATAAGCGGGTTTTTTCGGTTTCGGTTTTTTTCGGTTTCGGTTTTTTCGGTTTCGGACTTTTTCGATTTCGGATTGAGCGGTTCGGCTCGGTTCGTCGGTTTCTCGGTTTTTTTTTTTTTTTTTTTTTTTTTTTTTTTTTTTTTTTGATAGAAAAGATGAAGTTAACCAACAGATGATACAGCATCTCTCACTGCTAAAGCTGATGCACAATCTGGAACTTCCCCTTCTAGTATTACATTGTTAGTGCATCTCAACGCCCATGACGCGATACTATGAGCTACCATATTCCCCTCCCTTCTTACAAATGACCATTCACACGTATCAAGAGCACGCGAGTTGGATAGGATATCCGAAAACAAGGTCGTGATCTGTAGGGGTGTAGACTGGTTGCGAAGTGCGTTGACCAGAAATAAAGAATCTGTTTCGAAAACCACATTAGAGTAACCTCTACTTCGAGCATGAGAAGTAGCCCACCATATAGCTTTAGCTTCCGCCTCTAATGGAGAATTCGCGTAGCATTCGGCCTTGGCTCCTGATATCAACACTTTTCCATTGCAATCTCGAGCTACAAAACCAAAGCCTACTTTCCCTGATTCTTTTTGCCAAACCGCATCACAATTGAACTTAATCTTTTCAGCTTGTGGCTTCTTCCATCCACCCGCATATGCATTTTGCGCCGGGCCAACACCTCCCGAGACATTCTTCTTGTTTGCATCAGAATAATCTAATAGGATACGTTTCGCCATGCCTTCCACATCAGCGTCCCTCTCATCAAAATGGCCATGAAAATGCTTATTACGTCTTGTCCACAATCCCCACAAGATTATCATGAAAAGATCCCAATGTGCAGGAATGGAGTCCAAGATCAGTCGACAAAAATCCTCCATTGTGTCTGCCCCAGGTGTGTCATATATCTTCCCAATACTGCAGCGGTCCCAAACATCTTTTGCTTTAGAGCACTTAAAGAGTACATGAACAACATCCTCATCCGGGCCACCACAATGTGAACAAGAGGACGTTGTTGGATTGAGCCCCCTAGCCCGTAAATTGTTAATGGAAGGTACAAAATTAACAGCAAAAGAAATAAAGTCAATAATAAAGAAAAATAAATATAAGACAATAATATATAAAATAGAGACATTTCTAGAGAAAACAACATATAAATATAAGACAATAATAAACAAATAAAAATATCATAAAGTGTTTGGTTGATAAGAAAATAAACCAAATGAGAAATTCTATAGTCATATCAAATTACAAATTCTTGTTACACTTTATAATCATGATTTTTTTCATTTTATTACGTACTTTTATAAATTTGTGCAGTTAAAGTCATGATTTTTTTTAATAGAAAACGGTTGTAACTTTTATTTATATAATTGTACGATGGAGAAAATAATTGCTTTTTGATATAAGGTTTATGTCAATTTTTACTCACTTTTAGTTTTTCATATTTGAATACAAATCTTTTAAGTATAAAAAGATGGTGTCGCTCGAATCAAAGTCTCAGCTAAAAACTAAAAACATATCAGCTCTAACTCTTTAAGATCTGAAGACAATACCAAATGAGTTCAACTTGAGCTGAACAATGTCAATCTCCGCAAAAAATAAACATGATTTTAGTCTTCTAGAATTTTTTTATGGAGAGAAAATGATCTGCTTCATATAAAAAAAATAAAACATGTATGATTGGGAATGACTTCTTCCATAATTGGTAATGAGTACATCCGCTTTTTCAAATTGGCACTTTCACTTATACCTAGTATGACAATATTTATTGTGTGGTCAACCACGAATGTCTACATGACATGTGTAAAGAGAAACTTTGTAAACTTAACTTTTTGTGCTATAAAAGGAATATGATGTGGAGTAAATGAACTAATCTTTTATGTGAAAAGTGAAAACGCTTAAATACTTTTAAAAACTCATTTACTCATCCATGATCTAAGAATAGAAGTCACTCGACTTTCAGTTGTTGCTGCCAACAGTTTGAACTTAAACTTTGGTTTGAGTCTAAGTAAAGAGAATATCACTAAATATTGTCATTCAACCACTTTTCTATTCCGCAAATAAATTGTGTCGTATATTATTTATTCATTCTAATAAAATAATTTATATGTTGAAAAATATGTTTCTTGTTTTTACTTATTCATACAATGCTTATCTATTGTAAAACAACTTTTTAACTTGCCATGTAATGTGATTAAGTCTAGCTCATATACTATTATCATATTCAAAGGACCAACAAGTGATATTAAAGCAGTTACACCTATGCAGGTCGCTAGATTTATGTTACACGTATGCTTGAGGTGAGAAATTTTACTAACTTGAAAAAGAGGTTTTTATGCCACATCACTGGTATTGAACCTCAACTTAAAAATATTATTCAAAACGGTCCTTTTATTTCAAACTTGGATGAGGTTAGAAAACCTGAAGCGGACTGACCCTCATGAGAGAAAGGCTCAAGTTAATGAACGCCTTAAAAGTCTCATCATGCGTATCATTCCCAATGTCCAAATGAATTGTGTTATAAACTACTTAACTACAAAATCTACTTTGATTGACCTGATACTGTATCACAGGGACCCTGCTGATGTGAAAGAAACTAGGGTCGTGGACCTTCAGTGGTATTATAACACCTTAAAACACAAAAAAGGTAAAAATCTCACACATAATTTCACTAGATATAAATCTTTAATGAATGAACTAGAAATCAATACTGGTATTCTAAACAGCGCACCCAAGAAATGGTTAAGTTTTAGTCAAAGTCAAAGAAATGATTGACATGTTAAGAATGTGACTTGGCTTCCTTGTTTAGGAAACTAAAGTATGAAGAAAACCTAATTCATAGCATGAATGAGGATAACAAAAAGAGAACTTTTACTATACATTTGTCTACTGCTCTCTTCTAGGGCTGAGCAACAGGTCCGGACCGGACCAGACCAACCAAGACCGGACCGGACCAAGGACCGAAATAATCCAAAATCTCGGACCGAGACCGGACCGAAATGGTCCGGTCCGGTTCGGGTCGGTCCAATCCGGTTTGATTTTCGGTCCGATCCGGTCCTATTAGACATAATCGATGGGTTTTTGGTAAGACCGAACCAGACCGACTGCACCAAGGACCGAAATGGTCTAAAACCTCGAACCGAAGACCGGACCGAAATTTTCCGGTCCGGTCTGATTTTTCGATCAGGTCTGGTCTTACTCTCTTTTATAACTCAATTGTACAAGATTTTTAAAATAGTCTTGATGATGATGAAGACACCAAAAGTATTTAATAGTATTTAAAATATCAAAAAAGTTTTTCAAAAAGGGTTCACAAAGGCTCAACAAATGCCCAAACTGAATACTAGAGATGTGGCAAAAATGATCATCATGCAAAATATTGTTATTCAAAAATCATTGCTTCCTCCCACTCATCACCTTTTTAAAACGAACCTCAATTAAAACCTGGGTTGAAGCCTCTAAAGGACTTTGAGGCCAAATACAACAAAGCCAATGATAGATTTGCACTCCTCAATTCACCATCATCCTCCAAATCAGCTTATATGATAAATCAAGGCTCGATTGAAAAATCATGTGATTGGGATGGTGAAGATGTACCATATGATGATAAGTCAAAGCACACATGACTCTTGTTGAAGATGAAATTGATGCAAGTTTTGTTGGAAAATAAAGTGATTGAAATGATGATAAGGTCACTATCATAAAAACTTTAAAAAAATACACACTCTTCTTGAAATAAAAGATAACGATGAGAGAATATCTTTTATTCATTATTTGTTATGGAATTATTCTTTTTTGAGGAACCAAGAAATAATATGATGACCAAACATAGGAATCTTGTTTACGAGTTTGATATTGAACTCTCCCTCTCTCTCTCTCAAACACACACACACACACACTCACTCACAGGACTATGAGTAGTTTGTTCAGAACTATAATATACCAGTATAGGGAAGACTATAGCTGAGTTACATGATATGCTCCAGCTGACTGAGAAAAGCATTCCTAAAAAGGGTGCTAGTCCTTTTGTCCTTACGATAAGAAGAGGTAAGGTCCAAAAGAATAAAAAAAATCATGAAGTGCTAAAGGAAAAAGGTAAAGTTAAGGGTAAACAAGCTTATTTCCCCAAACTGAAGATCCCTCCGTCACCTAAGAAAGAGCATCCAACAAAGGACTTGGTCTGCCATCATTTTCGTAAGCTGGGTCACGGGAAAATGAACTGTCATGCTGCATATCTTGCTGAGTTGTAAAAGAAGTAGAAGAAAATTTCTACCTCGACTGGTACTAATTAGGTACAATACTAGTTGTAGTACTCATATGTGTAATACTATGCACGGTCTTAGCGTAAGCAAAAAGTTGAAACATGGAATTTTAAATTTGTGTATGGCAATGAAATGTGTGCAACTATTGAGTCTATTGGTGTTAGAAATACGTTTTAACGTATATTAGAAGTAATAGCTCGTAGTTATGTTGTAATAGCTCGTAGTTAACAAATAGTTAATTGTTACTTATTAAGTTAAGTAAGAACCGGTCCATGGGCTTGTCATGGACCGGCCCAAGCCCAATGTTGCTTGGAAGTATAAATACCCCTTTCCACCATGGAAAGGGGTTGGTTGTTGTTCACTTATCACTTTCATATTAATAAAAGACACATAGTTTTCTCTCTCTTTCTCTCTCTAGTTTCTCTCACTAGAAAACATCAACCCACTTCATAGATTCATAGGTTATCAATATTCTACATTTGGTATCAAGAGCCATGGGGTGATTTAAGGTAGGGATTGTGTTGCTTTTTTAGTTTTTGAATCAATTAGTGATCTTTAGAAAAAATCAATCTTGAATCTTGTTGTTTTTGGTGTTTTTGTTATTGGGATTAATTGATAAGGATTGGGTTTATCTTATTTTGGTAAAAATCATAAAACTTTTTGTGGTTTTTGATCAAAAAATCGGATTTAAAGCTGTTTTCAAAGTCTCGAACTGATATTTCCAGATTATTCCGAATAGACATTCCGAATAGGAGAGTTTTCAGAATAGCAGGATTTTTTCCGAATAGACATTCCGAATTGAAGTGTTTTCCGAATAGCAGCATTTTTCCGAATAAGAAATTCTTTCCGAATAGGAAATTCTTTCCGAATAGCAAATTCTTTCCGAATAGCAATTTGTTTCCGAATAGCAAAATCTTTCCGAATAAGCCCATCTTTCCGAATAGCCAAAAATTTTCCGAATAGCCAATTCTTTCCGAATAGCCGATCATTCCGAATAGCAAAGTTTTCCGAATAGCCAATAGCCAAACATTCCGAATTGAAGAATTATTCCGCATAAGGTTTATTCAGCATAGGGTCTATTCCGAATAGGGTATTTTCAGAATAGGGTTATTCCGCATAGGGTTATTCAGTATAAGGGTTTTTCAGCATATGGATATTCCGAATAGGGATTATTCCGAATAGGATTTATTCTGAGTTAGGGTTATTCCGTATAAGCAAGTTCAAGGGGTATTTGAGTTTTTTCGACGATCTTTAGTGGATTTAATCTTGATTTCAACCAACACAACACAAATTCTCAACCTTTCTTCACTGCTCGATCAACCGATAATCTTTGAGTCTCTTAAGTGATCACAATGAATCCGAGTTCATTAATGCCTCAAATGACATCTCTTACGGATATTTCAATCATAACGAGAACTGATAGTCGTCCACCGATGCTTATTAAAGAGGTGTTTGAGGCATGGCAGGGCCGCATGATGCAATACCTGAAGGGTAAACCAACATACGGAAGGCTTATGGTCAAATCGATTTTGAATGGTCCACTCGACTATGGTACCATTGTGGCAAATAACGTGTCTCGACCAAGAGAATATGAAGAACTCACACCGGCACAACAACTCATTGCTGATGCTGATGAAAAGGCTCTACAGACTCTTCTCCAAGCTCTTCTGCATGATATTTATCGCATGGTAAGTCAATATACGGTTGCCAAGGATTTATGGGAACGTCTAAAGGTGTTGCTACAAGGTACGTCTCTTACCAAACAGGAAAGGGAATGTCAGCTGTATGATCTGTTTGATAGATTCACGTACAGCCCAGGGTAAACGCTACACGACTATTACTTCAGATTCACTACTCTAATGAATGATCTGATTGTATACAATCTCGTGATTGCTCCATTCCAGGTTAACACCAAGTTTTTGAATACTTTACCTCAAGCTGAATGGGGTGAGTATATTACCGATGTTAAGTTAACCCGGGATTTGCATAAGTGCAATTTAGATCAAATCTATGCTTTTCTTCAGCAGTATGAGAAACATGTGATCATGCACCGTTCTCCTCGAGGTATGTACCCTGATTCCTTAGCTTTGATGGCGAATCAACCAAGCTTGTCACACAACAACACACCTTATATCTTGGGACATCAAGCCTATCATCCATCACCTTATATGACACCAACCTTCCCCCAATACTCGATTCTACCGCAACCACCCACCTCACATCAGCAACAATATCGGTTTAATGCACCTTCACCACAGTATGCTTCACAACTTCACCCAGCAAACATTGCACCTTATGCTCAGCCTTCATATTCTTCTTATCAAGAGAATGCAGCATATCCAACAAGCTACCCTGATCAAATGAGTATTCCTTCTAGTGATTATGCAGCTCATCAAGACCAAGCAATGTATTGTGATGATGAGGAAGTCCCCATTCCTGTATTCAAACAAGGAGCTGACCCAGTTGAAGTGTTAACCACTATGTCTGCTTATCTCACAAGGACTTTAAGCAAACGAGGATACAGAGGATCAGCTCCTACCAACAATCAGTTGAGGAATTCATCCAATTCTCGCCAACAAGCTACTATTGAGAATGGCAGGGTAATGGTTCAGCCTATTCAACCATATCAGGGGAGACCTACCACATCAACTACCAATGCTCGCACGGTCAATCAGGCTCCAATGGTCAATCCTGCTCCACGGGCTAATTCCACAGGCAAGTTGAGAATGATTACATGCTACAACTGCAAGGAAGAAGGACACATGTCCAGGGATTGCAAGAAACCCAAGAGGAGAAGGGATGGACAATGGTTTGCAGAAAAGATCTATCTGGTAAATGCTCAGGCACAAGGAAGGGAACTTGATGAAGAGGAGCTTGCATTTCTTGCTGATCCAGGGATTGCTGAACAAGACGTTGTCACTACACAGAATGCAGCTTACCAAGCCGATGATCTTGATGTGTATGACTCAGACTGTGATGACTTTCAATCTGCAAAGGCTGCTCTTATGGCAACTATCTCCAGCTTAGGGCCAGAAAAGAGATCTGAGGTACTTATTAATACCACCGATAATACCACTGATGCTAGTATTCAACCACATCATGTTGTGCAAGAGAGTGCTGATTCGAATAAGTCTTCGGTGGTGAGTCTATCAAATGAGGAGATAATCAATGATAGTAATATCAATGTGAGTCCCCAGACTTCGAATGAATCACAACCGGGAGCCATTTCGAATACGCCTACTCCTGCTCAACAAGATTTGGTCATGGTTCCTGCTACTTTACTTAGCCAAATGAATGCTGCACTCTTAGAAACCCTAGCTAAGAATAAGAATTTGTCTGATGAGCTTGCCTTAAGCAATGAGAAAGTTCAAACCTTGGAATTAGTGCCTTCGTCTAGTGTTCTAACAAATCCCGAATATGATCACTTTGGAAACAAACAAATGGGTCATTTGCAAGAAATTGAAAACTTAAGAGCAAATCTTTCTAATGAACTTAAAGAAAAAGAGTTAGTGGTCACTAATTTTCAAAAACTTCAAACGGATTTTGAGTCACTCGAGTCTAAGAAGAATGAAATGGAGATTAATGCTGCTAATAAGATTAGAAGTCTAGATTACTTGCTCTTAAGACAATACGTTGCTTCTCAACTAGTGCACTTATTTGATGCTTCGTTTAGAGAATTTAACTTATCACGTCAAAAAGGCCTTCCCCCTAACCCAAGGTATGCAAAACAAGCTTTAAGACATAGTCCAAGACTTTATAATGCAACCCAATTAGGATTGGTCTTAGACCCGATTGTTATTTTCGATGATCGAACAAGTAAGGATCTAGTTGATGAGGATCGGTCATACAATTCTGCAAAATATCCCGAGTGTGATTATTTTAAAATGAATCAGGAGCTTGCTAAAACGGATTTTAGAATTCGCTTCCATATGGACAAAGATCTCATTACAGCACCAACCTACATGTTGAATGAAGAAAACCCTAGTACATTTCCTACACTTGTCAACATGGAAGGTCCTAAGGAAATTCCAAAGGATCTCCCACCTGTTAGCACTGTATGGTTAAACTTGCAAGAGATTAATCAATACTTTACTAATTTTGACAAGGTCATTTTGGAATGTACGACTTCAAATGGCCTAAACGCCGGAGAATGGGCTTTCGAACACATGAACGAGGTGTTTAAAAATGAGATCAATCCATTTGTCAAAAGTCTAAAAGAAAGTTTTGAATCTCTTAAGGAAAATCTTGAATTTGAAATTGGAGAAGTTCAAAAAGTGTTTTATGAAATGGACACCGCTTACGAACTACAACTAATTGAAAAGGAAAAGATTTTAACCGAATATGACCGATTCTTGTCTGAAGTAATCTCGTGTGATGTGCTTACTACTGTAAATGTTAATTATTCGAATGAGCTTACATCCGCTATGATTAACTGTGATGCTGTGCATATAGGTGATGATGTTTGTAATCTCTCTGTAAATGTTGCTGATACTGTAAATGAGGTAGATAATCATTCTTGTCACGAATCTAACGCTGAGTTTTTAAAGCTACAAGATTCTTACAATTTACTTTCAAAACGCTTTAATCAACTAGAACAACATTGTATATCTTTAGAATTAAAGCAACAAACTCAAAATGAGGATCTTTTGAAATCAAATAGTTGTGAAAACGGTGTTGAGACGAGTGACAAGATGATTGCAATTGTTAAGGCATTAGAGGAAGAGATTATGAGATCGAAGAGAGATGTGTCATCAAATGAAACATTAAAATTGGAACTAGAGGCCGCAGAGTCAAAAAACCAGGACTTAGAAATTAGACTTTCGTCTATTCTAGGGGAGATGGATCGTGCAAGACAGGGAATGTCTCAAATTTATGGTTCACTAGAAGAACGCTTCGCTTTTAATGCGGCACAACAACAATCTTATGTTGAACAATTGAACCAAAAATGTGAGGAAATCTCTGACTTAAACATCATGCTCATTGACAAAAATATGGTTTTGGCCGAGTTAAAGGAGACACTTCTTCTCACCCGACAAGAAGTTGTTGATAACTCAGCTACCGACTCTGCACCGTCCACTAGTGCTCCAACAACCAAGTCAGTAGTGCTTTATAAGAACCCGCTTCATAAGAGAAACCCGGTTACCTATGATGATTATATAAGGAATGCCATTAAGCATGTAGATCTTGTTAGGGATATTTTAGACGATCTTTATGCCTTAGATCCCTCAAGTAGCTACTATTATTCGGCTCATGAATATATTAAGCGAGTTCAATATTGCTTAGCATATTTGCAATACATAGGTAAACCAGGCTCTGCACTACTTACTAATAGGCCCATTGCTGTAACTCCATTTAATAAGACTCCAGGAGCAAAACCGTCATTGGCACAATCAAGTAAGGCACCTTTAAAATCTGTTGCTAATGTTCCCACTTTGCCTTCTACAGGATTAAAAGAGACTACTAAGGCTAAAGGATCGCCACTCAAGAAAGATAAGATCAAGCCCTCCACTAGTAGTGCCAAAAAGAAGGAAGTAGAAGCTCACCATAGGAATGTTAGTTCAGTTTTAAATAAAAAGAATCATGTTAAGACTAAAAGCTCTACGCCTGTGCAGAAGCCAAAACCATTCGTGAATTCTAATTTGAATTGTTGGAATTGTAATGAATGTATGTTTTCCCAACGTCATGATTTGTGTCTTATCAATCATGTGAATGAAATGAATGCCATTAAGAATGGTCTTGAATGGAAGCCAACGGGTAGAACTCGTGCCCAGGTTGGCTGGCAATGGCGTCCCACTGGTAGGACCTTTACATTAGATGGAACAATGTGCCCTTTAACTAGGAATGCATCCATTGAGGTTAGGTCTGAGCGTCCTTTAGTTAGGCACACTCGCACTCAAGTATGGAAACAGCGCCCTTTAACTAGGTCAGCTCCCACTATAGTGCCTATCAGTGAAGAAATACCACAGGATTTAAGCCAACTAGAATCTACACCACCAACTAGGAAGAAGAAGGCTAGGAAATCTAAGAAACCTAGAGTTAGCAAATCTAAGATTATTAAATCTGTACCTGCTAATAACAAGGAACACTCAGATTCCGATACCTCTACATTGTCTTCGTGTGGTGATATTTTCAGGTGGTCCAAATCATCCTCTGGTATTTGGACTCCGGTTGTTCAAAGCATATGACCGGAGATCGCTCGATGCTCCGAAATTTCGTCAGCAAGTTTCTTGGTACGGTTAAATTCGGGAATGATCATATAGCAAAGAGAATGGGGTATGGTGAATATCAGATTGGAAACGTTACGATTTCAAGGGTATACTATGTAGAAGGTCTTGGTCATAACTTATTTTCAGTAGGACAATTTTGTGATTCCAACCTAGAGGTTGCTTTTCGACAACATACATGTTTCATCCGTAACTTGGAAGGAAAAGATTTGTTGAAGGGTTCTCGTGGTGCAAATCTTTATACGTTGTCCCTACAAGACATGATGACCGCCTCTCCAGTATGTCTTCTCTGTAAAGCATCTAAGACCAAGTCTTGGTTATGGCATCGCAGATTATCTCATCTTAACTTTGATGCTATTAATCATCTGGCTAAAAACGAATTAGTTCGTGGTCTTCCAAAGCTTAAATTTCACAAGGACCATTTATGTTCCGCGTGTTCAAGGGGTAAAAGTACCAAGAAATCATACAGGCCCAAAGCTGAAGACACCAATCAAGAAAAACTTCATCTTTTGCATATTGATCTTTGTGGGCCAATGAGAACTGAAAGTGTGAGCGGTAAGAAATTCATTCTGGTTATTGTGGATGATTTCTCCAGGTTTACATGGGTTAGATTTCTACGTACAAAGGATGAAGCACCGAAGGCTATCATCACTTTTCTGAAATTCATTCAGGTACGTTTGAATACTACTGTCCGCCGTATTCGTACAGACAATGGAACAGAGTTCGTCAACCAGACTCTTCGTGATTACTATGAAGGAGTTGGTATCTCACATGAAACATCCGCTGCACGCACTCCACAACAAAACGGTGTCGTTGAAAGACGAAATCGTACACTTATGGAAGCTGCTAGGACTATGCTTATTTATGCGAACGCTCCATTGTTCTTGTGGGCAGAGGCTATATCTACTGCATGTTTCACCCAAAACCGCTCTATCATTCGGAAACGCCATGGAAAAACACCTTATGAGCTTCTACATGACCGTAAACCCGATGTTTCATTTTTTCATGTGTTTGGTGCTCTTTGTTATCCAAACATTAATAGTGAGAACTTGGGTAAGCTTCAACCGAAAGCCGATATAGGTATTTTCATTGGTTACTCACCGTCCAAGAAAGCATACCGAATTTACAACCGTCGTCTTGGCAAGATTGTAGAAACTATGGACGCAGATTTCGATGAGCTGACAGCGATGGCTTCTGAGCAACACAGCTTTGAACCCGCGCTTCATGAGATGGGAACCGGTGCTATTAGTTCTGGATTAGTTCCCAATAATCCTACTTCTACATCATTTTTACCACCAACAAGGCCCGAGTGGGATAAACTGTTTCAACCGTTGTTTGATGAATTCTTTGATTCCCCAAATGATGAAGTTCCAGCACCTGTAGTGATAGCTCCAATCCCTAAAGTTATTGCTCCTGCAAATGAAGCTTTATCTAATGCATCTTCAATTCACATTGAACCAGATGCACCTTCACCAAGTGATTCTCAAACTACACCTGAATCGTCACCCCTACTTGTGCCTAATGATGTGGAAGAGGATTCTATTGATCACGATTTGGAATATGCTCACCTGCAAGAGCTTCCTTTCTTTGGTGTAGCAATACCTGAAAACCCTTCAGTCGCGTCTACCTCAGAAGAAGCTCCTTCTATTGTTCACTCCAGACCACCTAGGATTGAAAACCATAGCACCAAATGGACAAAAGATCACCCTATTAGGAATGTTATTGGAAATCTAGATCGACCAGTATCTACACGCCATCAATTACAAGAGAGTGCACTCTATTGCTACTTTGATGCATTTCTCTCCGAAGTTGAACCTAAAAACTGGCAACATGCTATGACTCAATCATCTTGGATTGAAGCTATGCACGAGGAACTAAATGAATTTCAAAGACTTGAAGTATGGGAATTAGTTCCTCTCCCTGACAAGGCCAACATTCTTACTTTGTTGTGGGTTTATAAGGTTAAACTTGATGAGATGGGTGCAGTATTAAAGAATAAGGCTAGATTGGTTGCTAGAGGATATAAACAAGCCTTGGGTATAGACTATGAAGAATCTTTTGCTCCTGTGGCAAGATTGGAGGCAATTAGACTATTCCTTGCGTATGCTGCTCATATGAACATGATCGTCTATCAAATGGATGTGAAGACGGCATTTTTGAACGGTGAACTAAGGGAAGAAGTCTATGTTAGTCAGCCGGATGGGTTCGTTAGCACGGAGTTTCCTAATCATGTGTACAAGCTTAAGAAGGCTCTCTACGGGTTGAAACAAGCTCCACGCGCGTGGTATGATCTCCTCTCAACATATCTCATTTCGGAAGGCTTCTCCAAAGGCAAGGTGGACCCTACTCTATTCACTCTCAAGGAGGGCAACGACATGATTCTGGTACAAATTTATGTTGATGATATAATATTTGCTGCCACTAACATAGAATTGTCAAATCGATTTGAGAAGATAATGTCCACACGCTTTCAGATGTCAATGATGGGAAAAATCTCATTTTTCTTAGGATTACAGATTTCTCAAAATCCCATAGGCATCTTTATTAATCAATCCAAATATGCTCTAGAATCTTTAAAGAAATATAACTTTGATAATTGTGACCCCGTGGACACTCCAATGGTGGAGAAATCCAAGTTAGATGAAGATAGGAATGGGACTATTGTCGATCCAAAACTTTACCGTGGGATGATCGACACCCTTCTATATCTGACTGCTAGCAGGCCTGATTTGCAATTTGTTGTATGCATGTGTGCCCGGTATCAGGCTCGGCCTACCGAAAAGCACCTACATGTAGTTAAAAGGATCTTTCGGTATCTAAAAGGAACACTTCATCGTGGTCTATGGTATCCGAAAGATTCCTCGATTGCTTTAATATCATACGCAGATGCCGATCATGCTGGATGTCAAGACACGAGGCGTAGCACGTCTGGATCTGTGCAACTCCTTGGAGATAGATTGATCAGTTGGTCTTCAAAAAGGCAGAAAAGCGCTGCAATATCAAGCACGGAGGCTGAATACATCGTCATGTCCGGTTGTTGTGCTCAAGTCCTTTGGATGAGATCACAATTAACTGACTACGGTTTGGGATTCAACAAAATCCCGATGTATTGTGACAACAAGAGCGCCATTGCCCTTTGCTGCAACTATGTTCAACACTCCCGGGCCAAGCACATAGACATTCGCTACCATTTTATTAAGGAGCAGGTGGAGAACGGAGTGATCGAGCTGTATTTTGTCACTACTGAGTACCAGCTGGCGGATATGTTCACCAAAGCCTTAGATCGAGGACGAATCGAGTTTTTGATCGATAAGCTTGGCATGAAATCATTCACTCCAGCGACTCTCAAAGAGTTGGCAGAAGAAACAGCTTAATAGTCGTGGTAAACTATTCAGAGTATCCTTTGTTTGTGATCATGTATATTATCGTACATATATAAAACCACAAAAAGAAAAATACAAAAATATAAAACCAAGAAAATCCATAAAAAAATAAAATATAAAACCTACAAAAACCATAAAAATTATAAAATCAAGAAAAACCAAAAATATTTTTCGTTTTTTAAATCGGGCATGTCTTTTAGTACGGTAATATTTACGGCCTTAGAAATGTCGATCAATATTGACACGGTGCCATAAATAGAGTCCGTATAAAAGTTGTACATTTTTAAAACATGCCCATTATGGCTTGTAGTTATTTCTGACTGCAACCCGGTTTTCATATTAAAGTCACGTATTTCTTTGGAAAACGTTGGCTCACAACGGGAATTAATTTTCTCGGGCATGATTTACAAGCCAAATCATGCAAAGGGATCAAGTTTACTTTACAACTTGGTCTAACACGAGTTAGTGTACGTCTCAGTGCATTAATTTGTCAAAATAAGAGAAATCTTATTGCCACCACGAATCAAAGTTTTCAAGATATTAATTGGAAATGTTTTCATCATGTGCCTCGTTAAACAATGACTACAGCTCTTTAAATAGAAAAGGGTCATCGTTTAAGGGGGAGAAAATGTTAAATCATCTTTCACATCAAAAAGATCTTCAAAAGTTCTCAAGGAAACTCAAAAAGCTCAAAGGTTAATGGTTGGATTGCTTTGGCACTTGTATTGTTGTTGCTTATAAGTTTGTCGTGAATAGATTTGTGCGTGTGTTAAGATAGGTTAATCACTAAGGCTCGGGAATTTAATATAAGATAGGGTCAAAAATGACAAGTATTAAAACTTGGAAAACAATAGAATGTTGATTGAAGTAAAAAGAAAAAGTGAGGGGTTAAATGTGACCATGTATCAAACTTGTTAAAAGTTTGACCTAGTCAATCATCACCCCCCCCCCCCGTTTTTCTTCTTTCTCTCATTCATCTGTTTCCCTTTTCTTTGCCGCCATTAACATACAAGATCACAAATCTCACGAAATCAAACAAAACATCTCAAAATCATTCATCTTCTAGATCAAGATCTTCAAAAGGTATCAAATCGGCTTAATCATTCATGCAATACAATTTAATTAACTCCTTTTAATTGAACACAATCGAATTAGGTTTCTGCTTAAATTAGGGTTTAATTAAATTGGGGGTTTTGCCTGGGATTGATTCGGAATAGATCAAATGAACTGATATGGCCTTTAGAACTCCTGAATCAAACGAATTAGTGCCTAAATAGAAAAAATCGTAACTGTTTAAACTTTCCGAGTAGGATGATCTTTCCGTGTAAGAGCATTTTTTCCGAATAGAATGATCTTTCCGCATAAGAGCATTTTTTCCGAATAGAATGATCTTTCCACATAAGAGCATTTTTTCCGAATAGAATGAACATTCCGCATAAGAGCATTTTTTCCGAATAGAATGAACATTCCGCATAGGAGCACTTTTTCCGAATAGAATGAACATTCCGCATAGAAGCATTTTTTCCGAATAGAATGAATATTCCAATAGGCCAAATCTTTCCGAATAAGAATTTTATTCCGCATAGAGAAATCTTTCCGAATAGAACTTTTATTCCACATAGGCCAAACCTTTCCGAATAAGTATTTTATTCCGCATAGAGAAATCTTTTCGAATAGGATTTTTATTCCGAATAGAAATTTTATTCCGCATAGATTGATCTTTCCGAATAGAGAATTTATTTCGCATAGGACTATCTTTCCGAATAGACCAAATATTCCGCATAGGATAATTATTCCGTATAGGAACATTATTTCGAATAGGAGGTTTATTCCGAATAATGGTTTATTCCGGTTAGGAGGTTCATTCCGCATAGACCAATTATTCTGAATTGAATGTTTATTCCGCATAGAAGATGTTTGAGTGTTTTACAAGCTTAAGGGATTAGGTCATATGTTCAATGCTTAGGTTTAAAGTCATAATGATATTCATATTTGTATGTTTCAACCTTTGTGTTTTATCTTAAGCAGAGACGATGACTAACCCTACAGTACAACAAGTACAAGACACCAGAGCCACCGCCATTGCCGAAGCCAAGACTCTAAAGTTTCTTCCAAACAACTTCCGTTTGAAGGAGGTATCTCATTCTACCCATAATGGATTTAAGGTAGGTACAACCATACTTGATAAATCTCATCTAAAGCATGCGCTAAGGAGAAGTGCTTCAGTGCCCTATGACTACCTTTACGAGTTCTGGGCTACCAAAGAGAGAACGTCGAACAAAATCACATTTTCCTTGGACAACAAGCAGCAGACGCTTACTGTGTCAGACTTCAGGAAGATCTTTGGATTTCGGCCGACACTCAAAGGCCTATCATACTCAGCCAACCCAACTAAGGACCAGATCATGGAAATGTTCACTGCCATTGGATGTCTTGACATACGAACCGTGTCTGAGTTTACTACTGCCAAAGTTTGTCAACCATGGAAAGCTATTTTTGGGATTCTAAGCCGATGTTTCACACCCAAAACAACTGGGTTTGATGCTGTTCGTCCGCCAATCATCAAGATGTTTTATGGTATGTTCAAAGGTATGGGTATTGATTATGCATCATTGCTATGGGAGGAGTTTACTTTTCAACTCTTCACAAACACGAAGGGTAAGGTTAAAAGTTACCAGTACCCTAGGTTCATTAAGTTGATCATACATTATTTTATGGAAAACGATGCATCTATTGATAAGCGTGCAGGTAGTCGTCATCACACGATAGATGATGATGATTTGGTAGACTTAAGGCAGGAGACTCATTCGAATACGGTTATTCCTGGTCCCATTCCCAGTCATCTTCTGACCGATGAGATTATCGCATCTGATGATTACAAGAACTTGCTACAAGAAATTGAGAATCAACGAGCAAGCATTCTAGCAGGTGAAGACTCATCTACCACGGTTAAGAGCAAAGGTAAACGGAAGCAAACAGCTTTACCTGAACCCAAAGCCAAAAAGAAGAAGACTGCAGTTAAGAAGGGAAAGGGTACGGCTGATGAGTTAGTTCTCCACGATGAAGCAGATATTGATGATCCTACTCTTAACAAGGCTGAGAGAAAAGCAATGAAGATAGCTCTTGAAAGGAGTAGGAGAGATACGGGTGGTAGTGGTTCGGGTGCTCAGATGAATATTGAAGAAGAGTACGTGGAACCAGATGATGTTGATGAGTTTGGATCACCCGAACGGTATTCTACTTCAAAGGAAATATCCATCCCCGTTTCAGCAAGTGTTGAAAAGGAGTCCGGTGATCCTACAATCATGGTACCTACTCAACCCTTAGTAACTCAACCTCCACCAATACAACCCTTACCAACCCGACCGGTTTCAACACCATTTCTTCCTCCACCGATAACTCCCATCCTTAGTACCGTAGTAACAACCGAGCCTCTTCAACCTTCCCAAAGTAGCTCTGGAACATCTTCAATGGCTGCATTCGTCATGGCAGAGATGTTGGACAAACACACGGATAATCAAAAAAGAGAGATGGATAATCTTCGCCAAGAGCTACTTCGAAGAGTGCAAAGTGAAGAAGCATCTAAGAAAGCCCAAGAAGAGATGCTTGCTAAGTTCGCTGCAGATATGGAATTTACACGTAAAGCTCATGCAGAAGAACTTGCTCGGGTCAAAAAGGCTGAAGCTGATAGGCATGAAGCACGAATTACGAGACTTCGAGCTATTAAGGATAACTATAAAGAGCAGAAAGAAACTCTTGAAGCCTCTATTGAGCAGAGAGTGAAAGAATCCGTTGAATCCCTCATGCCAAAACTGCGTGATGAGTTGAAGACACTTGCGGCTGATAACTTGATGATCAAGTCATCCAATCCTTCTCAATCCGCCTACAAAATTGCCTATGATTTGATGGATTTTGAGCTAAAGAACATCCTCAAAGCTCGTATGAGGGAACTTGGATCGTTTGATAAATCTAGGATTCAACGGGCTCTCTACAAATCCCTGAATGACGCTATCATGGAGGATGATAGGTTATTTAAAACGTTTGGAAGTGTGGTACCCTACCACATTCTCCCTGAGGAAGAAAGGGAAGAAAGTGAAGAAGAAGAGGGTACTGGTGAAGAAGAAGAAGAAGAAGAAGGAGGAGAAGATAATGATGATGAGGATGATGATGATAAGGATGATGATGATGATGATGAGGATGATGATGATGAGGATGATGATGATAATGATGGTAATAATGGTGGTAATGGTAATGAGGAGAGTGCTAAAGGGAGCAACGAGGATAGGGATGAGGATGATGATGGGGGTAAACAGCCTGAAAAGGGGGATAAGGTTGCCAGCTCAAAGAAACCTGCTAAGTCTGGAACCAAGTCTAAGAAAGATGCAGTGGCAAAGGAAAAATCTACCTCAACGGAATCAAGACGATCCAAGTGGCGCCACGATGTGAATGCTACTGCAGCGTCATCGATTCCTGGTACATCTACTGCTGTATCTATACCTGTTACCACTAACCCTGTTAGTTCTATTGTTGTTGCTCCTGTGATTGCAGAATCAGTAACTGAACCTGAAGCTGCACAACACTCACCCGTCCATGAAACTGCCGAGATGCCTGAATCAGAACCAGCAGATGTTCACGTTTCCACTCCTCTACAACAAAAACCTCAATCTACTGTTCCTGAAACAAGCACACGGGACTGGGCAGACACGTTGGAGATTGACGAGACTGCACCGCCACAGGCTTGGATCACGGCAGCGGCGCAATATGATCCGATCACAGACGCTGACAAAGATGTTTTGTATCTTTGTATCCGCAGTCCGATTGACTTATGTGCATTTCTTGCTCATGAGTATAAGACTTCGGCTACTCCATCTTTGGTGAAGAAAGCGCTGAAGGATAAGAGACTTCGCGCCAAAACCCGATTGACCCAAATGGAGTTCGAGTATTATGCTGATGAGATCCTGAAAGCCCTGAATACCGTTCAACGGCCAGGTCTTCATGAATCAGAAAGAGCCCCACCTCCACTTGATCCTACTCAAGATAATCAGATTGCTCTCGACTTCTTCGTCACCAATGATCTTGTGTATCTTCTGAAGGGGTCATCAAAGTACGCAACCTCCCTGACCTTGCTGAAAGCTGCCAACTGGGGGACAATACCCTTTATCGAGGAAAAGGTAAACCGACTCTGGGTCCCAAAGGTAAATCGTAATTATGATATGTATGCTGTCATAGGTGCATCACACTGGGACGAACGAGTTCGAAGGGCGTACAGGGGCTGCTGTCTAGTCAATTCAGGGAGTAACGTTAGATCCGATATCCGCATCTCCAGCATCTTAGGGTTGAAAACTGAAGCCAAGAATGGCTATTATCATGTGACGGAGATTCGTTTGAAAAGGGAGGATGACAGAGAATACAAAATCCAGCAGGGAGATTTTTCTATCATTCGCCTTGAGGATATCGAAGATATGTTGCTTCTGATGACCCGAGATCAACTCACACATATTCCTCGTGAAGACCTCATTGCCTTGAATACAGCACTTCGTATGTTCACACGAAGCGTTGTTATCAAGAAACGAGTTGAAGATCTTCAATTGGGAGTCGAAAGCTATCAAAGGAAGCTTAACCTAACCCGTCCAGTGAATCAAGTGTTACCTCAACATGTAGATAGATGTCCCTATACCGGCATTTCTGTCCTGAATTGCGGCATTTTCTACTTGAACAGTCGAGGGTTAATGAAGTTTATGAGGGTGGGTGAGCTTTATAAGTATAGTGATGGAACTCTTTTACAAGTCAGAGGAAAGTTGGAGCATCTTAATTCAGGTGGGACTTTACCAGAGATGACCGAGGACTGGCATAAGGGTTATCGGCAGATGGCGAATTATGTGATCAAGAAGATTGATCAAAAGCTCCGTGAACGTAGATTGATGAGGAGTTTGGAAAGATTCGTTGGTGGTAGACCATATCTAGTGCACCATAAGCTACTGCAACGATCCATCTAATGGGTCATACATTTCAGGTCCACTTTATATTGGTTTTCAATTGTAAATATGTATATTTGTGAATATTATGCTTGTACGGCTTGATGTAGTGTTAAAGTATGATAATTTTTCAAGAATTTCTCACGAGATTCTAAATCTTTCAAAATATATCATACTAAAGCACTACAACTATCCCTTATTAACTTAAGGGGAGCATGAACATGTTCTATGGCCAAACATCGATTTCATTTTTACCCAAAGACCGGTTAATCCATTCAATATCCCAAATATTAATGGTTAACATTTTGGATAAGGGGAGAAAATGGGATTAAGGAGATTTAAATGATACTTGGCTAAAACATGAAAAAGACTTAACGATTATCCAACTTAATATGTGTAAAGCACGTGTTAAGGGGGAGCGTTTTTGATGAACAAAACACCTAAGGTACAAAACTTTTGATTTCAATATCACAAGTACCTTAAGTGATTTTCAATGATTTTTCATGGTGGCAATTCCTTCCCAAAACACGCTTAATTCACGACGAATGTGGTGACAAAAGGGTGGTAGGAATAGGTTTAGTCCAATGATTCATCAGAGCCGATGGAATCTTCCCAAGGACAATTCCCTAGATAGAATTAGAAGTCCTAGGAAAGATGGAGAAAGAATGTGAACGTAGCTGAATGCCGACCAAGTACTTAAGCTAGCACTGGAACAATCACAACAAGGTGCTAGTGATGACGTATTGGTAAGCATTGAAGGGGTTGAAGAATGAAAAAGAATTGTAAAGATAAAGGGTGTAAAGAAAGAAGCCCTCCTTACAACTTTAGGCAGAAACCGGGTCAATACATATGCTATTGAGGTCATTTTTGCTAATGATTCTCGGTATTGAAGAAAGACATCATGGACCCAGTGATGCAATGCACAACCCTTCCCAGCTAACTCAAATATCTCTCAAAAGGTATTTGTTTTAATCACACGGAGATCAACACGTTATCTATTGGTTTATTCACTCCGAATAGACTGGTATTGAAAAGGTGGCACTCCTCTCCAGCCATCGCTCACTAAATCAAAACGCACAATCGAGTCTAGAGCCAAGAGATCATCAAAAGTCTCATTAGGACACTTTCCATTTATTCCTTGCTTTCTCACACACTGTGAAAAGTAAGAGATTTTCATGAGTCCTACGCAGTATTCCTGTAATATTGCCAGAACATCCGAGTAATACGCAAGTATTACAATGAAGATGGAAATCCTGCTTGAGCCAACATCAAACAAGCTCATGGTAGGTTACACGTGCGGTTCTTTTAGAACCAATCTTGTGAAAAACTGGAAAGAAACAGTGGTTTAATTCTTAATTGAACTTAAACTCGTTCCAGGCCTCTACGCATTATCATATGATCTTGCCAGAACACTCAGAGTGACTCTTTATTGATCACAGTGACGAGTGGAAATCCTTCTAGTGTTAACATCAAACAGCACTTGGTAGGTGACGTGCAAGATTCTTTATGAATTGAGCTCGTGACAACTGGAAAGCAACGATGGTGAAAATCTTAATTGAAATTCACTTTTTCCAGGTTTCATGAATTGACGGCTTCAAATCACAAGGATAAATTATCCAAGTGATTCACTCTTTATGTTCGCAGTCAGCTTTGGACGGTCGAATAAAGAGAACGGGTTTACCCGCGAAATCCTGTCAGGAAGTTACTTAATTGAAACTATCCGTCACGGGTACGATATCTAATATCGTCCAATGGTCTTCACCGACCGGAGGTAAAATGCTACCGAATTAGAATAAAATGTTCAAAGCCATTTTATTCGTGTCGTTGCTGTGTACCTGTTAAAGACGGTGGCATTGCTGTGTACCTGTTGAAGACGGTGGCGTTGCTGTGTACCAGTTAAAGACGGTGGTGTTGCGGTGTACCTGTAGAAGTCGTTCCCACATGCTTATGTCTTTCTGCATCAAAGTTCAGCAAAAATTCAAGAAAGTACAAGATGAAGTCTTCAGCTGTAACAAACTCTGAAACTTTCGAGAATTCAACAAAAAGACATAAGTGTGTGGAACATGGAGTCACGAGGAGGCAAAATTCACAAGTAGGCAAAGATCGCACGTGAAAGGCCAAAAGAATAATGCTCTCAAGCCAAAGCCAAAAAGATCAAACCAACATATTCACAACAAAAGAAAGAAAAGAAGAAAAGACTACGAGCTAAAGAACGAAGACTTAGTATAGTATGCTAGGTTTAGAACTTTGTAACGTGGAGTGACCTCCCTTAGGGGGAGATTGTTAGAAATACGTTTTAACGTATATTAGAAGTATCGGTCACTCCACAATAGGATTTATGTTGTAATAGCTCGTAGTTAACAAATAGTTAATTGTTACTTATTAAGTTAAGTAAGAACCGGTCCATGGGCTTGTCATGGACCGGCCCAAGCCCAATGTTGCTTGGAAGTATAAATACCCCTTTCCACCATGGAAAGGGGTTGGTTGTTGTTCACTTATCACTTTCATATTAATAAAAGACACATAGTTTTCTCTCTCTTTCTCTCTCTAGTTTCTCTCACTAGAAAACATCAACCCACTTCATAGATTCATAGGTTATCAATATTCTACAATTGGAAGTTCTGTTGGGAATAAATGGCCAAGTCTTTCCCCTGCTAATTGGTCAGACTTTCCCCTGCTAGACAGAGTTTCCCCTACTAGAGTTATTGAAGACTGTGAGATCCTTTCCCATTGTATATGAAGATGCCCCTGCTTGAAGAGATAACAGTGGAAGAGATATCTACGTGTTTTGGCTATTCTTATTGTATATATTCCTTATTTAGCTAATAGTTATATTGTGCAAGGCTCATTGTGTTTATAAAAGGATGCCTTAGGTTTAGAAGTCGATTACACTTTTCATATACTTAATCTACTTTTTGCTTTAAGGTTGTAAACCCTACCACTACCACTATCAGAGTGTTCGTATATTATTAATATATTAAAGCTTGCAACGTTTTGATCAAATTGTTCTTGTACTAAGTATTATTCTGCATCTTACTTAGTTGTTTATCATTCACAAAGTTTCTCTTGTATTAGTTTGGATTCGTCCTTGCTAATACACTAAGGTATAAGATCTGAGTTTGGGATCAACAAGTTCTAATTTAATTCTTCCAAATGGATTGATTATTGTATTAGACAATTGTCTTTAAGCCTATTGTAGAAGATTTAAAAATACCACCTCACATGTGTATGTTATACAAGTTCCAAGCTATTGCGTCTATTAGATGATCGAATAAGAGTGCTCATAAATTTCAAGTTTTTGTTAATTTATTTACTCTATTATATATCAAGTATTATGAAAGTCCCAAACTACGACTATTGTAACACTATAACTCGAATACAAATCACACTTAATGGTTTTACTTTTCAACAACGTAATGCTTTATTAACTTATGAACAAAGTATTACAAAGTGTTATGGAATACACTTGTTGAATAACAATAAGGGAAGAACACTTTGAACAAGTAAACTTGATTCGATACTCAAGTTTACAAGTGAACCTTAGAGTCGCTTGTTAACAGCTTAGGGACTCTAGAGGTTCAATAAGAGAAAAACAAAGATAATGATAATAAGCACAAGGGTTGTTTTTCTCCACATTTAAAACTCTTATTTATAGTGGTACGAGGTTGCTACCTTAGTGGGGGTAGTTGGCACGTGTCAGCTTCTGAGTGGAAGCAGTACACTTTATTAAATGCATGTCTATATTTAGACATGCCATTAACCAACTTTCTGTGAATAGTTCTGCCAATTGTTCACTTTATCCACTAGGTAATACCAGGCGAATTTATCTTGAATCTTTACTTTGTCCCGCTCAAAATGCTTTAGAGATTCTCCCGCCTAAACTATAAAGGATAAGTCAAGTCTCTACTTGCCAAGTCTTCTAAGGGTCTGGAGTGACCTCTGAGTATTGTCATCTCAGAGGTCCTCAAACACCAAGAAAATTCCTTATACATATCAGCTGATCCATAACAGCTGATGAGTATGACTTCAGATAATCTTCGACTTCTCTGATGTTGTCTTTGACATGAATGTTTCTAGTGTGCCATTTGAGGCTTTGCATGCAACTGGTCTAGTCTCTGTCACTGGTCTTCATTAGCGACTCATAACACTTAGTCTAATTTAAAATATGTAACGCCCTATTTGGATAAATGGACCGTTACGTAGTAATTATGTCGTGTCATTAAAGCATGCAAGGTAAATGTCTAAAACATTAAATGACCATTAAGGAAACCGGAAACAAACATCTGCTCTAACATAAGCTCCACCTATAAATGCATAAGTATAGAATGTAAGGAAAGGACTAAACAATGTCCAACAAAGCAAAAGTATGTAAATGCATTAAAAGAGAAAGAAGACTAGGCGCCTTCATTCCATGCACGTACTCTTGATTCCTAGCTTTGCCCTTTAGTACCTGCCGTATTAGGACATGGAAAGAAAAATACGGGTGAGCAATACGCTCAGTGTGCGGATATATGACAATGAAATGTAAAGCATAAACATAAGCAAATAATGAAATGAAATGAATAACAGCGGAATAAGTGTATGTCCTAGAAAACCTGGTTTAAGCTTATAAGACTGGTTTTATAATTCTGAAAAGACTTATGTTTAGTTTATTCTGAAAACTGCATTTTAAATATGCCTGGAGCCCATATAGGTCATGTTATATCAACGTGCATGAATACTTAGAGGGGTGACCTCATCATGCAATTAGAGGGGTTGCCTCTAATTAATATAGTATGAGTGGAGGGATCAGCTCTAGTAACAGATGCAAGGCACACATCGCAGTTACCATGAAATCTTACTAACTTGTCCTAGGATGCACCCATTCGCCCCACATGATAATAATAACAAAGGCCAAATACTGTAAAGGAACGCTACGAGCAATCACTCTCACCACAGATGAGTCATAACACTAGCGCCTTCAGTGTTATGGTTATGGAACCCCCACAACTAGGTGAAACTAGCATGCATGTATATAGCTCAGGCAATCTAAAATAAACATAACATATACTGAAAGTGTTTAAAATACGTAAACTACTGGGGAAAACAGATGGCTACAAACGGTGAATCCTAAATGTAGGAAAAGAATGTCCTTACTGAAGGACGGAATATCCGTACCTTATGTCCAGTAAATGAAGACGAAAACGAACGGGGAAGATCACTCCGACTTCACGATATCTACATAATAAAGGGACATGAATAAGTGTCTGTTTTACTTATACATACTTGTTATTTAGTTTACTTGACGTGTTCATACTTATTATACTTGTTCTTGTCTTGCTTTATTATTTCATGTTTAATCATGTGTTCCTTAGTGTTTCATGTATTTTAGATTCATGTATTTCATGTTTTAAGTGTTATAGTACTTGTTATAACATAATGAGTAACTTTCTAAAAATAGCAGGTTTCTATATATAGTAACTTTCCAAAAATAGCAGGTTTCCATATATAGTAACTTTCCAAAAATAACAAGTTTCCTTAAATAGTAAGTTTCCAAAAATAGAAAGTTTCCATAATTAGTATGTTTCCATAATTATCATGATACCATAATTATTATAATTCCATATTTAACATGTTTCCATAATTAAGGTATTTTCATAATTAATCATAGGCTTATTAAATAATTAAATGATATAACATATAGTTTTAATAAGCTTATAATATGTCATGTTTAATTATATTGTAAAGTTTAATAATAATTAAATACTTAGGCTTAACTTATAATTATTAATTAATAATGATATTACATATCATCATAAGTTATTATTAATTAAAAATATTGCATGATTAGTGTAATTAAACTCTACCTTAAAATGATATAAATTAATTAAGCTAAGTTTTAATTAATTTAAATGTACATGAATAATTAAGTAATTAATTATTTATCATAAGTTTATTTAAATAAAATGTACATACGTAATAACATAATTTTATTTAAGTAAATTATATGCTAAGTCATAAACATTAATTAATTTAATTAACCATGTTTTAATTAAACTAAATAAATAAATAATTTTAATAAATGCATTTGTAAAAGTTTAGCCAAGCACCCCTTGCGTGTTTTGGTGTTAACGAACCCAAAATCAAAGCTCCACCGAGACCATGGATGTCTCGGCTTAGCCTCAAAAACAACACAACACCACAACCCGTCGGTTGTGGCTTGCGGTCGACCAACACAGCAGCCACCGACACTGCTGTCGGTGTCGTTGTTGTACCTGACGCATCCCCTGGCTACGCCAGGTTGCCACTGCTGCTGCGCCCCTTGCTGTTCCCATGGTTTCCATCGAGACCTGCTATGGTCTCGGTTCCCACTTATGGAGCCACGCACCCCACTGCTTGAGCAGTTGGGGTTGCGGCTGGGCAAACCAATACCAATGCCGACCCCAAAGGGGTTGCGGCTGGTGGAAAACAAACACCACCGAGACCCTACGTGGTCTCGGTTTACGTGAAATAGAACAAAACCAAAACCCCGACCTCAAATCTTGTTTAATCTATAATGATTACATGTTTTAATTAATGATTTCAAGATCTTTGAACATTAATCATAATTAAATAAAAAGATTAAGGTTTGATAAATACCAAATGCGTGAATGAATTAAGGATTGAATCACGAACACGAACACGTAATTACCAAAGATGAAAGATCAAAAATTCGTCCCTTGTGGTGTTCTTGGTGCCGCCGCCAAAGGAGAGGAGGAATGAGAAAGATTTTAGGGTTTTAACTTTTTACTGTGTTTTGTTTTTATGAAAAATCCTGGAGAGCTTTATTTGGTTAAAACATGGATTTCAATTTGGGTTGGCCAAAGCCCTTTTCTTCCTCCTTGTTTGGACGCCACATGTACTACACATACATACACATTTGTTTTTATTTTTCGGGTCTTAAATTATCATCGTGTGTGTTCGTGCTTTATGTCTTGTATGTTTTAAGTATTTTACGTGAATACTTATCGTGCATTAATATTCAGGTTTACATACGTAATACTTATAATAATTAATTAATATACGTAACGTTCGTATTAAGTGTTCATGATTCATGTCGTATATTAATTAATTAAAAAGTTTAAATTTAACCGTAAATTCGTGCATTTAATGATCTTAAGAATTTTAAAGCGGGTTTTACAAAATAAATCTAGACAGGGCCATAGTTAGAACTTTCATTGGCCCAACAATCTCCCCTTATTTGTTCATAAATTATACTAAATCTGAAATTATCGTGAGCGAGTATACAACTTCTTCTTACACATAATTTAACAAGCAAACTTGAAATTTATTTAAAGAACCTAGTCTACTACAGATACAGCCAGAGGTGAATAAAATACAAAGGTTCTTCAAACGTCAAGGTTTTGATCGCAGATTCTTTGGGCTTCAACTTTGTCAGCTCAGAATTTATGGTCACTTCAATCTCATACCCTGAGTCGTTTGCATAATCACAGTTCAGCAACAAAAGTTGTTTAAGTCTTATCAACTGTACTGTGGAGGCCAAATCCATCTCATTTTCCCTTTAGGATACATAATCACAGCCTTTGTTCATGAACACCATACCTTTCTCTGGCTCAGTGTAAGTGATGAAATGACATTTATACATGATCTCATCGTCCTTTTCGGGCTTTAAATGCATAAAATGTCATCAAAATACCATATATATGCTTGTTTTTGTTTACTTGTGTATTTTAGGTATGGGTATCGTGAAAAAGACAAAAGATCACAAGAAACAAGGAAAAACGAACACGAGAAACGAAGCCGCACAATGAACCGGGCCCTAGTTTATGATTTATCAAAGAAAAACCCTTGAAGACTTGAAGATGTACAAGATTGATCCCTTATTTATGAAAAATTGACACTTAATACCCTTGTATATTCATAATTACAAGTTTGGTCCCTTACGTTTGTCAAAATGACAAAAAGGTCCTTCATCTTTGATGAATTGGCAAGTTTAGTCCCTCAACAAATCTAAATTGTCAATAATGGTCCCTCATGAAGTCAAAGATCAAAGAAGACCCTTGAAGTTCAAGAATATTACACATTTATTCCTTTAAAAATGGATTAAAATACAAAAGGACTGAAACTGTAATTACATCAAAGTGATAAAAGCCCTAAATCCTTTTTCCAAAACATTTTGTGGCCAAATTCTAAATTCTGAAACTTCAATTACAAAGGGAAACGAGTTTGCAAGGCTGAGAAACTTGTTATACCATATTTCCCAAAAACCAAGGACCAAAGTTGTACCATTCAAACATTCAAACTAGTTTTTGCGCCAAACAACTAAACAATCCACCAAAACCGGATCAAACATAGTTACTATTCACATGATGAACCCAGTTTTACCTTCCACTTAAACAAAGGGTAAATCAAAATTACCCACACCCACGCTTAATTCACACACACATAAACATATCCCACGCTTGAACTCACAATCCCATTACCCCAAAGGACCCCACCATTCAACCCGTTAACCAATCATAGGACACCCTCCTCTCCAAACAATCCTATGTGTCAAGATCAACGCTTTATGGTTACTACTTGGTCCCCAAGCACAAAATGAACAACCAAGATCAAATTTGACAGCTCATCAACAACAAACGCGTCTAGAAGGCCAAGGGCATTTTTGAGACTTCATAGCTAGGGTTTTGATGTATCTTTCATTCTAGAATCGTCCTAAGTAGTCTATAAAAGGAGACCTCAACATATGAGAGTCCCTTTGTTCCATATTTTAGCTAAATCCTTGTAATTCCTTTTTATGAAATAAAAGTTTGGTTTTCTGAAAATTGTGATTTCCCTTTTGTGTTTTATAAAAGTTTGGTGTTTGATTAGCTAAAGTCTGAGTTCCATTAATCTGTTTGATTGTTTTTGAGGAAAGGTTTTATGGATTAAAACTCTTGTTTTTAAAAAAACTCAGTTTTCATTTTTTATTGTTCATCCTTGTGTTTGTTGATTCTTAGCAGGTACAAGGAAGCTGGTGCTTGTTTAGCTAGCACCTAAGCTCACACATCCTAAAGCATGGATGTATGTTTTGGAGGTGCTCATTACTAAACCTTTTTCATTTTTCTGAATATTGCATGATTTTTTATGATTATGAGTATTTGATTGTGAATCTGTGTTTTTGTTGTTGAATCTGGTGATTTGAGGTTTGTTAGTTGTTACTAGGTTGATTTGGACTTGGTTTGTGGTTTAAACCTCACTAATCCTTTGAAAAATTGCTTAATCAGTTTATTAAGGGGTGTTTGGGTTAACTGCATAGCCTTTGTTTGAGTTGATTTGAGTAGGTGTTTGTTGGTGTATTGTGTTTGTTATTGTTTCATAAGTGCTTTTAGGTGTTTATCTGCAAGCTTTGTGGTTCTAATCACCATAATCCAACAAAAGGCTATAAAATCTGTTAAACTTGTTGTTTTTGGCTAAAATTTTGGGGACACCTAGATCTAAGGGTAGACTAGGGTTAACAAGTGCTAAATATTAGTTAATACAACCAGGGAAAGGGATTTGAGGTGTTGAAATTGGATTTATGGTCATTTAGATCAGCAAAAGGGTTTTTGGATATCACTTTGTTCATCAGTAATCTGTTCATGCTTGAATCTTGCCTTAATCATTGAATCAGTGTTTGAAACAAGTTTATTTGTGCTTATTGGAATTTATTATAGCTTGTGTATGCATCTGGTTCATTTTGGTTGGCTTATTCATGCTTAAACTACTTATTTCTTCATAATATGCTTATTTGCAAGTCTGGGACATATCTGGTGACTGTTTGCTTATTCTGTGCTTATTGGCTTGGTGATTTTGTGATTACTTGCTTGATATTGACTCCTTACAACTCACTGGTTGTAAGGGTACCTTTGTTTTCTATTGAATCCAAGTGAAACTCTCACAAATCAAAAGTCAAATAGTCAAAGCAATGGGAACTCCTTTCCCCTGCTGCTAGCCACTGCTAGTGTTATTTTTGGGATAGCTTATCAATAAGCTGTTCTAGCTTATTTTAACCAGCAACAACTTTAATTTTGTAATAGGTATTCCTTATTTGACCCAATTGTTCCTTCTGGAGCATTTGGGCTTTTGACTTTAAGCTTTGACTAGAAAATCAACTCCATTGACTTTTTCATAAGTGCTTATGGGCTTATTCTGCTTATTTGGATTGGCTTATTGAACTTTTCTTGATTGATTTGGCTTATTTAGTTCATTTAGAGTCTTTTGCAACTTGAATCAAGGTCTGAGGTGGTCTAGAACTCTAAGTCGACTATTTTGTCTTTTAGTGAAATTTTACTTTGCTTATTTCTGGCTTATTGGTTGAGCTTATTGAAAATTTCTTTTCACATATGTCTTAGGCATCTCAAAAGAAGGTTGTGTGTCAAATTAGAGCTTATGGCATTGGCTTATAGCTTAATGGGCCAAAAAGCCCATTAAGAATAAGTTGTTGTTCAATTAAGCTGTGATAAGCTTAAATTCAGCTTTTGGGCCTTCAGACTTTTGTGTTTAGAATTGGATTTTAAGCTGGACTAGTGATTTTCAGCTCATTTGGTTAAGTTGGACTTTATTGGCCAAAAAGCCCAATAAGTTGGACTGTTTTTTATTTTAGCCCATTTGGGGGCCCAATAGGGGTATTTTGTAATTTCACTTTCATTTTATGTTTATTTAGGTTAAAATAAACTAGTTTGCAAGTTTTTAGAAATTTTTATAATTTTTAGATTTTTAATATTATTTTAATATTATTTTATTATTAAATTTCATTTTTAATATTTTTGCAACATTTACATTTTTCTTAGGTCAAATACATTAAGTTAGGATTTTTAAAACTCTTAGATTAATTTTCTCATCATTTTATTAATTTTTAGAATTATTTTAATATTTTAATACTTTTTAATCATTTAAAAATAGTTTTACTTAGTTTAAAATATCATAAAAATAGTTTTTAGCCTTATTAAATCATTTTTGAGTTTTACAAAGTGAAAAATCTTTATTTGGGCTTTTTAATAATTATTTGGATTTTTAGGGCTTTAATTAGCATTTAAAAATTAATATTTAATTAATTAAAAGGTTTGAAAAAGTTTTAATCATTTGTAAACTCTAGTTTATTTTTATTTAATTTTGGTAATTTTTTGGAATTTTTAGAATTTATTTTTATTTTTGTCGCTTTTTACGGTTTTTAGTTTTGTCGTCGTAGTATAATTTTAACGTATTCGTTATTCTCTTTTCTCATCCCTTCTTTTTCAATATTAATCTCAAAAATTTAACAAGTTTTTCACACACATATACCTCCTTGGGAAACGAACTTTCACCTTTGGGTCATTAGTACACGGTTTTCCTAAACCGTCGTATTTAATACTTTCCGCTCATATACGCTCTTTTTCCTAAAAGACGTATGATACCACAATCAGTAAGCTTGATCATCGATTGGCTTGGTGATGTCTTTGGGAAGTGCCAATTTTATGTGCATCCCATCAACTACAATATCCTCTGTGACCAGTTTTTCAACAAGCTAGCCCATAGGTGTTTTGCGTTTCTTTGTGTTCTAGGGTTGTTCATCAGAAAGTTGGTGGGGCAGAGGAAGTTTGCGTTTTTGAGCTGTTTCTCTTACCCAATTGATTTTCGCTTGTAAAAGTTTCATCATCTGGGCTGCTCCAGGCCCAGACTTCTTTTGTGCAAGGGATAAGAGTTCCAGCCACTCTGAGAGTCCCAGAATTTTTAACTTAAAGTCATTGTCGACTTTGTAGTTAGTAGTTTGGTTTCCTCTGTAAATAGTCATCACCACCTTTTTGTTTCTATCTGGGAAGCTGTTGTACTTGGTGATCAGATCTGGGCTGGTCCTTTCATTTACAATCTTAAGGTACTCTTCCTTAAGTTTGTTTCTTTTTGCTTCTATCTCAGCAAGCTTTCTTCTCTGTGCTTCCTTGGCAATAGGGGTGAGTTGTTTTAGAGTCTCTTTGCTTTTCTGTTCAGAAAACTTGAGATCGGCGAGTCTCTTGTGTTCAACCAACTGAGCATGTGCTTCTACAGCGGTCATGGCTTCTTCTCTAACACTTCTGAACTTATTAAGCTCTGGAAGCTTAACATTGGATCCATCTTCCTCTTGCAGAGAACTTAGCACCTAACTCTAATCATCAACAGTTGCAATGGATTTTCCTTTGTCTATTGAAACATCCATGATAGGGGATGGGGAAAAGGATGTTTCATACCCCTTGTTGAGATGTGCAGCGAAACTATCAAACTCTTTGTTAGTGATAGTATGCAGAGGAGTGGGTGAAGGAATGATGGTAAGTTTTGACTTCTTTGTAGGCTTGTGTACATCAAGAGTATCATCATCAGAGGAAGCGGTGGCAGAGTTCTCCCCCTTAGTTATAACATCAGAGAAAGCTGGACCTGATCCTGCCTTGTTATATTTTTCAAACTCTTGGTGGACAAAGAGACAAATCTCCTTAAGTTCTTCTTGAAGTAGTTTCTGCAATAGAGATTTTGAGGGTTCTGTTGCCTTGGCTATTGCATCAACATTTGCTTGGACAACCGCTTGAAGAGCATAGGACATATGTTGATCAAGGCTGGTATTGATCACTGGTGTGAGGTATGTTCGCAAAGCATCACCAAGTAATTGAGGTAGCAACGACTTGAGAGTGGACTCTATAGATTTCGTCATTTAGCTCTCCAAGTTGTTAGACAAGTCCTTAACAACATTTTTTAAACTTTTGAAGTTCAGAGAAGATAGCCTCTTGGGTTATCTTAGGAATTGTTATGTTGATATCCCCTCGATATCCCCTCTCTGGACCCAGAGCTTTTCAGCTCCTAAAGCCTGAACACTTTTCATGGTGGGGAAGTGAATAGGTTTGAGAAGTTGTTGGTCCTCCCAGAGCTTCTTTGCCCATAGTTCCATAACATTTGGCAAAAAAGGAAATGGAATTGGGGTTGGTGTGGTTTGTTTTTGGGACCATATTTGCTTCGCAGCAAGTTCTTGTACATTTATCATTAAAGGAAATAGGATTAGTTTAGGTGTTGTTCGGGCTAAGTAACAGTGGAAGTTACTTGGTCATCAACATCCTCCATATCCTCAAACCCAGAAATAGTGGCATCTTCCTCTATAATGAACACTTCATCATCTGAAAAGGATTCCAGATCAGAGTCTACAGTACATCATCAGTAGACACCCTAACTATGTCATCCTCTACGAGAGTGTAAAGATCCTTGTTTATCTGCTCAACATGTAAGTTTAGTCCCTGTATAAAATGTATTAGTGTACATATGATGAGTTTATAATATAGGGAAGGATCGCCATTCGCTGCCCCTAGGAAAGCTGGGTGTGATTATCCAGCCCCCCTAAGGATTTCTCCTTGGGACTCTTTTAATGTGAGTGTGATTATCTAGCTCCCCCTAAGGATTGCTCATTGGGACTCTTTTAGTGTGAAACAATTATATGGTGAATGGTCGTCGTTCGCTGCCCCTAGGATAGTTGGGGGTGATTATCCAGCTCCCCCATAAGGATTTTTCCTTGGGACTCTTTTAGTGGTGAATCATGATATGGTGAATGGTCACCTTTCGCTGCCCCTAGGATAGTTGGGTGTGATTATCCAGCTCTCCCATAAAGATTTCTCCTTGGGACTCTTTTAGTTTGGGATTAAGATATAGATTTAGGTTGCCATTCATATCATTGTCCCTAGGTCAACCTCCCCAAAAGAATAAATTCTTTGGGATTCTTTTAAATAATGAGGGGCCCAGAGAATGAGTGAAGTTCAGAGACTCTGGGTGGGACTTATAAGTACTTTGGTTGTTATTTCCCAGAGTACAGTTCAGAGGGTGCAGGATCATCAGGGTGCGTTATAAGCACAAATGAATCATTTCATGATACAGAGACAAAGTGTACAAAGGTCTTAGAGGAGCTAGGTGCAGACACAGACACTCTAAGGGTCGAGGCAAACCCCAAACTTCATCACCCTCTCCTATAGACGATTGAGAGTTATTGCTTGTGAACCTCAAAAAAAATTAGAAGGACAGACTATACCTTGTTGATATCAGCGTTGAGAGGGTTCCCTGAAAGATGATCCAGAGACACTAGACGCTTGTTTTTTTTATCAGAAGTGGGCTCGGTATCTTCATCTAACAGAGTAGTAGATGAGTGTTTCTTGGTCTTCTTCTTCTTTCGGATAATTTTAGAAGATTGGGTATCAGAGGAAGGGGGATTTCCTTCTTCTTTTTCTTCTTGCCCTTAGGAGCCTTGGGCTGAGAGGTAGATTGCACAGAGGTCTTGGACAGAGACTTGTCAGTTAAACCTTCAACATTCACCTTAGAGTGAGGGATCAAGGGATCGTCTGATACATCAACACCAACAATTTTTAGCATGTTTCTCGTCAGCGGTACTTCATCTTCTTGTGGTGGCTTTAGAGATGTAACAGTGATTTTGAAAGGAGAGAAGGAGTGAAGATCGTCGTTGTGGTACTCATCTCCCAATATATACTCAAAGATCATAGAAAGGTATCTTGTGTAGCATATTGTTGAGAGTCTTGCCTTATTCCCTTTGTTGACTAGTTTTGCAACCAAGTCAGAGTAGAGAATGTGAGAAACACTAATATCTAGCCCCCAAATTAGGATGTAGGAAATGGCTTGTTGTACCCCATTCAGTTGATCATGAGACCCTTGGTTGCCACCCAGACACTTGACAATGTATAGCATCAGGGTTTTCCAGATGGGAGAGAAAAAGTTGACTTTAATCAAGGATCTTTTGGTAAAGGCGCTGGTAGTGAAGGGTTTATGATCATCATCCACTGGTTTCAAGGTCATCAGGACAGTCTTCACCGTGTAGCTGTCTGGTATAGCCACCATGCTTTCATTAACAGAAAGACCAATGGCTTGAGCAAAGTCATTGAAATCAAAAGTTAGGGTTTTGGAGCGGGCCGAGAGGTTGAAGGAGATACTTATCGTAACATGATCAACTTCAGTCGTGCACCAAAATTCTTTAAGGTATTGTGAGTAGCAAACGGAAGGGGTTTTGGTGAGGGCTTTTGTAATAACCCGAAATATAAAATCAACATTTAGACAGAGCTCTAATATTATTTCAAATATTTGGACCAATATTTATTAACCGATTTTAATTTTCAAGTTCTTTCTATGAATAATTTGGAATTTTCGGCTAACCGGCAAGGTTAGAACTTTAATGTATCGAACATGTGTCATTATTATTTATTGGCAATTATATGTCCGTCATCGACCATTAATATCTTAAGTGTCACATACAAATATTTTTATTGTCGTCGTTTTAATTTCTCATTTTATGCGTCCTATTGGTAATTTATGTTAAGTCTTTAAACGTCATTCGTTTATACGACGCATCAATGTTTTTGTTAAGTTATAATCCTCATTTATTTATCAAAATATGAATGTTCTCTGAATGTCCAAGTTTTTGTTTTATATTGAACGTTTATTTTTCGTGTCTAATGCGTAACTTTGAAATCGCGTAACTTTTAAAATATCGGACTTTGATAATATCCACTTTAACAAATAGTGGCGCAAAAATTTTAATAGTCTCACCCCACTAACCTACCATTACACGTATCACCCATGTAACCATTTTCAAAATGAAGTGTCCACCTTATTGACACATTTTTAAGAAATTTGGCGTGTCTTGTTTAAATAAAAATCATATATATCATTCTCATAGTTATCCTCAAAATAAAAATACTCTCAAATTCTCCTCTTTCTCCTCTTGTGTGCTTCCGTACAACAACAACATCAACCTCACCATCAATATTTAATTTCTAGCTAAGATATTGACACAACATTGAATGTTATAGTATATTGGAGAGATTGAGGCTAGCTACTAATTAAGTGGTGTTGGTGATATCTAAAACAAGCTTGAATAAAGAGTTATAAAGAAGATATTAGGGCTGAGATAAGAGCCACTATGGAGGCTTTGTATCTTGGTGAAAATCTAATGGTGAAGTGGTCCTTGGTTTGATCTTGGAAGCTTGATGATGGTGATGAATTATTAGATTTTTATACTTTATTATTGAAGGTTCTCTACTCATTTTTTTGATTCAAATTATATATATTTATTATGTGTATGTATATATCATTTCTATACTGATAATGAGATTGTAATAGTTTATTAGTGGTTAATGGATATTGTATACGGATTTTCTTTAACCAAAGAAACTAACTTAAATAAGCCCTTCATCATAGATGTAATTTATTGATTTGGACCAGTAGCAAAACGTTAGAACTGTACAAAATCAGTATGGTTTGAACCTTTTATCACAGTACATGATGATAGGATTTGGTTTTGTGGCGATTTGGCCGGGTCGCCCGTCCCGTGGCGATACTCTGACAATGAGATATGGCTAAAATACGACACCAGATCAGAATCTGACCTGCTGTAAAGATGGACTGTTTACTCAATAATTTCGTATACCAACATATGAATATCTAAAACTAAAAGTTGTAGATAAAATCATATAGAATTAGAATCAATTGGATAGTCCACCAGTTCAATACGGTTTAGAAATACCGGCCGAAACGGTAGAAATAAAGTTGGCTGCGAATGACAGCCAACTCTTCTAAGTGATAAAATGGGTAAATGAGCTATAATAAATATAAATTAGGGGCAATTGAACTTATAATAAGTAAAATAAATATGTTAAGAATGACTTTGGGAAAAATAACTCATCTATATTATTTACGGTTTAGATGAAACGGTCTAATTAACGAGACATGTCGTGAAAATTGTAAGAATTAGACTATATTAAATTAAGGTAAAACGTGACGATTTTTATAAAAACCGAAGTGTTATGATCCACTTGTCTAGAATTGTAGACTCTTTGTATACTGATATCTATATACCCGAGACCCAACCATCCTAAGATATTAAGTCGAAAACGTTTGAAGGCGTTTTAGAACCCATAAAGCTTATAAAGTTGATTTGGGCCACAAAAGCCCAACATACACTTATAATGGCTATTAGGTCATTATTGGGCCTGAGACTTATAACATATTTAGAGTTTAATACTAAGATTGAAATGGACTAAATTCATAATAACTTGTAATGGGTCACTAATGGGCTTTAATGGGCTTAAAGGTCATAATGAATACATGATAGATTGTTATCAAAGTCTTATGAAAAGTTTTATAAAACTTATGCAATGTCCAAACTTACTAAAGTAAACTATTTACACGTTATAATGTTAATTATTTATCGTCTCGAGCCTAAGACGCGTCTCGTCATGTTAGGTCTCATTCAGTTATATGTTGACCGTTGGGCATCTTGCTCTCGATCAACGAGCGATTGGTATCTCGTGAAGTCGTGTGTCGACTATTGGACATTTGGTCCTTGATCTACGTGTGATAGCTATATCAGGTGAGTTCATAGCCTCGCTTTTACTGCTTTATATGTGTTTATAAACCTGCGAGGGGGAATCATGCTCTTGGTAAATAAGCATACGTGTTGTATCCTTTTGAAAGGATACAAGATTGAGAATAAACATTCGTTGTTGGAATATATGCTTTGAACGAATACAAGTTGTTGTTAATAAACGTAAAGACATTTGATTGAATGCTTTTAAAAAATGAACACAAGCGTTGATTGTATAGGTAATGAGCCACTATTAGTAAGGCTAAGTTGATTATTGCCAGTGAAAAGTTCCTATAAATCGTGAACCGTTAACTACCTATGATGGGTAGGCGCTCGTACAGACGAATGGATCCATTGGGAATGATGACCCCCACCCAGGCAGGTCGCACCTATGAGTTGGAGGCTCAGCTGGGTGTGTTGTACGTGAGGTATGGGGTATTTGGCAAGATACCTGACTAGGGCATATTTATTGATTAAGGCATCGGTGTCATGAGCTTAGCGTAATAGTGTGGAATATTGATATTGTATGTGTTACAATATCGCCAGTGGATGAGATTCTTGTGTTCAAAAGCTTTATGGTTTACTTTAAAACCCATTATTGTTTATTTAAAACCTATGAATTCACTCAACCGTTGTGTTGACAGTTTAGCATGTATTCTCAGGTATGTAGGTTTAAGAGCAGCTAGAGCATGGAGCCGCGCATGATAAAGTAAAGGCAAAACAAACAATTTCCATTCGATACATTTGACAAATCTTTATTATTTCTTAAAGTTTGTATAAACTGGTGGGACCTCTTTTTAGTTAACTCTGATTTAATAAAATTATCGAATGGTTTATTTTATAAAACGTCTCTTTTGAGTTCGTTTTCTATGACTGTGTGTGATGTGCTATGAAGTAACGCCCAATGTTGATATTCCGCTGCCTTGTGAAATTGGGGGTGTTACAGCTTTAGAAATAGAACAGTTCTTCAAGAAGTTGAGCATGGGTGTGTAAAGAGGGTTTGAGTGCTCAAGGAGGGCGACACATTTGTTGAGAGCAATCTTTCATTAATCAACACCAAAATCAACATTTGACGCAACCGAGATGGAGTAATTCTTGGATTGAGTTGAGGACGCCATTAGAGAATAATTGAGGTTATGAGGTTTAGAGAGAGAAAGTGTATGTGCGAGAATGAGCGAAGATGAACACACAAGAGGTGAGTCAAAGGGTAATGAAAAAGTTTCACCTTTTTTCTTTTTGTGCATTTAATGCAAAGTGATCACTTTTTATAAAAGTGAGACCCCTTGACTCTTCAGTTAACCTTTATCCCCTTGAAAAGCGGAAAAGTTGGTAGCATTTAAAGAAAGTTATTTGAATTAAATATGGAGAATATTAATTCCATTTGAGATGTAACTACCTAGTTACATTCAATTGCTTTAAATGTCCAGTGACAGAGATCATTTATTAGATCTCTTATCTTTCCCAATATTGAGCATGCCTAGCTCAACTACCAGCCTAGTAAAACTTAGCTCAGCCATAGGCTTGGTGAAAATATCAGCGAGCTGGTATTCAGTGGGTATAAAGTGCAACTCAATATCACCTTTTAAAATGTGGTCTCTGATGAAATGATACGTGATGTCAATATGTTTAGTTCTGGAATGAAGTACCGGATTATTAAAAATGACTATGGCACTTGTGTTGTCACAGAATATGGGAACCTTCTCATAGTTGATCCCATAGTCAGCCAATTGACTCTTCATCTAGAGAACTTGGGCGCAGCAGCAAGCGGCAACGACATACTCAACTTCAGCAGATGACATGGCCACAGAGTTCTGTTTTTTGGCGCTCCAACATACTAACTTTCCTCCAAGGATCTGACAACTCCTAGATGTACTATTTCTATCAAGGCAACATCCAACATAGTATAAGTTTGAGTAGCCTTTTAGGTCAAAGCCAGATCCATTAGGATACCAGAGACCCAATGAGGGATATCCTTTAAGATACCTGAAAATTATTTTAACAGCTACAAGGTGGGATTCCTTGGGGTTAGCTTGGTACCTAACACATAGACATGTGGAGAATTGGATATCTGGTCTGCTCGTTGTGAGGTACATCAATGACCCAATAATGCCTATTTATAAGGTCTCATCTACAGATATCCCTGAGTCATCAGATCCCATATTATTGGGAGGAAGCATGGGGCATTTCACTAATGCACAATCAGACATATCTTATTTCTTGAGCAAGTCTCTAACATATTTTTCTTGACAAATAGAAATTCCGTGAGAATTTTATTTAATTTGAAAACCCAAGAAAAATGTTAGTTCCCCCATCATGCTCATTTCATATTTTTTGGTCATTAGTTTGGAAAATTGCTTGCTTAAGGTTATGTTGGTTGAACCAAAAATTATATCATCCACATAAATCTGTACTATAATGACATCACCCTTGGATCTATAAGTGAACATGGTTTGATCAATAGTACCTCTGACAAATTTATTTTCAAGTATAAATTTTGACAAGGTTTCATACCAGGCTCTAGGTGCTTGTTTCAGCCCATAGAGTGCTTTGTGGATTCTGCAAACATGGTCAGGATTTCATTATTTTCAAACCCTGGAGGCTGTTGGGCATAGACTTCTTCTGCAAGTTTCCCATTGAAAAATGCACTCATTACATCCATCTGGTATACCATGAATCCCATATAGGCAACATAGGCTAGAAAAATTTATGATGGCTTCTAGTCTAGCAACAGGTGCAAAGGTTTCATCATAATCAATTCCCTCTAATTGATTGTAACCAAACACCACTAGTCTTGCCTTGTTCTTAACAATCATCCCACCCTCATCCCTTTTGTTCCTGTAGACCTATTATGTTCCAACCACTTGTTTTCCAGTGGGAGCTTTAACCAGAGTCCAAACCTTGATCCTCTTGATCTAATTCAGCTCCTCTTGCATGACAACTACCCATCCTTCATCAAGTAGAGCAGCTGCAACGTTCTTGGGTTCGTCCTCTGACAGTAAGTCAGCGAATAGGCATTCGTTAGCTGAGGCAGCTTCTAGAAACTTGATTTTTCCTCTAGTGGTTACTCCTTCAGATGGTTCCCCAAGAATGTTTACCAACAGAATGTCTTGATTTATGATCCATTTGGTTTGAGGTACGGGAGTTTCAGAGGTTTCAGGTGATGGTTCATAGGAAGGGATAAATGGAGATGGAGATGGTGCAACATATGAAGGTCTTCCTTCACACAGGATTTCTTCATCCATGATCTCATTGTTATTGAAGGGGTCCCGTACCTCGGTCTCTAGTCCCTCAACATTAGGAAGAAGTAAAGGATCAACACAGATTTTAGGAGCCTCAGAGTCATTATTATTGAAATAGTAAGATTTGTGATTGAGTGAGGATCAAAGGCATGAACATAAGGAAAATCCTTGTGATAGGGTTTGGATGAAGTCTTTGGAATTGAGAAATCATCCTCTGGATAGGACTTTACTTCATTGAATTCAATATCCCCAACTTCAGAGTTTTGGTGGGAGATAACAACGTCAGATTCATTGAAGGTGCCATGGATAGATTCTTCAAGCTCTTGTCTTTTAATGTTAAACACTCGAAAGGCTCTAGAGGTTGGAGAGTAACCTAGAAAGAAACCATCATTTGAATTTTCATCAAACTTTCCCAGATGATCCTTGTAGTTGTGAATGAAGACAGGGCAACCAAAGAAATGAAAGTAGCTGACATCGGGGGCTCTTTTCCTGTATACTTCATAGGAGGTTTTTCCATGTCTCTTCACAATGATGGATCGGTTCTGAGTGTAACACGTTGTGTATACGGATTCACCCCAGAATTGTTTGGGAAGTCTGGGCTCGTTGAGCATTGTTCTAGCAGCTTCTATGAGCGTTTTATTCTTTCTTTCAGCAACACCATTTTGCTCAGGAGTTCCTGGGGTGGAGAGGTTCTGTGATATACCCTTTCATCACAAAAGGCTTCCATGGCATGATTCTTGAATTTAGTGCCATTGTCACTTCTTATGGCCTTTACTTTGCAGTCATTTAAGTTTTCAATCTCTCTTATAAATGGCATGATGCGATCAGCAGCTTCACTCTTCCTTTGAAGGAAGAATATCCAAGTGAATCTAGAGAACTCATCAACAATGACTAGAGTGTACTTGTTGTGATTTAGGGATTAAGGTTTAACTGGTCCAAATAAGTCCATGTGAAAAAGATGGAGGTACTTGTCAATGGAGAATGACTGTTTGGTTTGAAATGAGGCTCTATGGTGCTTCCTTTTCTTACAGGCTGAGCAGGGCCTGTTGATGAGACTGCTTTTATACATAGTCTCATCGTCCAAATCGGGCTTAAAATGCATAAAATACCATTAAAACTGCCAAATATTTGCTCGTGTTTGTTGCTTGTGTATTTTAGGTACGGATATTGAGGAAATGACAAAAAGATCACAAGAATCAATCAAAAACGAACACGGGAAACGAAGCCGCACAATGAACCGGGCCCAAGATTGGATTTTACAAAAATGCCCTTGAAGAATTGAAGATTGGAAAGTTTGGTCCCTCAACCCTTGAAGATTAACACTTTATACCCCTCAAATATTCATAATTATGAATAGGGTCCCTAAAGTTTGAAGATGTTACAAGAACAGCCCTTGAAGAATGCAAATTGTGCATTTAAAGCCCTTGATAAAAGTTTATAAAGTTTCTGTGCCAAAAGTGACAAGTGCTCCAAAGTTGTTACTAAGGGATTTGAAGTTGTTAGCTATTTTATACAAAGTGAAGAGAGTAAGAAACCTTGGGGGCTGTTTTTGCCAGACATGTAAACTTCATCCACCACTCACACCATGACACCTCAGCTAAACCCGACCCTACCCATTATCTATACCCAAACCCAACCCGTCCAACCCACAACCCAGGTTTATTAAATAAACCTGGTCAACCCACACAGTCAAATCCCTCCCTTTCCCACTAAACACGAAATTTAAAATAAACCTCCCCTAAAACAGATTAAACACACACACAACACACACTTATGAACCTATAAACCCTAATCTATTAAACCCTCAAAACAAAGGGTTTTACCCTCTAAATTTCCAGATTAGCAATTTACCCCATCCACATCAAACCCACATCCCAAATTAACACAAGACACACCCATGTGTCTTGTGGGACCCTCCCATGCACCCGTCTTTGTCCCCAAACCCCAATACCAGACAAGTTAAACGGTTGGATGCATCTCCTTGGCCCCCAAGGACATTTTAACGTCCAAGATCACTTTACAACAGCTGGCTACATCAACATCTTCACATGGACGATTTTGACCAAGAAAATTAAAGGGCATTTAGGGGAAATCAACAACTAGGGTTTTGCTTATTGTAATATTTTATTTGAGATTCTAGAATAGTCCAAGTAGTAGTATAAATATGGACGGATTGTGTCCATATTTCTTTGTTCCAGAATTTTAGCAATTTTCTTGTAATTCCTTTTAATTAATATAAAGTTGGTGTTTTTCTTTAAAATATAATTCCTTTTATAATTATTTAAAGTTGGTGTAAAAGTTAGCTAAGATTCTGAGTTCCCTTAATCATTTGATAAACACTTTGTGTTTTTTGAGTTTTCAAAAAGGTTTTAAAAAGGTTTTAATTTCAGAAAATTAAAGTCCAAGAAAGTGAAAGTGGACTTGGATTTTGGATTTCTGAGTGTTGAAATTGTTTTTAAAACGTGTTCATTGGTTTCCAAGATTAATTTGTGTGTGAAAGAGTTTGGGAGAAAGAAATCATATTCTTCTTGTTATTCACCTTGTTAATCTTAGCAGATTTCCAAGCTTGATTGACCAAGGTCCTGCACAGGCCCGGGCCTGTTTGGAGGTGGTTAAGCAACCACTGAGGGACCTGGATGTAGGTCCCTCAAGGTAAAATCCTTGTTTCAGTTTTCAGTTTTCAGAAATTTTGTGATTTGGTATGAATTTTGTGTAAGGTGTTTAAATGATTGATTGTCCTGTTTGTTCATGGTTGTTTAGGGTTGATATGCATGCTAGATTAATTTAAAATCAGTTTGGATTTGATTTGAAAGCATTTGGTTTGTAAAAACTTCATTTTCAGATTTTAAGGGGTGTTTGGATTAAGGGCTAAGTAGGGTTTATTGACTGCAAGCTTGCTTTAAAACCTGTTAATCACACTCCTTAGGGTAGTAGTAGGTGATAGTAGTACTTGTTTTCAGTTTGGGTGAGTTTTAAAACAATATGCATGCTTAAAAGTTGGAAAAAATGGTCAAAATCAGTAACTGAACCATTGTGCCTGTTTTGTGAAAATTTTGCCAACCAAGTTTGATTATCTGTTAGGTATTAGGTCATTTAAGGGTGTGCTATTGCTTATTTGTCACTTGGTTGGTTTATTTGCAAGATATTGGCCTTGGAAATTCATCTTTGTGCATGTAAACTCTACTCTACTGTTCATCAGAAACATTGGCCTTAATCAGAAACTTGTTGTGCCCTTTTGTGTGAGATTTTGTGAATTGATTGCTCATTTTTTGTGTTTACTCAGACTCCCCACAACCCAATTGGTGTGGGGGTGCCTTTTGTCCAAAGAACAAGCTACAAATAAGCTCTCCTGAGCTTATTGGTCAACTGACCACTTTTTTACACTAGCAGTGGGAACTCCTTTCCCACTGGTAGCACACAAGTTACCACTGCTAAGCATAAGGACAAAAGTCCATGACATGTCACTTTCAGAAAGTTTGTATTTTTGTCTTTTGTGGGTTAATTTGAGAGTTAGGACTTGAAACCAATTTTGTTATTTTTCTAATTTTATTTTTGATTTTTCTGATTGATTAGATTTTTATTACTGTTCATTTTAGTATTTTTTTAGATTAAATAGCCTTTTTTAATTAACTTTTTATTTTCTGTTTTTGGCATTTAGTGCAAAAATACTTATTTTTCACTTTTAACAATTTTCCTAGACTTAGAATAATATTTTAAGATTTTTGGTTAAAAAAGTTTCTACTGTTCATCTTTTTATTATTTTTTAGAATTAATTTAAGTTAATTAGGGTTTTATTTAAACTGTTTTTTGTCTTTTAGTGGTAAATTTAATATTTTTCAAACTTTTTCAATTTTCTACTGTTCACTAGAGTAAAATAGGATTTTTAAAATTGGTAAGTTATTTTTAGCATTATTTTATTATTTTTTATAATTATTTTAGTTTTAAAATAGTTTTTAGTGATTTAAAAATAGAATAATAGTTTTTAAAAATTAGGAAAAATACTTTTTAGTCTTTAGATAATATAAGTAAGTTATTTGTTCAATAAAATCATATTTTGGACATATTGATTAATTATATTTAATTTTAGGGCTTTAATTAGCATTTAAAATTGAATATTTAATTAATAAAAGGTTTTAAAATATTTTTATTGGATTTTTATTCTTATTTATATTATTTTAGACTTATTTTAGCTTTTAATTAATTTTTAGGTTTTAAAATTTTAATTTTGTAGTTTTTTACGGTTTTACGTGAACGATTTTTCGTCTTAGCTCGATCCGTCTTCGTAACCGTCATTTCTTTCTTATTTCTATTTTCTTTTCTTCTCAATAAAATCACAAACATCAAAAATCAATTCTTAACACAACACACTAGCCTCCTCGAGAACGAACTTGAACTTTCTTAAGGGTCATTAGTGCTCGGTTTTCCTAAACCGACACTTAACGCTTACCACTACTTTGTGCATCCTTTTCCTAAAAGGGTATACAAAAAGCTACAACAATTTTTGGCGCCGCTGCCGGGGAGGCGTGTTGTGTTTTGATTGAACAATTGTTGTTTTTTATACTAGCCATAATTAGTATTTGTATTAGTAGCACTCTACTAATACGTATTATCGTTTTTTGGTTTTTGTGTGAATACTATTACTATATTGTATACGTAGAACAATAAATTCACAAGTACTCCAAATACGTGAGAAATCACAACCTTGACTTGGGAGGTCATTACCCAATCATTGTATTCGAATCTCAAACCAAAGAAAAAAGGCAAAAATAAATAAATACTTTCGTGAAGCTTGATTTTGAAAATACAAACTATAAGGTGGGTATAAGGCGGTTGTATTTCACGACCTAAAGGAAAAAGGCTCTTAAGTGCTTCGCGCCGCCTCGTTTCCTCCGCTTGCTTGTGCGTATTTGATTTTGAGAGCTAATCGAGGGTTTTGCCGCCCAAAGTATTATTACATATCATATATATTTTCTTGGTTTTATTTGATTAAACCCTCTTGAACGATTTGGTGTTCCACCATCGTTCTAAAGTCATCGAAGGCGTTCACTTCACGTGATCGTTTTCATTCCTTGAGGCTTCTTTAATCGAGAGATTTGATTAAGGAGGAGATTTGTAGATTTTTGTCTACTTAATACATTCACCAATTTCCAAAAAAGTTAATACCATCAAAAACCACAAAAAAAATTGAAAAATACAAAACACCAAAAAGAATCTTCTTTGCTCGTCTCCTCGTTGTACGTGACGTTTATGCTAACTCGTAATCAAGCAAAACGTGCACGTAGACGAAAGAACAAAACTCCCACTCCAACTTATTCTAGTGAGGAGTCTCCTATTGACGAACCCATTATACGAGAAGCACCAACCATGGCGAATCGAACTATGATGGAGTTACTTCAAGCACCCACCGAGGGTTATGGAGAAGCTATTGTGATTCCCGCTATCCTTGCGGAGAATTTTGAGGTGAAAACGGGTTTGTTGTCGATGATCCAAAACAACAAATTCCGTGGTGATGAGAAGGACAATCCCCACAACCATATCCGCCAATTTAATCGTCTTACCGCCAATTGCAAATTCAAGGATGTCTCGAATGACTCGATTAAGATGATGCTTTTTCCGTATTCCTTAGCGGGGCCCGCTAAAATTTGGTTAGAGAAAGAGCCACCCAATTCTATATTGACGTGGAAGGATCTCGTTTCAAAATTCGTGAACCAATTTTTTCCGCCCTCTAAGACTACGCATTTGAAAAATGAGATTTCTAAATTTTCACAAGAATCAAATGAAAGTTTTTCAACGGCTTGGAATAGGTTTAAGGAGATGTTACATGAATGTCCTCATCACGGTTTTTCCGACTTACATCAAATCGACACGTTTTACAATGGACTTAATGATCATGAAAGAGATTATTTAAATGCCGCCGCGGGTGGTAATTTTTTGTGTAAAACGGTTGAAGAAGCTTTGGTCATAATTGAGAATAGGTCTAAGGTTTATAGCCCTCGTAACACACCGAGTGTTTCCAAATTGGGCTCGTCATCGTCTCGTAGCATTAATGCTTTACATGATGAAGCAAATGAAGAAAATCGGTTTTTTGATAGATTTGCTAGCCTTATGTCCCATTGGAAAGCTCAAGAAGCTTCGAATTTCGCTTCGGTTAAAGCGGTTTCTAAGAGTTGTTTGTCGTGTGGTGGAGCTCATGATCTTTCCGAGTGCATTACCGCGGATGGTAACACTTCGAGTGCTTATGTAGCCACAGGAACTTACAACCAAATCGGTCAAGGTTCCCGCCAAAATCAAGCTCCACCAAATCAAAATGCTAATAATTATCGAAACAACAACCAAGGTAATTATCAAGGCAATCAAAGGAATTACAACAAGGGTAACTATCAAAGTGGAAATGGGCAAATTTCAAATCAAAACCAAAACCGTGATTTTCAAACTACCACACAAGGTTTTCAAAATGATCACACCAAAAATCTTCAAGGAGAATTTTTGAATTATGCTAAAGCAAACGATGCTAAGTTTGATAATATGCAACGTGAAATGGTTAGCTTAAGATCCGAGTTGAAAAACGAGCTTAAAAACGAACTTGCTAATGAACTTAAAACTCATGCTAATAAAATGGAAAGAAATGTTCAAAGACTCCAACAAAATCAACAAAAAATGGAGCAAGGACAACATGAGATTAAGCAAGAATTGTTAAAAGCGGATGCTAGGCAATCTAAGTTTGAAGACCGAATGGGAAAAATGTTTGAAGCTATCATGTGTAAGCCCTCTTCTTCGGGTGGTCTTCCTAGTGATACCATCGTGAACCTGAAAGGAGAAGTGAAGGTTATTACTACTCGTAGTGGTAAAACTTTCAAAGAACCCATTTCTCGTCCAAGTACTTCTATGGAGAAGGAAAAAGAGAAAGAACACGAGGTGGTGGTCGAAAAGGAGCAAATTCCAAGCCCACGAAGTACCGCTCAAACCACACCTACGGTTGAACCCACACCAATCATGGAAGCCGAGATTCCAAGGCTGATGCCTATGCCTATGACCCAACCCACACCACCCTTACCTTACCCTTCAAGACGAGACAAGGAAAAGGCACAAGAACGAAATAATTATCAATTTGAACTTTTTATGAAAATGTTTCGTGACTTGCATTTTAATATAAGTTATGTCGACGCCTTAGTCATGATGCCTCGATTTGCCGCGAACTTCAAAAGTATGTTGAATAACAAAGAGAAATTGCAAAAATTGTCTAGTTGTTCATCGGTTTTTCTAAGCCGCATACCTCAAAAAGTCGGTGATCCCGGCAAGTTTTTAATCCCATGTGCTATACAAGACATGGAAGAATGCTACGCCTTGGCCGATCTTGGTGCTAGTATTAATTTGATGCCTCTTGAGATTTTTAAATCGCTCAATCTTCCCAACCTCACTCCTTCAAGAATGTCAATCGAAATGGCCGATCATTCTACGATTCTAGCTTGTGGAGTAGCCGAGGACGTCTTTGTGAAAGTTGGAAAGTTCTACTATCCTGTAGACTTTATTGTTGTTGACATTCCCATCGATCCTAAAGTTCTGCTAATTTTAGGTCGATCTTTTTTGGATACCTCGAGAGCACTTATCGATGTGCATGCAAGGAAAATCACTCTTCGTTTCATTGAGGAAGAACTCGTCACTATTGAAACTCAAAACTCCACTCTTTCTCATGTGTATTCTATCACATCTTTGTACAATGTCAATCCTATCAAAAACATTTGCAAAAAGATTTCAAATAGAGTTTTAGGAGTTGTTGAGAAAAATGAAGTTCTGTCCCCTCCGCCGGTGGAGGTTAAGAGTGTTAAGCCTACGGTTCCAATTGTGAATGATTCTTCGGATGATGAATGTGTTGATCCCGATGGGGGAGTTTTCTTTGTCGACAAACGTTTTGAAAACTTACCACCACCTTACCAAAACGGTTTTCAAATGTGAGAATTTTTAGTGTGACTAACATTGCTTTAGAAACACCAAATATTTTTGACATAATTAAATCGGGTTTTCACAAGGAGAGTTTAAAAGATGAAAAAGGAAAAGATTTTGAATTGAATTTAAAAGATTTTTCTACAATTCTAACTCCGTCATCACCGCGTGTATTGAGTGCTACAAGCTCGTCTTCTCCTTTTGACGATGCTTTGTGTGGACTTAGTGTGGGGGATTCCCCATATGTTCCCTCCCCTTTCTCCACCGAGGACGAGATATTTGATCCTGGAATTGCTTATATAGGGAAATCTCGGTCTTCCACCGATGCAATAAATGGAAAATCTTTTCATTTGATTGGTGCGAGTCTACCTCGAGTAGCTCAATGTTTGTATGACTTACCCATTGTCCCACCCTTCTATTTCTTCTCATCTATTTTCTTGAAACTCTTTGAGTTTTTGTTGACTCATGATGGAGTGGCGTTGATTTGTTTTTCCAATGAAAAAGAGAACACCATCTTCAATCCCGGTATTTTGCATCATCAAAGGACTTAGTCCTTAATACCGGTTGTTTTTGGGCCTTGTTTATCATGGAAGCCCCACTAAAAATTTACCACACCATGATTATCCCTAAATGATCACATTTATGGGGATTCGAGTCGAGCTTTTGACTCGGTTATCAAAAACAAGGTGCCTCGTGGGGGAGACCCATGCTTATCCATGTACATATTATTGCTTTATAATTAGTTAATGTGAGGGGATTTGTGCCCTTCCAACCTTTGTTCCGTGGTTGTTTGTGCATTGTGGTTTTTAGATCATGATCTTCACGATTGGAGCCTCCCGTGTTCGTTTTATGGGAGCACTCGATCGTTTGCTTTGAAGACTTTCTCAATATCCAAATGATATATCCTTTGATGTTCTAACCTTAGGTTTTTAGCACACTTCATAAACGGCTATTAATTTATTGGTTACACCCTTTCCATGCTAGATTAGGCATTCGACTACGTCTCTAGTATGGGGGTGTTTGCACCCCTAGACTCGAAACATTGAGGACAATGTTTAACTTTAGTATGGGGGGGGGGTGAATAGATACTTGCCTTGCCAAACCTTCACGCTTTCCAAAGTTTATCTTTTTGTTATCGTTTTTGTTGCAAAATAAGGCTAAAAATGGCCAAATTTTAAAAATTTTCTCATGTTTCATAAGTGTTTGAAGACACGAATGTAGATTTTCCGATGGCGAGAATGAGAGTAATTTTTGACTCGACCGTGCGTGTTGAGCACTTAGCTTTGATTCCTTAACTACACATTAGGCTAAGTCTCTTAAATGAGGACGAGAAATGATAGAGTTAATTATAAGTTACTATGTTAAACGTAGAGTACTCGTATTCTTTCAAAAACTCATGTGTTCTCGTTGTTTGCTTATTCTCCCTTCGCTTGTAAATATTTTTTGCTTAATATATATTGACTTAGCGGTTTAGTTAGGATTGTTGGGTTTCTAGTCTTTTCTAGTAGCTTCCGTGTAATTAAATTGGGAAGACATTAAGGTATCGCCAGCGGTACGGTTTTGAAGTATTGGCACCCGAATAATCGAAAGCTTCACCCAATAATAAGATTTCAAGTGCTCACCTAAATCTAGCAAACAATTTGAAGCCCCACAAGGCCTAAAATCTATGCAAAATTGAAAGTGAATCAAGCCTTAATCTTCGAAGCTTTAAAGATCCAAAATTCGCCTTAGCGTGAGGATATACGTCTTTGGCTAATAAAACCACCGATGAGGCGGATAATAAAAGGCAAGGCAAGACCGAAGTCATAATAAAAGCTTCATGGCGAAGTTGAATAAAAGATGGAGGTAAACTAAAGATAATAAGGCCCTTCCGTTAGGGGGCGTATAAAAGTCTTGGTAATAAGTCTCATGTTCAAAACCGTTATAAAACCGTGTTTATCGATTCTTCTTGTCAACTTAATTTTTTGACTTCGTTGTCTATTAGGAGGGGTTATTGATTTGATGGTCTTAGTTACACCGTTAGGACTCTATATTTAGACCTAAATCTCTATTATCGCATAAGTCAAAAATGTATCCTCGTGATCATTAAGACAAAATAAAATATAAGAGATACAACTTAGGAATAATGGGAGGATAAGTACGCGATTAGGGCATATGAGTAGTGTTAGCATTACTAACTTATAATGACAATGATCTCGTTGCACGCTTGGCATGGAATTAAGGTGAAAATCGAGGACGATGAAATTATTTCTAACGAAGCATTCACGTGTTCTTATTCTATGAACCTAAACGTCCCATTTTGCGATGAAAATCATACATTATGTCTAAAACGCAAGTAGTAGTAATAGTAGTAGTGTAGCTAGTTTATCATTCCAATAAAGTGAACAAAATTAAAATTTTGGAGGTGCTATGATACTTTATTCTAGCATTGCGTGAGGGCACGGCAATGGTTTAGTATGGGGGAGTGATGAGACTGCTTTTATACATAGTCTCATCGTCCAAATCGGGCTTAAAATGCATAAAATACCATTAAAACTGCCAAATATATGCTCGTGTTTGTTGCTTGTGTATTTTAGGTACGGATATTGAGGAAATGACAAAAAGATCACAAGAATCAATAAAAAACGAACACGGGAAACGAAGCCGCACAATGAACCGGGCCCAAGTTTGGATTTTACAAAAATGCCCTTGAAGAATTGAAGATTTGCAAGTTTGGTCCCTCAACTCTTGAAGATTAACACTTTATACCCCTCAAATATTCATAGTTATGAATAGGGTCCCTAAAGTTTGAAGATGTTACAAGAACAGCCCTTGAAGAATGCAAATTGTGCATTTAAAGCCCTTGATAAAAGTTTATAAAGTTTCTGTGCCAAAAGTGACAAGTGCTCCAAAGTTGTTACTAAGGGATTTGAAGTTGTTAGCTATTTTATACAAAGTGAAGAGAGTAAGAAACCTTGGGGGCTGTTTTTGCCAGACATGTAAACTTCATCCACCACTCACACCATGACACCTCAACTAAAACCGACTTATCTATACCCAAACCCAACCCGTCCAACCCACAACCCAGGTTTATTAAATAAACCTGGTCAACCCACTCAGTCAAATCCCTCCCTTTCCCACTAAACACGAAATTTAAAATAAACCTCCCCTAAAACAGATTAAACACACACACAACACACACTTATGAACCTATAAACCCTAATCTATTAAACCCTCAAAACAAAGGGTTTTACCCTCTAAATTTCTAGATTAGCAATTTACCCCATCCACATCAAAACCCACATCCCAAATTAACACAAGACACACCCATGTGTCTTGTGGGACCCTCCCCTGCACCCGTCTTTGTCCCCAAACCCCAATACCAGACAAGTTAAACGGTTGGATGCATCTCCTTGGCCCCCAAGGACATTTTAACGTCCAAGATCACTTTACAACAGCTGGCTACATCAACATCTTCACATGGACGATTTTGACCAAGAAAATCAAAGGGCATTTAGGGGAAATCAGCAACTAGGGTTTTCTTTATTGTAATATTTTATTTGAGATTCTAGAATAGTCCAAGTAGTAGTATAAATATGGACGGATTGTGTCCATATTTCTTTGTTCCAGAATTTTAGCAATTTTCTTGTAATTCCTTTTAATTAATATAAAGTTGGTGTTTTTCTTTAAAATATAATTCCTTTTATAATTATTTAAAGTTGGTGTAAAAGTTAGCTAAGATTCTGAGTTCCCTTAATCATTTGATAAACACTTTGTGTTTTTTGAGTTTTCAAAAAGGTTTTAAAAAGGTTTTAATTTCAGAAAATTAAAGTCCAAGAAAGTGAAAGTGGACTTGGATTTTGGATTTCTGAGTGTTGAAATTGTTTTTAAAATGTGTTCATTGGTTTCCAAGATTAATTTGTGTGTGAAAGAGTTTGGGAGAAAGAAATCATATTCTTCTTGTTATTCACCTTGTTAATCTTAGCAGATTTCCAAGCTTGATTGACCAAGGTCCTGCACAGGCCCGGGCCTGTTTGGAGGTGGTTAAGCAACCACTGAGGGACCTGGATGTAGGTCCCTCAAGGTAAAATCCTTGTTTCAGTTTTCAGAAATTTTGTGATTTGGTATGAATTTTGTGTAAGGTGTTTAAATGATTGATTGTCCTGTTTGTTCATGGTTGTTTAGGGTTGATATGCATGCTAGATTAATTTAAAATCAGTTTGGATTTGATTTGAAAGCATTTGGTTTGTAAAAACTTCATTTTCAGATTTTAAGGGGTGTTTGGATTAAGGGCTAAGTAGGGTTTATTGACTGCAAGCTTGCTTTAAAACCTGTTAATCACACTCCTTAGGGTAGTAGTAGGTGATAGTAGTACTTGTTTTCAGTTTGGGTGAGTTTTAAAACAATATGCATGCTTAAAAGTTGGAAAAAATGGTCAAAATCAGTAACTGAACCATTGTGCCTGTTTTGTGAAAATTTTGCCAACCAAGTTTGATTATCTGTTAGGTATTAGGTCATTTAAGGGTGTGCCATTGCTTATTTGTCACTTGGTTGGATTATTTGCAAGATATTGGCCTTGGAAATTCATCTTTGTGCATGTAAACTCTACTCTACTGTTCATCAGAAACATTGGCCTTAATCAGAAACTTGTTGTGCCCTTTTGTGTGAGATTTTGTGAATTGATTGCTCATTTTTTGTGTTTACTCAGACTCCCCACAACCCAATTGGTGTGGGGGTGCCTTTTGTCCAAAGAACAAGCTACAAATAAGCTCTCCTGAGCTTATTGGTCAACTGACCACTTTTTTACACTAGCAGTGGGAACTCCTTTCCCACTGGTAGCACACAAGTTACCACTGCTAAGCATAAGGACAAAAGTCCATGACATGTCACTTTCAAAAAGTTTGTATTTTTGTCTTTTGTGGGTTAATTTGAGAGTTAGGACTTGAAACTAATTTTGTTATTTTTCTAATTTTATTTTTGATTTTTCTGATTGATTAGATTTTTATTACTGTTCATTTTAGTATTTTTTTAGATTAAATAGCCTTTTTTAATTAACTTTTTATTTTCTGTTTTTGGCATTTAGTGCAAAAATACTTATTTTTCACTTTTAACAATTTTCCTAGACTTAGAATAATATTTTAAGATTTTTGGTTAAAAAAGTTTCTACTGTTCATCTTTTTATTATTTTTTAGAATTAATTTAAGTTAATTAGGGTTTTATTTAAACTGTTTTTTGTCTTTTAGTGGTAAATTTAATATTTTTCAAACTTTTTCAATTTTCTACTTTTCATTAGAGTAAAATAGGATTTTTAAAATTGGTAAATTATTTTTAGCATTATTTTATTATTTTTTATAATTATTTTAGTTTTAAAATAGTTTTTAGTGATTTAAAAATAGAAAAATAGTTTTTAAAAATTAGGAAAAATACCTTTTAGTCTTTAGATAATATAAGTAAGTTATTTGTTCAATAAAATCATATTTTGGACATTTTGATTAATTATATTTAATTTTAGGGCTTTAATTAGCATTTAAAATTGAATATTTAATTAATAAAAGGTTTTAAAATATTTTTATTAGATTTTTATTCTTATTTATATTATTTTAGACTTATTTTAGCTTTTAATTAATTTTTAGGTTTTAAAATTTTAATTTTGTAGTTTTTTACGGTTTTACGTGAACGATTTTTCGTCTTAGCTCGATCCGTCTTCGTAACCGTCATTTCTTTCTTATTTCTATTTTCTTTTCTTCTCAATAAAATCACAAACATCAAAAATCAATTCTTAACACAACACACGTGCCTCCTCGAGAGAACGATCCCCACTTTGGGTCATAAGTGTTTACGTTTTCCTAAACGTACGCTTAACGCTTACCACGCTTTTGCCTTCCTTTTCCTAAAGGGGTAAAAAAACAATACCATCACCTGTCTTTTGAGAAGGTCAGAGAGGGAAGCCTAGATACCAGATCATTCTTGGCCAGTTGGTTGATGTTCTTGAAGTTAAGGTGGGACAGTCTCTTATGCCATAGACAGTTTTCACTTTCTGAGGCTTTGGCAAAGAGACAGGTGTTGCTTCCATGAGGGCATGATGTCATGTCAATAACATACACATCCCTTCTTCTTGGTGCAATGAGAACAACATCATCATTTTGATTGAAGATTGTTCCTTAGAACTTGGTGAACAAGACTTTGAATCCAACATCACAGAGTTGACTGATGCTGATCAAATTGTGCTTCAACCCATTGACATAAGCGACCCTTGTGAAGGTGATTCCATTACAATCCACTAAGCCATATCCTTCAGTATCCCCTGAGGAGTCATCACCAAAGACTACCTTGGGACTAGGATCCCTTTTATATCTACGCATATATTGTTTAACCCTTGTCATGTTTCTGGAGCATCCACTATTCAGATACCATACATCTTTTTTTCATATACTCATGCAGAGATATAATGAAACATATTAGTTTCGATGATTAAACCACTTTCTAGTGGGTCCATTTTGTCGGTGATTAGCGACCTTAGGCCTTCTGTGGGTCCTTTATCCCCCTCTTTAGTTACATTCTCTAGTTTCATGAATCATGCTACCATATATATCACATCCAGGATAGTGTTTACACTCATCAGAGTGATGATCATAGAAGCCACAATACTTACAGGGTGGAGATGGTCTGAGTCTTTGAGGAGAGGCTCTGGGTCTGGGTTTCAGGTCTTTAGAGGGTTTGTGAGGAGTTTGAGATCTCATTTTTAGCCTGGCAATTTGGACAGAAATAATCTCCTCATGTTCCCTAGAGGAATGTTCTGTAGACTCACAAGTAGTACATCTTGGTTTCTTTAAACAGTTTTTAGAAAGATGATTTTTTAGCCCATAATGTTTACAAGGTCTGAACACATTCTTCCCCTTAGACATACTACTGCTGGTGCCTTCTCTTAGAAAACACGAAGATGAGCTGTTAGACAGAGGCTTGATTTGTTCCTTTAAACCTTTGACTTCTTCCATTAGGGTGAGAAGAAGTTTCTTGGTTGGGGACAATTCCTCTGAGGGGAAAATAGGTTTGGTCTCCTTGGTTTCCTTGGCCAAAAAAACTTTTTGTGAGTTTTTTTGCAACTCTGGCTAAAGATTTAGAGTTTCCAGAGTTCTTAGCAGGAATGGGACCAAGAATGGACACGGAAGGACTGGCCCTTATGAGTTTGGGTAAGTCTGGAAAAGGCTTGGTCTCTTCAGATTCTAGATCTGAATCAGTTTCGACCACATAGGTGATTTTGGACGATGTCTCCTCTGATGGTATGAATTTGACTTTAGACACAAGTATATGATTTTTATACCTACCCTTTCCCCTAATTGCCTGGACAACATTTCCTGGTATGCATTCAGAGACAATCTCTTCCACAGTAAATTGACCTTTGTTCCATCTTTCAGTGGTTCTTTTGAGTTCCACATTTTCATCGGTCAAAGATTCATTTTCAGAAGAGAGTCTACTTACTTCATTTTGAAGTTGATTAGCGAGACCAAGGAAAGGTTTAAGATGTGTTATTTCAAACTGACAAAAGTTTACATCTTGTTTATGTTATGAAATTTGTTCAACATATTTTTTCTTTGTTCTTCCACAAAGTGGAGGTCAACCAGAGTATAGTCAAGGACATGATCTCTGTCCTGACCTTCGGACATAGTGAGCAATCTTTGTACCTTTTTCAAGGTGACGTCAACCCATTGGCCAGATCTAGCTTCACTTTTACCAACTGTTGGTTCATCTTCAGCAACAACCATGAAGGCTCTAACATTGGTAGTGGTTTCATCTTCAGATGTGAGAGGTTCATCATCCTAGTCAAACGATGCAGCAATCAGATCTTTCTATATCTTTTTGCTCTCCTTTTTCTTGGTTGCATCATCAGCCTTTTAATTTAGCTTCATCAACTTAGCTTTCAACGCTTTGTATTTAACTTTGTAGTCTTTCTTACCCTCTGAGTCAGAGTGAGAGGCTTGTTTGAAAGAGGATGGAGAAAACTTGTTCTTGCTATGAGCATTGCTGGAGGAGGGAAATCTTGGGGAAGAGGTTTTGTTGGACCAACAATTTTTCTGGAAATGACCAGCCTTTCCACAAGTGAAGCATATCACTTGGATTTGTCTACTTTGGCTGCTCCAACTCTGCCAAATCTTTTGTAATATCTCTTTTGATCAGCAAGAAGAGCTCTGTCCTGAAACTCTGCATTCAGCTCATCAAGGAATTCTTGACTGCTTCTTGTGTCTTCTTCTACAGCAGAGTCACTGTCCTAAAAAGAGTGATTAGCAACATGAGCTTTTGATCCAATGATCTAAGTTATAAACCTATCAGTTTCAGATTTATAGATAGAGTTAATTAATCCTTCTTTATAGTTGTATCTACCAAAAAGTTGGGCTATAGTGTCTTTCTTAATAGCATTGTTGGCTCTTAGGGCTTGGTTCAAACTAAGCCATTTCCTAGGCAAACTATTAACAAACATAGCATTAACTTCAACTTTTGGTATGACAACACCATTATTTCCTAGATCATTGAGAAGAATCTTAAATCTGGTGTAGGTTTGAGCAACGGTTTCAGTTTCCAGAGCTTTGAAGGCATTGAACTTAAGTCTAAGGGCTTGGATTTTAGTCTCCTTAATTTCCTCTAGCCCTTCATACCCAAGAACTAATTCAGTCCACATCTCTTTGACAGAATTGCACTTAATGATGGGCTTCATTATGTTTTTGGGTAGGCAAGAGACTATGGTACTATTCAGTCTCTTGTCCTGATTTGCCAGACGTCTATCCGTTGGAGACCATTGTTTAACGGGTTTCTTAATAGGTCTCTCTGAGTAGAGGAATCAGTGATAGGAACATAGGGTCCATCTTCTAGAATTTCCATAAGAAAGGGTTCTAGACCTTCTAAATATATAAGAAATTCGCTTTTCCAGCTCGAGAAGTCTTCTTCATCGAATACTGGGACATTTTGTAACACCCTACTTTGATAAGTGGACCGTTACGCGTAATTATGGCGTGTCATCAAAGCATGCAAGGTAATATGTAGTAAAACATACATGACCATAAGGAAAACCGGAATCAAACATCGGTTCCCAAACATAAGCCCAAAACATAAATAAAGTAAATGAACTAGGAAAGACTAGACAAGTATAAGTATATGGCAAAAAGGAGAAGAAGTCTATGGCAGCTTCCATCCTATGTACTTCCTCCAAATGCTCGAGTCCGTCCTTGGGTACCTGCCGTTTTGGGTCATGGAAAGGAAAGTAACGGTTGAGCATAACGCTCAGTGCACAGATATACGACATATTATGAATGGCTGAAACATAAATAAGACTAATAGCAGCGGAAATGTATAAGTCCTGGAAAACCTAGTTATTTGTCATGTTAACTGGTTTTAGTTCTGAAAACATAGCTTATGTTACTTATGAAAATCTTTATTAGTTAATGTACAAAAGCCAATATAGGTCATGAGGTCAACAACATGCATGAATACTTGGAGGGGAGACCTCATCGTGCAATTAGAGGGGTTGCCTCTAATTAACTGGTAAGTGGGTAGGAGGGATCAACTCCTTGTGAAGGATGCAATGCACACACCACATTCACCATGAAATCCTGACTGAAACATGTAACTAGGATGCACCCATACGCCCCACATGATAATATAATAATAAAATGGCCAAATAACTGGAAAGGGACGCCACGAGCTATCACTCCGTCGTGGTGAAGTCCTAACACTGGTGCCTCCAGTGTTATGGTTATGGTACCTCCATAACTAGGTGAAACTGGTCATGCATGTATATGGCTAAGGTAACTAATATAACATAAGCATTTAATCTGTAACTACTAGGGAAAACAGTTGGCTGCATACGAGAAATCCTACGAAGGAAGAGATTGTCCTTACTGAAGGACGGGAAATCGTACCTTATGTCCAGTGAACGAAGAAGACGAACGAAAGAGAGTCCTACTTCGATCTCACTAATGCTACATAAATAGTATACGTGTATGAGTATTCTGATTACTGAGTACGTAATTGGTCTTATATCGTGTCTTAGCCAGTTTTATATGTTCATGTCTTGTTTTACTGATTTTAACGTTATACTGTATTTATCATGTATTCTAGATCTTCTGATTAAGTATTACTTGTATTTCTTGTATTATTATACTTGTGGTGTAATAATACGTAACTTTCTAAAAATAGCAGGTTTCCTAAAATAGAAAGTTTCCAAAAATAGATTAACTTCTTAAAATAGATAAGTTTCTAAAAATAGAAAGTTTCCAAAAATAGATTAACTTCTTAAAATAGATAAGTTTCTAAAAATAAAAAGTTTCCAAAAATAGTAAGTTTCTTGAAATAGAAAGTTTCCATATTTAGAAATAAGCTGAATTTATAAGCTATTAATATAAGCTTAAGTTTTACTGATTAAATATACTAAGTCATGTGATTAATAGTATAGTTTATTAATTATAACATGTTAATTAAATAAACTATAGGTTATAAGATTTAGATAAATATCAACATGATTTATTAAATACTTAGGTTTAACTTACAATTATTAATTAATAATAACATTATATGATATCATTAGTATTAATTAATCAATAATAATCTATGATCTACTGAATAAACTTTACCTTAAAAAGGATATAAATTAATTAAGCTATATATAATTAATTTAAAGCACATGAATAATTAAATTAATAATTATTAAATCATAAGTTATATTTAAATAAAATGTATAAACATAAACCATCATTTTTATTTAAATATTATATCCTAAGTCATGAGTATTAATCAATTTAATTAACTATGCCTTAATTAAACCAATTACATAAAATAAAAGTGCATGTATAAAAGCTTTAGCCAAACATCCCCTTAAACTGTCTTAAACTGTTATCCAAACAGCCTGACTAAAACCCTCAGCCAAACACCCCTGTGTTGCTGCCTGCTGCCACTACCTGGCCTGGGTTCCCACCGACAGTGGCCTTTTACCCCTGCTCGAGCCAAAACTCCCACCGACAGTGGCCGCCACCCCCCTGCTCGAACCTTTTTCCCACCGAGACCACTAGGGTCTCAGTTCCCACTGCCTGACCACGCTACATGCTGGGGGTTTCCATTGGCAGAACAAACCAAGCCCACACCCTTTTAAGGGTTTCGGCTGGTGGGATTATTTTACCACCGAGACCATGAATGGTCTCGGTTTGTAGCCATACGAGTACAACAGCACCCAAAACGACACCCTCTTTTAATCTATCATTATTATTAACGTGTTTTTAACATGTTCTAGATCCTTGATCATGGATTCGTGATCAATTAAACACAAGAAGAAAAATAACGAGATCAAAGATTATGAATTCGTTTTTAGGGTTTTATCTTTTAAGAAAAATAAAACAAGATTCAAACCTTGTTTTTTCTTGGATTCGTGACCATCACTCTCTCCTGGTTTTGTGTTGTGGGACGACGGCATAAAGGACACCAAGGGGAGCACAAAAAAAACGACTGCTTGTAGAATATTTAGGGTTTTTTTATGTGTTTTGTCTAAATGCATAAATCCCCCCCCCCCCCCGTCTCTTTCTTTTTAGTCGGTTCTAAACCCACTTAAGTTACCCAATGGGCCTTGAGCCCATTCACTACTTGTTTCCCTTGTCTAAACAGCCCAACGCCACTCCCTTATTTGTTTAATTCCGAGCTGAAATTAGAATGCATACCGTGTTCGTGTACTTACATGTCGTATGTTTTTGCTTTTTCATACATTCTCTACGTAATTACTTATAGTATATCCAAGGTAATAATAATATAAGTCATTACTTATCGTACGTAATTAATATACGTAATTACCTGTCACGTTTAATTAATAGTCGCGATTATCATGTTAAATGTTCGTGTTGTATTTAAATACTTGTACGTAACGATATTAATCGTATTAATAATATACGTAAATACATACTTATATATTCGTGATTCTAACGTTCACGATTTTATGTTCGTGATTATAATTATTTTTGTTAATAACTATCGTATATTAATACGTACTTCATACTTATCGTGTAATAACACGTACGTAATTCTTGTAATTAATATTCATGACACGTGTTCCTGCTATATAAGGAAAGTTTTAATCTTGTACGCATGATTATTAGTGTGTTGTTCATGGTAAAAGCATGCGGGTTTTATAACTCTTCCCCCCTAAAAAGAATAATTCGTCCTCGAATTATAGATAACGTAAACTAAAATAAAATGGCGTGGAACATGATGTGCCTGAAAGAGTATATTTGAATTATGGAATGATGAGAGGATAAAATCCGGATGAACTTGTCCGTTTCCAAGTGGCTTCCCTCTTGGAAAGGTTCCTCCACAAGATCTTGACACTAATGATAAATCTTGGTCCTCCTGACCTTGACTTGAAAACACGAAGAGTTCATTGTTATCAACGTAAGATAGATCCCCTGAATTTGATCGAGGAAATAAGAACTAACGTGCAAGGGTAACTGAAATGTTATGATGCAAAATAACCTCAACTAACTGATAATAGTAACGTCTTAGCAATGATGCGCGAGACATACTGAAACGTAGTACGTGAACAATTGGGAACGTGATACGTGAACAATTGTGAACGTGATACGTGAAGATATGGTTAGTGAAATATGATAACACATATGGTGGTCAATGATACGTGTAACATATCGTGAACGTGATATGAGAACGTGGAATGAACATGACATGTGAAACATATCGTAAACATGGAATACGACGGCGGTAACGCCAAACGCTATAAGGTGAGACGTGGAATGTGACGTGAAACGTATATCTGGGGACAGAGAGTTATACTAAACTTGAGTCTGGTCTCTCAAGTTCTTGCAAAACCTCCCAGAACAACAATAAACGTAAAATCGTAAGGCAGGATACGATCATGAACGTGAATAGTGTCCTGAACTTGAGTGTGAAAGCAGGTCGTAAAATTTGAACAAAGACGTGAGCGTAAATAAGGAGCACAAATGTGAACCTTCGTCTGGCCCGATAGCTGAGGGATTACCAAGTGATCGGATGAGCCTTGGCTGGAACATGTCCGATCAATCGGTTGGCTTTGAAATCCTTGTGGATGTAAGAATTCTACAGACTTGGTCAAACTGTTGGCAATAACCCAGATAGCATCCTGCTTCTTCTGAGTTTGCGTTAATCAGGTAACCAAAATCCGTGGAGATCTTGTCCCATTTCTGATCACAATTCTGATGGTGGATAAACATCCCAGTCTGTTGGTGTTCTATCTTAGCCTGTTGGTATGACATGTACTTAGATATGAACGTAACTGCATCTTACTTCATAGAAACTTGATGTTAGCCTCAAAATATTGAGTCACACAAGAATGCTCAGTCATATTTTTATTATGTATCGTATATTAGAACGTTGTAATACGTAGTAGATTAGTCGTGTATCACGGGCTTAACTTTAAGCTAAGGTTCATTCATAAGTAACCAAAGCCCAAAAAGGAAAGCCCGGCCCATTATCAAATAGCCCATCATGCCACATGTAGGCAAGACTGTATAAACCTCTCCTTGCATGTAAGGAGAGGTTGGTTGTTCATTTTCATTCTCTTTCTTAATCTAATATTCACCTAGTTTCTCCACCTCCTCTCTACTTTCTCTCACTACCTTTTCTCTCTAGAAACTCATCTTCTTCATCTATTTTCTTTCCTTAATTCGTGTTATATTGATAGGTGTGTAAACACCCATCCTTTTACCACTTAATTCGGGCTAAAACGAGACCAAAACACGTATTTAATATCATTTGTTTGGAATTATGCGTGGTTTTTGTGTTTATTGTGTTTTCAGAGCCAACCGGATGAATATTGAAGAAAACATGGAATTGCACGGGTTTTACTGAGGAAAAGGACTCAAGATAAAGTCTATTGTCCAAGAGATGCAAAAGATTTGAAGTCGCTAGGCCTATTCGAAGATTTATCGAAGAAAAGGACCAAGGATGGAAGATTTATATAAGTCGAAGAAACTCAAGTCTATTAAACGAAGAAATGAAAAGACGAGTTGAATTTAATCGACAACAAATCCCGAATCAGAATCGAAAACGGAAACTTTTCTGAAAAGACGAAAATGCAAGAAGAACGGGAGAAAGCCCACTCACCAACTAAAGGACAAGCCTATATAAAGAGTTCCCTCACACACATTTAGAAGCTAGCTTAGTTTTCTTCTCCCCCACTTTTTCTCTCCCTGTTTCGTTTCATCACCATCACCATTAGGGTGATTGGTGATTTTTAATCTTTAATTTTCTCATCTTGTAATTTTAATCTTTGATTTATCTTGTCAAAACATTAATCATTCAATACAAAGTTCTTGTTTAATCTTTCTATTTTATCTTGTTCATCATCATCTTTATCTTCAAGTTTTTAAGTTTTTATTTTTCTTGATTTGATCTTCAAAAGTTGTTGGGATTTGTGTTTTTGTTGATGGGATTAGTAGTTTATGGTTAGTAGATGCTTTGTGATTAATTTATTTAAGTTTTTGGTGAAAAACTTGGTGATTTTTGGATAAAAATCGTGTTTCCTTGTTCTTCGGGATAGTATCTGTATCTGGGTTTCCAGAACTTCCGAATGAGTGAACAGTAAGTTCCGAATGAGTTTTGTTTTAAAAAGTTCCGAATCAGTCAAAAGTTCCGAATGAGTTTACCAGTCTAAAACTTCCGAACCAAACAAAAAGTTCCGAACCGATTTATTTACCAAAAGTTCCGAATCAGTAAGTTCCTGATCAAGCAAAAACTTCCGAACCAAGCTAAAGTTCCGAACCAATTTTCAGACTTCCGAACCAAAGACTTCCGAACCAGTAAGTTCCGAATCAAGGACTTCATTCGGAAGTCCAAAACTTCCGAATCAGCAAGTTCCGGATGAGTACAAAAGTTCCGAATCAGAAACTTCCGAATGAGTTCCCAAACTTCCGGATGAATGGAAGTTCCGAATGAAGCTTAACTTCCGAATGAACAGTAACTTCCGAATTAGTTATCTTTTGGGTATTTTAAAGTTTTACTGTTTCTTTAATGTTTCCTTGATTTAATTTTAGTTTTATTTTTAATCTTAATTCTAATTTAAAATTCAAGTTTTTATTAATCATCATCTAATTAATTATCTTTGATTTAGATTTTTATTTCCACTTTTTATTAGATTAGAAAACCAAACCCTTTTATTTAGTAACCAAGAACAATTATTCCACTTAAGACCGAGATCAATTCGAGAGGATATCGAGAGTAAAATTGAACCTAGCAAAATCATTGTATCAAATGGCGCCGCTGCCGGCTCTTCTCGTTAAGATCAAAAGTTTTTTGTGAGAACTTGGATTTTGGGATCCGTTCCCCGTGAACGTTACTTTTTCAAGAAAATCTTCAAAAACAACTAAAAAATATAAAATTTTCAAAAATACAAAAAAATTAAAAAACATAAAAACCAAAAATATTTGTGCTTTGCTTTTCTTTGTTCGTTCTTTTGCAGGTGTATGCGCACTCGATCCACGTCATATCAAGAGCCCGAGCCTCTCGATCACTTAGACATGGCCGGTGTACCACCTCCAAACAATAATAACAACAACAACATGAATAATAACAACAACAATGAGCACCTTCCGGATAATCGCCCGATGATTGAATTGCTGCAAGCTCATGTCGATGGCAACACGGATCCAATTGTTATACCACCAATTGCCGCCAACAATTTCGAGCTAAAATCAGGCTTTATCCAGATGGTCTCCGCTCAACCATTCTTGGGACGAACCATTGATGATCCACACGACCATATCAAGAGATTTCTACAACTCACCAACACGGTCAAGTTCAATGGTGTTCCACAAGAGGTCATAAGGTTACAACTTTTTCCCTTTTCTTTAGAGGGACAAGCCCGGCATTGGCTTGCTAAGGAACCGCCACAGAGTATTCTCTCGTGGACGGATTTGGAAACAAAGTTTATCAACTACTTTTTTCCACCCTCTCGTACTACCGCTTTGCGGAATGAGATCATAAATTTTGAACAAAAGTACGATGAGTCATTCAGTGAATCTTGGGATCGCTTTAAAGATCTTTTAAGAAAATGCCCACAACATGGTTTTACCAAAGTACATCAAATCAATACTTTTTACAATGGTTTAAGCATGAGTGACCAAGATTCACTGAACAGTGCTTCGGGGGGTAATTTATTGGCTAAGACTTCCAATGCTGCTTGGGACATCATTGAGAATAAATCTCGTGTGCAAACCAAGAGTGTTCGGACCAATGTCGCTAGTGCTAGCACTAGTGACAGCGACAAGCGATTAGATAAAATTACCACGCTTCTTGAATCGCTTGTCACCCACACCGTCAGCAACAACAACAGCAACAACGCCAAAAACGCTCAAGTGAACGCTGTCAGCCAACCTTGTGAGATATGCGGTGGTCCCCACTCTTACACAACTTGTACCGCCACCCAAGATTACCCTGCTGAGAATGTGAATGCGGCATATGGCACCTATCCTCAACCTGCTTATCAAGCTAGACCTCAAGGTGACCGTAATTTGCTTAGCTATCGATCCAACAACTATCTTTCACCACCTGGTTTCCCTCCTACCAACCCAAACCAACAACAAAACCTTAACCGCCCTCCTCAACAACAACAACAACCTCGACAACCATACATCCCACCTCACAAGCAACAACAACCACCTCAACGTAACAATCAAGTTTACCAACAACCAGCTTACCAACCACCTGCATATAATGCTCCTCCCAACCAAGCCACCACTGCATTACACCAAGAGGTCGCAACCTACATGAGAACCAATGATGTGATTGTGGGAAATCTCCAAGAGGAAGTGCGCAATTTGAAGGCAGACTTGGTCAAGCAAGGAAATGATTTGAGAGCTGACATGAGAAACACGTTGGATAGCCAGACTAATGATCTGAGGAACATGGTGGCTAGTTTCTTCCAAAGTAGTCAACCCTCTTCTTCGGGTACTCTTCCGAGTAACACCGTTACGAACCCAAGAGGGGAGATGAAAGCAATCACCACTCGAAGTGGTAAAGGTACCAAGGAACCCGAGCTTCCTATACCTCCACCGGTGGTTGTGACTAAGGAGAACGAGTCGCCTGCTCCTATTCCCCCTCCTTCTCCTTCCCCAATTTCTCCACCTCTTCTTTCTACCCCTCCTCCACCCGTGCTTGTGAGTGATCCTATTCCCCTAAAGCCTTCCTCTTCTTCCAATATACCTTATCCTTCACGGTTGAGGAAAGAGAAGCAAAAGAGCAAGGATGATATTCAAGTTTCGAACTTCCTAAAAATGTTCAAAAAACTGAATTTCAATATCTCCTTCGCTGAGGCTCTCGCTCACATGCCCAAGTATGCCAAAATGTTTAAAGATCTTCTGAGCGACAAGGAAAAGCTCATCGATCTCGCCAACACCCAACTTAATGAGAACTGCTCTGCGGTGCTCTTAAGGAAATTGCCAATCAAGCTTGGTGATCCGGGTCGTTTTCTTATCCCTTGCAATTTCCCGGGAGTAGAGAATTACATGGCCCTAGCCGATCTAGGTGCCAGTATTAATCTCATGCCTCTAAGTGTTTGGAAGCAATTATCTCTCCCAGAGCTAGTCCCCACCAAAATGACTTTGGAATTAGCTAACCGTACGGTTGCTTATCCAGTGGGGATAGCCGAAGACGTCATTGTAGGAGTCGACAAATTCACCTTCCCTGCCGATTTTGTTGTCGTCGACTACGAGATGGACCCCCGTGTACCACTTATTGTTGGTCGTCCATTCTTGAGGACCGGTCGCACTCTCATTGATGTTGAAGCCGGTGAGCTTATCATGAGAGTGGGTGACGATAAAGTAGTCTTCAACATGGGAAAGTTATCTAAACAGCCTTATTCTTACGAGAATGTTAATTGTATTGACGTTCTTGATGAGGCTTGTGAAGAACACTTCAAGGATTCTTGTAAAAACATTCCTACCTCTCTTCCCAATGTTGAGACCGTTTCCTCTATCGACTCATCACTATCTCTATTTGGAGAAAGTGATTTCCTTTGGAAAGATTTGGAAGCCACCTTGGAAGATGTGAAGCAAGACAATGACGATTCTACTGCCACTTGGGATGACGATCTCAGTTTCATTGCAAACCTCCTCAGAGAAGACAATCCTTCCCCTCCATCTCCCACGGTCATTGCTATCGAGACTCCGACTTCGAATACGCCTCCCGTCGACAATCCTCCGGATTTGGAACTTAAGGAGTTGCCACCCCATCTTGAGTATGTATTCCTCGAAGAAGAGAAGAAGTCGCCAGTCATCATTGCTAAGGATTTGAAGGATGAAGAGAAAGCCCGACTTGTCGCTGTGTTGAAAGATCATAAGAAGGCTATCGCTTGGAAGATTCCCGATATTCGTGGAATTGATCCTCACTTCTGCACACACAAAATTCTCATGGAGGACGACTTCAAGCCCACTATTCAAAGCCAACGAAGGGTGAATCCAAAAATCCATGAAGTCATCAAAACAGAGGTTCTCAAACTTCTTGATGCGGGTATGATTTACCCTATTTCGGATTCACCGTGGGTTAGTCCAATCCATTGTGTGCCCAAGAAGGGCGGAATAACCGTTGTTCCCAATGAACACAACGAGTTGATTCCCACTCGTCTCGTTACTGGGTGGAGAGTTTGTATAGACTACCGCAAACTCAATGATGCCACGAGAAAGGATCATTTCCCTCTACCTTTTATGGACCAAATGCTTGAACGTTTAGCCGGTAATGAATATTACTGCTTTCTTGATGGTTTCTCGGGTTATTTTCAAATACCCATCGATCCCCAAGATCAAGAGAAGACTACATTCACTTGTCCCTATGGCACTTTCGCTTACAAAAGAATGCCTTTTGGCTTATGTAATGCGCCTGGGACTTTCTAAAGGTGCATGTTAGCTATCTTCCATGACATGGTTGAACAAACCATGGAAGTCTTCATGGATGATTTCTCGGTCTTCGGGGATTCGTTCTCTTCTTGCCTTGCCAATTTAGAACGTATGCTAAAGCGGTGCGAAGACACTCGCCTAGTTCTGAATTGGGAAAAATGCCATTTTATGGTAAAAGAAGGCGTCGTGCTTGGACATAAGATCTCGAAAGACGGTCTTGAAGTAGATCGTGCTAAAGTCGATGTTATCGCAAAGTTGCCTCCACCTTCAACCGTGAAGGGTGTGAGAAGTTTCTTGGGTCATGCGGGCTTCTACCGTCGATTTATCAAATATTTTTCTCAAATCGCTCGCCCGATGACCCACCTCTTGGAAAAAGATACTCCTTTTATCTTCTCCAAAGAGTGCCTTGAAGCCTTCAACTCGCTTAAGGATAAGCTAACTAAGGCACCCGTCTTGGTTACCCCTAATTGGGAGCTTCCTTTTGAGTTGATGTGCGATGCTAGTGATTTTGCTATTGGAGCGGTTCTTGGACAAAGAGTGAACAAACACTTCCAACCGATCCATTACGCTAGCAAGACAATGACAGGGGCACAATTGCATTATACGACAACCGAAAAAGAGCTTTTAGCTGTTGTCTATGCTTTTGAAAAATTCCGCCCCTATCTTGTCCTTTCTACCACCATTGTGTATACCGATCATTCCGCGCTGAAGTACTTGTTAACAAAGCAAGATTCCAAACCATGACTTCTTCGCTGGGTTTTGTTGCTCCAGGAATTTAAAATCGAAATTCGCGATAAAAAAGGAGCAGAAAACCTAGCCGCGGACCATCTTAGCAGACTTGAGGATCCTTACCAAGGGGATCATCCGACCAAAGAAATCAATGATTCTTTTCCCTTGGAGACCTTAATGTCTATAAACTCGAAGCCGAATGAAACCCTGTGGTTTGCGGACTTTGCAAACTACTTGGCGGGTGGAATTCTCAAGGAAGGGTTGACGTCCCAGCGAAAGAAAAAGTTCTTCACCGACATCAAGACTTACTTTTGGGACGACCCTTACCTATTCAAACAATGTGCCGACCTGATTATTCGCCGATGTGTTGATGGACCGGCAGCGTCTGAAATCCTTAATGCTTGCCACAAAGGACCCACCGGTGGTCACTTTGGTCCCAACTACACCGCTAAAAAAGTGTTTGATTCCGGATTTTATTGGCCCTCCATATACCGTGACGCTCACGATATGGTCAAACGATGTGATGTTTGCCAAAAGCAAGGCAAAATCACACATAAAGACGAGATGCCTCAGAATTTCATTCAAGAGTGTGAAATTTTTGATGTTTGGGGTATCGACTTTATGGGGCCATTCCCTTCGTCTAAAGGAAACAAATACATCCTTGTAGCCGTTGACTACGTTTCAAAGTGGGTTGAAGCCAAAGCTTTGCCTACTAATGACGCAAGGGTGGTTTGTAACTTTTTGAAAGCTCTATTCGCTAGATTCGGTGTGCCTCGCGCCATTATTAGTGATCGTGGGACTCATTTCTGCAATGACCAATTTGCTCGAGTCATGGCTAAGTACGGTGTAAACCATCGTCTTTCCACAGCCTACCACCCACAAACTAATGGCCAGGCTGAAATATCCAACCGAGGACTTAAGCGAATTCTTGAAAGAACTGTGGGAGAGCATCGTGCCTCATGGGCTGATAAACTTGATGATGCTTTGTGGGCTTTCCGTATTGCTTACAAGACCCCGATCGGCTGTACGCCTTATCGTCTTGTATACGGGAAAGCGTGTCACCTCCCCATTGAGCTGGAGCACAAGGCTTATTGGGCCTTGAAGTGGGCTAATTTTGATATTAACAAAGCCGGTGACCTACGCAAGATCCAACTCAATGAGCTGAATGAACTTCGGAATGAGGCTTATGAAAATTCTTTGATCTATAAGGAAAGAACTAAGCTCATTCACGACTCCAAGATCAAAAACCGAGAGTTCCATGTTGGAGACAAGGTCTTACTTTTTAACTCTCGGTTGAAAATCTTCTCGGGAAAGCTCAAATCTCGTTGGTCCGGCCCATTCACCATTGCCCAAATTTTTCCATATGGTACTCTCGAGCTCGCTCAACCTGATGGACCAAATTTTAAGGTGAATGGCCAACGAGTGAAGTTGTACTTTGGTGAGGACACCTCTAAGGAGGTGATTCCATCCCTCACCACGTTCCCCATGAACTAATTTTGGGTCGAGTCAGGCTCGTGACTCGGTTATCAAAAACAAGTGCTCCTCGGGAGGCAGCCCGAGTATCTATCCTTTTATGTTTTAATCCCATAAGTGTAGGGGGGACTTCTATATGTGTTTGTCTTTGTATGGTGATGTGATTACAGGGATTAGTGCACTCTTGGAAGTTTTTAAAGAACCGTGCTCCCGTGTTATCCGAAATCCGGTTCTATCTCTCAACTATCGTGATTCAATTTTCTTCATACTCACATTTGAAATTGATCACTTTAGTCGTCTCTTCCTTAACTTGAGTTAACCAACGTGCACAATGTCATAAGTGTAGGGGAAACTTTTCCCACATGCTTAAACATTGAGGACAATGTTTATCTTAAGTGTAGGGGGGACTTCTATCGAAGTTTTAAGTGGACTTTTCCATGAAAATGCCTTCAATTAACCGGAAAATCATATTTTTCAATATTTTTCAAATTTTTTTATTAACTTTGGCCATTTAGTTGTAATTTTTAAATTTTTATCGTTGCTTTCATATGTATATATCCCGCAATAAAGTCAAATTTTAATAAAGTGGTGTAGCTAGTTTAGAAGTCTTTGACATATTAGGCCTGTTGCGTTTATTTTGACTCAACCCGAATAGACTTATCCATGTTTATTCTAGCTAGTATCCTTAACCATGTAGACCTTAATTGGTTTATTAGGCTAAGTGTCCATGAATATCATTACTTGAGATTTTAAATTGTGGAGGACGAGAAATGATAGAGTCAATTATAAGTCGGTATTCTTGCGCAAGCTCACTTGGTGTAATTATTTGCCTATTCTCCCATCACTTGCTAATAATTTATCTGCAATAAGTAAGGTCGTACGATTTGAAAAGTTACTTAGCTTCTAGCCCAATATCGTTTAAAAGTTGCTCGGTAATGATAAGAGTTCATAGCCAAGGCATAACTTATGAAGCGGGGCGCGAAGATTGGCGAGTCCGAAAAGGCCCTAACAAGGCATGAGGATTCCATTTTATTGCTAAAGATCTAAGGTGATGTGAAAAGCATTATTCCCAAAGTCAATATGAAGGATCAAGACTCACGACGAAAAGCAATCAACTCCCATAAAGATCATGGAGAAGTCTATCCGAAAAGACCCTAACAAGGTATGAGGATAAATAGATCCAAGTCCGAAAAGGAGGCGGATCGTTGTATCTCAAAATCCCAATTAGAGATTGAAGAAATAATCATGAAGTCGTGGTCAACAAAGTTGGAGTACCCCTCAAAAGTCTCCAAGCGAAGAAACTCTATTATGATGAGAAGACCATTATCTCAAGAACGTCTCTCGAAGATATGAAGTATGAAGTACATGCCAAATATCGGCCCGAGAAAGGTCTCAAATCGTGAACCAAGTTATGCCAAGATATGAACTTTTTGATATCCCGAGAAGCAGTTTTAAGAGATTTTGTCCTTTAGCTAACTATTTATCAAATCGTCCTACATTGCTTTCAGCCCTAATAAACTATCGAAATATGTCCAAAAATGCATCTTCATGATCATTCTAAGACAAAAATAAAATATAAGAGATACACCTAGGAATAAGGGAGTTTAAGCATTTAATTAAGCCATGTGTGTAAGTGTTTGAATTGCTAACTTATAATAACAATGATCTCGTTTTTAAGCTTAGTTTGGGGAACGTGAAACTTGAGGGTGATAAATCTTCGCAGCACCAAAGCCCTAATGTAAGTCATCGATTTCTTTGCAAGTTATTTCCATGTAGCTATTTTCAAGTGAAAATGGTTTTCTATCCCTTTGTTATCTTTGAAGTTTTATTTCTTTAATTTTTGTTTAGTAGAATTTAAATAAGGCCAAGGTTGATTAATTATGAGAAAAGTGTAAAATTGCTTAATCACTAAGCATTGCATGAGGGCATGGCAATGGTTAAGTGTAGGGGATTTGATAGGTGTGTAAACACCCATCCTTTTACCACTTAATTCGGGCTAAAACGAGACCAAAACACGTATTTAATATCATTTGTTTGGAATTATGCGTGGTTTTTGTGTTTATTGTGTTTTCAGAGCCAACCGGATGAATATTGAAGAAAACATGGAATTGCACGGGTTTTACTGAGGAAAAGGACTCAAGATAAAGTCTATTGTCCAAGAGATGCAAAAGATTTGAAGTCGCTAGGCCTATTCGAAGATTTATCGAAGAAAAGGACCAAGGATGGAAGATTTATATAAGTCGAAGAAACTCAAGTCTATTAAACGAAGAAATTAAAAGACGAGTTGAATTTAATCGACAACAAATCCCGAATCAGAATCGAAAACGGAAACTTTTCTGAAAAGACGAAAATGCAAGAAGAACGGGAGAAAGCCTACTCACCAACTAAAGGACAAGCCTATATAAAGAGTTCCCTCACACACATTTAGAAGCTAGCTTAGTTTTTTTCTCCCCCACTTTTTCTCTCCCTGTTTCGTTTCATCACCATCACCATTAGGGTGATTGGTGATTTTTAATCTTTAATTTTCTCATCTTGTAATTTTAATCTTTGATTTATCTTGTCAAAACATTAATCATTCAATACAAAGTTCTTGTTTAATCTTTCTATTTTATCTTGTTCATCATCATCTTTATCTTCAAGTTTTTAAGTTTTTATTTTTCTTGATTTGATCTTCAAAAGTTGTTGGGATTTGTGTTTTTGTTGATGGGATTAGTAGTTTATGGTTAGTAGATGCTTTGTGATTAATTTATTTAAGTTTTTGGTGAAAAACTTGGTGATTTTTGGATAAAAATCGTGTTTCCTTGTTCTTCGGGATAGTATCTGTATCTGGGTTTCCAGAACTTCCGAATGAGTGAACAGTAAGTTCCGAATGAGTTTTGTTTTAAAAAGTTCCGAATCAGTCAAAAGTTCCGAATGAGTTTACCAGTCTAAAACTTCCGAACCAAACAAAAAGTTCCGAACCGATTTATTTACCAAAAGTTCCGAATCAGTAAGTTTCGGATCAAGCAAAAACTTCCGAACCAAGCTAAAGTTCCGAACCAATTTTCAGACTTCCGAACCAAAGACTTCCGAACCAGTAAGTTCCGAATCAAGGACTTCATTCGGAAGTCCAAAACTTCCGAATCAGCAAGTTCCGGATGAGTACAAAAGTTCCGAATCAGAAACTTTCGAATGAGTTCCCAAACTTCCGGATGAATGGAAGTTCCGAATGAAGCTTAACTTCCGAATGAACAGTAACTTCCGAATTAGTTATCTTTTGGGTATTTTAAAGTTTTACTGTTTCTTTACTGTTTCCTTGATTTAATTTTAGTTTTATTTTTAATCTTAATTCTAATTTAAAATTCAAGTTTTTATTAATCATCATCTAATTAATTATCTTTGATTTAGATTTTTATTTCCACTTTTTATTAGATTAGAAAACCAAACCCTTTTATTTTGTAACCAAGAACAATTATTCCACTTAAGACCGAGATCAATTCGAGAGGATATCGAGAGTAAAATTGAACCTAGCAAAATCATTGTATCATATATCATCTAAATATATGGGACAACAATTGGTATCAATCGCCATGGGGTAGTTTTGTGATTGGTTGTGGTTTTATTTGATTCGTAAGATTTAATCTCTATTTCATCTCTCGAATTCAAATTTTTTTGTGTTTTCCATGCTCTAAATCTTGATAAACATCTCCTACATAGTTGTGGTAGGGATTTGATTGATTTGGTTTGGGTAAAATCACGTTTTTTCTTGGCGAAAAATCTCATTTTTTACCTAAAGTTTCGGAAAAGTACCCACATTGCGACAGAAAAACCTTGCCTTCCATCGCAATACGCTAGGGTTTATCATTGCGGTCGACATTACGATTCATATTTCGATTGGTGTTGTTTTTGATATCGCGACAGGAATTTTGCGACAGGCGTCATTGCGATAGGAATATTGCGACAGGGGTCATTACGACAGGGTCATTGCGACAGGGTTATTGCGACAGGGGTCATTGCGACAGGATATTGCAACAGGTCATTGCGACAGACATTGCGACAGGTTATTGCGACAGACATTGCGACAGACATTGCGACATGTCATTGCGACAGACATTGCGATGGGACAACATTGCGATGGGATATTGAGATCTGTTTGGTTAAATTTTGTTTGATTATTTTTAGTCTTAGCCACTATCAAGTAAAATCAAATTTTTTCCCTACTACTAACTCAATTTCAAAATTTGGCGATACAAATTTTTTTCAGCCCACCGTTTTGTCGGATTGAGGAATTTATTGTCGGACTGAGAAAAAATCGGAATTTTCGGAATTTCTTCCACAACTCAATCACAACACATCTACTTAAGATCCATATTCACTTCATCATTTCAGAAAATATTGAGATGGATTCTACTACCGAATATCGTGTGACGAGCAACAACATAATGGTGGCGGGTAACAAAGAAAGACCACCAATGCTTGTGTCGGGTCGATATGATCAATGGCAATCTCGTTTTCTACGTTATCTTGACACAAAACCTAACGATGATGCTTTAAGGCAATGTATTTTGGAAGGACCCTATAAACTCTCAAGGATTCAAGTTCCTAGAGTACCAGCTACAGACACTACTGAAGAACAACCAACTTATGAACGTGATGAAAAGAGGAACGACCTCACACCAGGAGAACCGTGCTTGGTTTGATGCTGAGAAGGAAGCAATCAACTTAATTCTCAGTGGAATTGGAGATGATATTTATTCCGCGGTTGATGCATGCCCTACTGCTCAAGAAATGTGGACGGCTATTGAAAGATTGCAACAAGGTGAATCACTTAACAAACAAGATGTGAAAACTAAGATGTTTTGGAACTTTGGCAAGTTTAAATCAAAGGATGGGGAATCAATTGATTCTTATTACTCCCGATTCTACAAAATGATGAATGATATGACCCGAAACAACTTGCAAGTTTCCACCATGCAAGTCAATGTCTAATTTCTACAGCAACTTCAACCAGAGTGGACACGGTTTTTCACCTTGGTGAAACAACAACAAAAGTTAGACGAATTTTCATATCACAAGCTCTTTGACATTTTGAAACAATTTCAAAATGAGGCAAATGAACTTCGAGCTGAACGAGTTGCAAAGGTTTCCAATCCACTTGCTTTGGTGTCTACCACTCAACATTACCCAGATTACCACTCTCGTACTTCAAAGACCTACTCTACTCAATCATCATCACCACGATCATCCACTGTCTCCAAGTCACATGCTCCAACATGATCCCGAGGCAAAGAAGTTGCAAGAGCACCATCACCCACACCTGAGCAATCATCCGAAGAAGACAATGACGAAGAAGTAGCTCAAAACGATAGGGAATTCAAGCAACAAATGGCTTTCATTATGAAGCAATATAAGAAAATCTACAAACCCACCAACAACAACCTTTGAACATCTTCAAACCCGAGGAACACCTATGCACAGAGTCCTCCAAGGTATGACACACGAAGACATGCTGAGAGTCCTCCAAATTATGATCGACAACCTAAGTATGATAATCAGAGGGTGGCTACTGTTGTTGGAAATAGGGAAACTGTTGGTACTCAAGTTATGCAACAAAGTGGGATTTAGTGTTTTAACTGCAGAGGTTTTGGGCATTTGGCTAGGGAATGCAGGCAGCAAAGAGGGTTAAACATTATGGTTATCATAAGGAAAAGATGCTGATGTGCAAGAAAATGAAAGCTGGAATCAAGTTATCGGCTGAGGAAGGAGAAATTCTTGACGACACAGATGATGAACTCTCTGACCAAGAACTCGAGGCACATTATTCATACATGGCAAAGATTCATCAGGTCCTTAACGTCACTGAAGATGTCAATGGCCCTATCTTTGATACCAAGCTAATTGATAAGGTACAACATGATGATGAATATAATGTGTTTGATGATACACATGAGCATAGTGATCTACCAACAACAATTACTGACACGTGTATGATAGAAACGGTTGATAGCAATACCACACCCGATTCATCAGACATGTGCAATAATGAGTTTGAGGATGATCAACATGCAAATGAGTATGATGACAAGGAGCGTGTCGCGCTTGCTAATTTAATTGCTATTTTACAAAAAGATGTCAATGAAAATAGAAAGAGTCAAAAGCAATTAAAGAAGGCAAACGCAACGCTCACTCAAAACTTTGAAGAAAGCAAAGCCTCTCTTATAAAATCTAGTGAGACAATTGATAGTTATTGGGCTGAGCTGCTTCAAAAGACCAAAGAGCTTGAGGGGTACAAAAGTCGTGTCATCAACGTTAAAAAGGACGATTTTGAAAATAAATACAACAAAGCTCTAGCTTTATTAACTAAAGAAAAACGTCAATTTAATGTCTTATTAAGTGATGAACATCAAAAAACGTACATTGCCACAACAAAAGTTAATGAACTTGAACAAAGGATTTCTATGAATACCACTGATTCTGCTAAAATTCTTGACGAAAAGAAACAAGAGGTTGAAACATTAAAACAAGATTTCAAAAATAGACAAAGCAAAGATACTGAAAAAGTAAAGGATCTCGAAGAACAAGTCGATTTTTTTAAAAAAGTTGTTTATAATACACATGACTCTATTCAAACCGTCAGAATGATAGTACCTCGGTCGTTTTTCTAGGGTCAGCCTAGTTTTGCTAGTCCAAAGTACCTCGAACAAGCTCAAGCTGTGAATCCCCATTTATATCTTGACGAGTCCGAATGGACTGATCATGATTGCCCTGTAGCTAACCTCGATAGTGAAGAGACGTCCCTTTGGGATGAGGAGAGTAGATCACCAGTCAATAAAGATTTTGTGAAACCATATAACTATGCTTATCTAAACAGCCTTTATGGTCTTTTCACTCCACAAAAACAGAAGTCTCGTGAGGAATTGTTTATAGAATGCAAACAAAGAAGAATTCAATGGAAGAAAGCTTTTGCCGCTAAGAGAAAAACTAATGTTTTTAAATATATTAACTATTTGCCTCTAGATGCTTCTAAAAGCAAAAGTAGAAAAACACTTGGTTTTCTTAAATACCACATTGATAATGTTCAATCAATTGTTGAAAGCGATTGGGAAAAACGCCAAAAGGATAAGTGGAAAACCGAGATTCCTCACGACATAACTGTGCTTGTGAAAGAACTTTTAATACCAAATACGAAGATAACAAAAGAACATGTTCTTGAGTTTGAAAAGTTGATTCAGACTGAAATGTTTGATGATTTGAAATATGTTGAGTCTCTTGAAAAAGAAATTGATGAACTTCAAAATGACAAATCAGAATTTTCAAACGAATATGATCTACTCTTAGAAGAATGTCTCTCCAAAGATATTTTGTGTGTTACTCTTCAATCTTGTGCTGATATCGATAAATATTCTGATGTTGCATGCAAATATCTTGATAAAATCAAAGAATGTGAGCGTCTTGAACTTGATCTTTCGAAACATAAAGAAAATGTTGATAAAAAGGCTTTTGAGTTACTTCAACACAAAACCAATTTCCTTCAAGAACATTGTCATTCTCTTGAACTTGCTTTGCAAAAAGACGTTGGTAGTTTTCCACATGATAATAACTTGCAAGAAAAACTTTCCAAAACGTTTTGAGAAATGAATGAACAGAATTTGGAAATTAAAGGGTTGAAAGCTCAGTTACAAGACAGGGAAATAGCGATAGTAGAGTTGAAGAAACTCGTTGCTAAGATGGGTGGAAAAATTGTGGAACCTAGTGTTAAGAAACCTGTTGTAAGACAACCCAATGCGCAAAAAGTGACTAGAGCCTCTGTCTTGGGAAAACCATCTGTTTTCTCTAATTCTGCATTTGTAAAACCTGCGTTTGCCCCCAAGACGGATGGGAAGGATAAGTTACCACCAAACACTCCCAAAACACATATTCGATCACAAAGCATTAAGAACACAAATGTGGTTAAACCAGGGATGTATAGATTGGCCACTACACCTACACACAACAAAGAAAGTCAATCACCTCAGACTTCTAGAAACACTAATAGACGTGTGTCTTTTACTACAGGAGTAGTCCCCACTGATAGTGTTATCCGGCCCCAGCTTAAGAGCACTCGCATGAATGAAAAGGTTTGGCAACACAAAAGTCAAGGGAAGATGAAGACAGTAGAAGACCACCCTAGGTTTTTCAATGTTTCTAAGAATAAAACGTCTGTAATCGCGTGTAATGACGATTTGAATGATTCGACTTTGAATGCTTTGAATGTTAAGTTTCTTTGTGTGAAATGTGGAAAGTGTGTTAATGCTAATCATGCTATGCTTGTTTCGAATAATGTCAAAGGCGTAGATACTAGAACTAAGAAGCAAACTACGATGCCTATTAGTGCTAGAAAACCCAAACGCAAAGTGAACCATTCTGGTGCAACCCCCCCTAAGAAAAGTATTGCATCAGACTCCACCACTAAGAACCCTAGAAGCAGAATTAGGGAATTATATGAGTCTGCTAGCAAGCCTTAGAAATGGTGGTTTGCTAATCAATGTCCTCCAGGATATAAATGGATGCCTAAGGTTAGGACAGAAAATGTGACTACGTGCGTTAGTGTGCCTCTAAGTGATGAAACTAGGGAAACTAATGAATCGGAAATCACAACTAACATGGAATCCAATTTAGCAAATGCTCCATCGTGTTCTAATTCTTCTACAGGTGATCGAAATAATTCTCTTCATACTGGACTCCGGATGCACGAAGCACATGACGGGGAATCTCAAGCTTCTAATTAACTTCGTGGAGAAGTTCCTGGGTACGGTCCGATTCGGAAATGATCAATTTGCACCGATCCTAGGATATGGAGACTTGGTTCAGGGGAATATCACTATCAAAAGGGTTTACTACGTCGAAGGGCTCAATCACAATCTTTTCTCGGTTGGTCAATTCTGTTATGTGGATTTGGAGGTTGCTTTTAGAAAGAAGACATGTTTTGTTCGTGATTATTCTAGGAATGACTTACTTACCGGAACATGGGGTACTGATCTCTACACTATTTCACTACAAGACTCCACATCTTCAACTCCAATCTGTTTCATGGCTAAAGCTTCAACGACTCAAGCTTGGTTATGGCATCAACGTTTATCTCATCTTAACTTCGATACCATCAACTTGCTTTCCAAGAAAGATATTGTGCGAGGCCTTCCTAACTTGAAATTCATCAAAGATCATCTTTGTTCTTCTTGTGAGCTTTGTAAAGCCAAACGGAGTAGTTTCAAGACAAAGACTACTCCAAGCTCTAAAGGACGGTTAGATCTTATTCATATAGATCTGTGTGGCCCCATGCGTGTTCAAACCATCAATGGGAAGAAATATGTTATGGTAATTGTCGATGACTACTCAAGGTACATGTGGACCCTCTTCTTACGGTCCAAGGATGAAACACCTGAGGTTCTCATTAACTTCCTTAAGCTGATACAACGTGGCCTTCAAGCTCAAGTAAAAGTGGTACGTACTGACAGAGGCACAGAGTTCTTGAATTCAAATCTGAAGAAGTATTTTGAAGCCGAAGGGATTGAACATGAAACATCTATTGCTAGAATACCTGAACAAAACGGCGTTGTTGAAAGACGAAACCATACTTTAGTTGAGGCTGCTCGAACATTATTATCTGCTTTAAAACTACCATTATTCTTTTGGGCAGAAGCCGTATCAACCGCATGCTACACACAAAATCGTTCCTTAATTATCCCAAGACATGAAAAGACACCATATCACATAATTAATGATCGCAAACCTTCACTCAAACACCCTCATGTTTTCGGATGTACGTGTTACATTATTCGAGATGGTGAAAATCTGGACAAGATGAAAGAGAAAGGTGATGCATGCATTTTAGTGGGATATGCAACTCAGTCTAAAGGATACAGAGTGTACAACAAGAGAACAAAATTGATAGTCGAGACTATTCATATCAGATTTGATGAATTGCAAGAAATGGCACTTGAACAAATCAGTTTAAGTCCCGATCCAAAACGACAAAATACTTTTGTGCACAACCGCACGGAACTCGGAACTCAAGACCACAGCAATGAACCATCAAGTTCAACACTGGTTCCTGAACATATTCCTAGAGCAGATATGACAGTGGACACGACACTTGAAGAGTTGGAAATGCTATATGGACCAATGTTTGATGAATATTTCACAGGGGAGAAACATGTTGTATCAAAGTCTTCCGCTGTCACTCATGATAAGAATGATGATACCGATCATCGTCAACAAAAGGATACAACCTCATCTACTTCAACACGGGTTGCTACAGATTTACCTCCTCAAAATATCACATCAACAACCGCTCCTACAAGATCCATAACTACTGTCATTGCTCCAGAGAACACAAGTCAAGCAGACAATGCATTATCTGACGAAGACGAATTTATCAACCCATTCGGTACACCGGTACACGAAATTGGAGAGTCTTCTACTCGCCATGTTAATCCGTCAAATATGCATACGTTCTACCAACGACATCCTTCAACACATCATTGGACCCGAGATCATCCTTTGGTTCACGTAATTGGAAACCCTTCACAGCCCGTTCGTACAAGACGACAGCTTGAAACCGATGGCGATGTTTGTATGTTCACACTCGCCGTGAGTACTTCTGAACCGAAAAACATCAAAGAAGCCATGGCTGATCATGCTTAGATCGAATCGATGACGAATGAACTTCAACAATTTGAAAGACTTAAAGTCTGGGAACTTGTTGACAGACCATACGATGTGATTCCGTTAAATCTTCGTTGGATCTGGAAAAACAAGATGGATGAAGAAAACACGATCATCAAGAACAAAGCTAGGCTAGTGGCTAAGGGGTATGGCCAGAAAGAGGGAATTTATTTTGACGAATCATTTGCACCAGTTGCTCGTATGGAAGCGGTCAGGATTTTCCTTGCTTATGCTGCACATAAGGGATTCACTGTCTATCAAATGGACGTAAAGACTACATTTCTTAACGGTCCTTTGAAGGAAGAAGTCTATGTTACGCAGCCGGAAGGATTCATCAATCCTCATTATCCTGACAAGGTGTATCGTCTCCACAAAGCACTTTATGGACTCAAGCAAGCTCCAAGGGCGTGGTACGACGAGCTCTCGAAATTTCTGGTATCCAAAGGTTTCTCAAAAGGTTCCATTGATCTAACTCTGTTCACTTATAAATATGGGGATGACATTTTGCTTGTGCAGATTTATGTTGATGACATTATTTTCGGGTCTACAAACCCGAAACTTTCAAAATGGTTTGAAAAAGTCATGCACGATAAATTTGAAATGTCAATGATGGGCGAACTAAAATTCTTTCTAGGAATTCAAGTTCACCAATCCCCAAGTGGTATCTTTATAAACCAAGCTAAGTATTGTCAAGAGATAATCAAAAAGCATGGTATGACCTCATGTGACCCCGTTGGGATACCATTATCAACCACATCGCTAGATGCTGACTTAGAGGGAAATGCCATAGATCAAACGAGATATCGTTCCATGATCGGTTCCCTCATGTACTTGATAGCAAGCAGACCTGATATTTCACATGCTACATGTTATTGTGCACGCTATCAAGCAGGACCTACTGAAAAGCACCTCAAGGAGGTTAAACGGATCTTTCGGTACCTTAAGAATACCATTCATTTGGGACTCTGGTATCCGAGGGAAACCGGTTTCTTTCTAACGGCCTATTCAGATTCTGATCATGCAGGGTGTCTTGATACACGAAAAAGTACTTCTGGTGGTGCACAATTTCTAGGTCAAGATAAGCTTGTGGGATGGTCTTCCAAGAAGCAGGATTGCACGTCACTTTCACCAGCCGAAGCGGAGTATGTGTCTCTATATGCGTGTTGTGATCAAGTTCTTTGGATGAGAACACAACTCATGGATTATGGCTTCCACTTTGATAAAGTACCTATGTACTGTGACTCAAAGTCGGCCATAGCCATCTCCTGCAATCTGGTACAGCATTCCCGCACGAAGCACATTGATGTCCGATATCACTTCATCAAGGAACAAGTTGAAAGAGGTATCGTTGAACTATACTTTGTTGGAACGGATTACCAATTAGCCGACTTGTTTACGAAAGCTCTGTCGAAAGATAGGTTTGAGTACCCTGTTAGGCAAATTGGTATGAGATGTTTGACTCTAGCTGTGACAACCCTGGTTGTGAGGTTCGTCACTTAGTTTTATTTTGTGCTAGTTACGTGTTTATGTGCTAATTGGTGTGTATAGATTGTGGTTTGGATATCGTTTCCGGTACGGGGTACCTTGTGAGTGAAACGATGTGTGATGATTTCATGTTCATGAGCTCACATGGTAGTGACTATGAAGTGAAATGGTGTTATTTAGTAGTTTTACGTATACGTATATGTATTATAGAAAATCGTATTTTTACGATTTACGGTTTAGCATTTAGAGGTCTCGGAAGAGGTAATTAGTCATGTGAGTATTTTTCGGGATGGTTTTAAGTCATTTAGGACTTAGTTATAAAGTTTATTTCAAAATTTGAGTTTTTTTATAAAAGTGTATATTTTACGACTTTTCGGTAAAACGCGTAAAAATTGACTAGTTTTACGGTTTTGAGGTTTTGGAGGCTTTAGGAGCTGAAATAAATTAAGATAAATTAAGGTAATAGTATTAATACATATATTAATAATAAAAAAAAGAAAAAAAACGAAATTAAGGAGGGTGTGGGTCGGTTTGAACGCCAGAAAAGAAAAAAAAGAAAAAAGGGAGGAAAAAAAGGAAAGTGGGCTATGGGTTGGACTAAGATTCACCCATACCCTATATAAAGTTATACTAAACAAAAAATTCATTATTATCTACTGGAAACCAAGAAAATTCGTGGGTTTCATAAAAAAATTAGGGTTTTTCATAAAATTTGGGGATTTTCATAAATCAAAGGTAAACCTTCTTAAACCTTTTTGATTGAATTGTTTTTATGTTTAATTAATCATTCTTATGATGGATTAGGGTTAGGGTTTATATAAAATCAGTAAATTAATGATGTTATAGTCATAATATGATGATCATATAATCTAGGGCTTGTATTAGATGGGGCTATGGGTAATTAAATAGTTCAATTTGTTTAAACCCGTTTTTAAAAACTGGGCAGATTTTGAGTCAATTGTTTTGATCATATCGGGAGTTTTATAAACTCTTATTTTACGATCCAAGTACCTCTGGAAAGGTATTTGAAGTGGCTTTCCAATGCAAGAAACGAGAACTAAATTGGAGGTAGGGAAGTGGGTCAAAAACAGGTTACAACAGTCGGAGGTCAAAACAGTTTTGAATTCAGCCTGTTTTCTTTTTAAGTTTTGGGTTGTTTGGGGCACTTAGGGTTGCATTGGGATCTTCTCACGAACGTGATAGATGTTTTATATATTGTAGTTAATATCTGCACTTGGGCTAAGGTGGTGGTTTAGGGTAAGACCCCTTAATGGTAACAAACTTTTAGTACGTTTAAAATCAGGAAATCTGGAATGACGAAAGTAGATATATATATATCGGGGCCTTAACAGTAGCTTTAAGGTTAGGGCAAGTGGGAGGTGTTAGTCAACATATTTATGGGTGTGAATATTCCTTTTATAGAAACCATGGGTAGGTTTAAGTGGGCGTTTGACCTAAAGTTTTGAGACCTAAAAACTGGGACTGTTTTGGGTAAAATACGAACGGGTTAGTTATTAAACTTAACCAAGTTAAGGACTTGTTAAGGAAGGGTAATGGGGTGATTAGAGCTTATCAATGAGGTAAATATGTGAGAATAGGCTAGATGTCCATCATAGGTTAATGAGCCATCTTAGTGGTTGGTTCGTTTATTGATTTCGTGTTTTTGGTTTGTTAGCTTGTTGCTAGTGCAAGGACTTGTGAAGGAGCTATCAGGTGAGTGTTCATAGTCCCATGTTTATTTTTGTTTTTGACTTCCAGATGGGATGGAAGAGACACTGTGTTGAGTTGTTTCTAAATTGTTGTTGTGAATGTTTTATGGTTGTGATGGACTTGTGTGTACACTTATGTGATTAACTAATATGCGATTTTTGATATGTTATTGTGGTTTAACAAGGTAGTGGCCTTGTGGTTTGACAAGGTAGTGGCCTTGTGGTTTGACAAGGTAGTGGCCTTGTGGTTTGCCAAGGTAGTGGCCTTGGGATAGGTACATAGTGTGATCATCTATGGTACCATGATGTTGTTTGGCAAGGTAGGAGCCTTAGATTGGTTTGGTATGATTGGTCTTGATTGATAGTTGTTAATACATAATTGTAACACATTGTCCATATTTTCTTTTGTTGATGATTGTTATTCACAGCTTGTAACTGATTTAGCGTTGGAGTCTAAACCTATGACTCTCACCAACTTTATGTTGACGTGTTTTAGTGTCTCTTTCAGGTGAGAATCTGGTTAAGCTTGAGGATAGAAGTGGCTAGACTTGGATGCCTTAGGATTGCATATAGAAGGAGATCCCCGTTCCTTCTTAGTTTACCTATATGTTTGTTTGGTTTATGTTTATTGTTTGTCTTGGGTAAGTGGTAGGACTGTTACCTACTTACCTAGACTCCTGCATTGTTGAGATATTGTCATGACATTTGTGTCGCCATTTATGACATTATATTTGCATTTTAGTCTTCTCTATAGAGACACCATTTGTTGTGATGATATCCATACGTCGCGCCCCATATTCCGCCATTGGTGGGGTGTGACAGAATGGTATCAGAGCCAATGGTTATAGAGAATTAGGTTGCCTAGTCGCGTAGCCTAGTCTATAGCTTAAGGGTCCCTGCATATAGGCGTCATAGGAGTATGTGTGCATTTTATTATAATTGATGCGTTTGAATGTTATTTATTGTGATGTTTTGACTAGTATGAATTGAACCATAGTAAGTTCATACTTAGCCACATGTTATTTTCTTTTTGGGTTGTGACTAGTGCGGGTTGAACCATAATCGTCCACACTAGTCATTGTCGTATTTTGCTTAAATTGTACATTATAGTACATAATTTGGTACATGGTAGTTCTATCTTTTGTTGGGTTATTTTATGTACCTGAGGTACAATATTTTTCTTTTGATGTTTAAGTCATGTTCCCTAAGAATCGTGTGGTGGTTCGAGTTACTAGGAGTACATAGGTAGGACGGATTTAAAGCCGTGTCCACTCTTATGGGCGACATGACTTATAACTGATTATGTTCTTGTTTTGGATTTAGTCTAGGCTGTTTTAGCTAGACTATGGATTTCTGTATTCCAAGAGTTTTATTATGTTATTTTTATAGATGGAGTTTTGGATCTTATTGGTTATGTGGTTATGAGCTTATGTGAGTAGATGGATTTATGTGTTATATGTTGTATTGATTCTTATAAGTGTCATCATAGGAGGGAGTGCATTGGGGAAAGGGTAATTGTATAAGTATGGTGGCCAACATAGTTATACAAGTACCACAACTTCAATGGGTTCCCAAGTATGGTTGCATGAAAGAGGGTTAGTACATGCTTGTATATGATGAGATATAGAACTTGGGTCTACGTATTACATATGAGTTATGCAATGGCTACCTACGATATGGCTATTGTTCTTTTTGTGTTATATGTTTTGGGTTATAGTTGTGTTGTGTGATTTTGGGGTCACACAATATGGTTTGGTTTTGGAGGTGGGCTTTATGCCTTGTGTGGCACGGTGAGATGGTGATTACTCGTATGGAAAAACGAGCGTATAAAGCGATTACATATGCGGATGTATATATACTACTATGTGTTAAGTTATGGTATATGGTCGTTCACTAGTTATTATAACTTGAACGTACCTTGTGTTTGTTCGTGTTTTATGGTGCTGGAGTTTGGTGGAGTTTCAACGACGTTTTGAATCTTTTGAACTGTGTCTTGTAGCGTATTCTTTGAGTTTCGTATTTCACGTGTACGTTTTAAAACGGTGTTCTTGGTTTTAAGTCTATTGAAATAACCTGGGATTTCTTTTGAGATAATGAAATCTTTTGTGTTGAGTCTTACATTTCTTTTGGTTGGTATATGGAAAAAGGGGACTTGGAAATCTAGTATAGGGTTAGATAGTTGGTCGTATTCGGTAAAATAAGGGTAAGGTGTTGGGGTCGTGTTTGAAACAAGATGTAATATAAGATTTCTTTTTAGTCAACACTTATTTATTTCAAATTCTAAAAGACTTTCTTTAAAATAAAGCGAAGTAAAATTTCTTTCTACTTACATAGTTTATATAATTGGGTTTAACCGATTCACGTCATTTATAATTATTAATTCAAGGTTAAATTGAGTTTATGAAGATTTCACATATAATTTTATCTTTCATTAATATAAAACTGTTTCGGTCATAATTTGTTCGTTTTTAGAGCTTTTTGAGTGATTCAAAAGCCTAAAACTATGTACTCGGAACGTACTTTTCAAATATTCAGAATGTATAGTCATGGGAGGTCAGTGGACTGGTCCAAATTGTTGTACAAGTGTCGGGTTCAAGGTTGAGTTTGAATAGTAGTTTTAATTTTATAATTTGGGATGCACGGGATACCTAGTCTTTGAGTTGAGTTTTGAGATCGCCAAGAAGGTTGTTTGTAGATGGTTTGAGTCACATAGATGTGGGGAGGTAAAATAATAATAATAATAATAAATAAGAGTATATTCTTTTGGAAAGGTCGATCTTTTGCACGGTTTAAATAATATGTTGCGGGGCGTAATATGTTTGGTTGCCATTGGGTGTTTCTTGGATTATTTTTCTTTGTCATGGGTCATTTTGAATTGATAAATGTTCTGGGTTTGAGTTTTCTTTTGAGTCTCGTGGTTTTTGACTTGTTTTAATTGGTACACGTGAAATGTCGTTAGTTATCCGTTGGTTTGATTCGTTGATTGTATCTGATGGATTCAGGATGTAGTTTTGGTTTCGTATTGTTCGGGAGCGTTGAGGTAGTCGTATGAAAGACTTGGTCGCGCCTACACGCTTAAGTAGGTTATCATGAGAGAACGGTCGGAATACCCTTGGTGGGGAGGAAATAAGTTCCTAGACGAACTAGTGTGGTCATGAGGTCTCTTAGGAGTACCAAGGAGATGAATAGAGATTTGTGGGATATTAGCACAAGTAACGCGCCATAGAGAGTGTTGGAAGGGGAAGTAATACCTCAAAGGTATTTATGATTGTTCGTAGGGAATGTAAGTTTTCCGAAAATTTCCTAAAATTTAGTAGGTTTGCCTATTACTGTGAGGTAGAACCATAAATAGAGCAAGAAGGAGTAGTGAGAGGAGTTGTAGTTAGTGCCCTTCTAAGGCAAATCGTTGATGGAGTGATTTAAAAACAAGAGTTGTTAGAGATTGCAAGGAATGCCAGATAAAATTGAGTTGCTTAGTAGTAGATTGGATGTGGAAAGAGGTTGAGTGGTCTCATGAGAGGAAGTACCGGTCTTTTAAGATGCGTGTAGAATTTTTCAAGTAGAACGAGGTAGGAATTTATTCGTATTGCCGCTAAGAGAGGGTGCAAGGAGGACATAGTTGAAATTGCTAAGGATGTTGTATGAACGCTTTGGGTTTACGGTTATGTATTTGGCTTCACCAAAGCACTAGCGATTTTCATGGTGTCAATGAACCAAGTGTGCATGAACGTGTATAAACGAGTTGTCATCGGGAACGTCGACGACATCTTGAACTACTCAAATCTAAGAAGGAGAGTGAGGCGAATTATGCGTTGGTTTTGGAGTGGAGTTATACGTGAGATTTTCGAGTGTGAGTTTTTAGTATTACGTTTACCATGATGAGTAGTTAGAGATGATGGCGTATCATGGAACCAGCAAGGGGCGAAGTGAAGAAGGATGAGGAAGCGTTTTGGAGGCTGAAGAGGTGGATTGGATAATGAGCCGATCTTGGCATTATCAGAAGGACCGGATGAATTCGTGAAGCATGACGATACGTGGAGCAAGGATTTGGACGCGTACGAGGAAGACAAAGAAAGGCGATCGCTTATACGTTGCAGGAACTGAAGATTTGGAAGAACTAGATGGACTTAGTTAGTGGGGCTGGATTGTTATATCTGCCTAGAATGCTAGAGGCATTTGGTGTACGAGACGTGGAGAATGATCTATACGGATCATGAACGTATCTAACACATATTCAATCATCTTGATTGAACATTTGGCAAAGGTGATGGGTGGAGTTAATTGATGAAAGAAAATTGCAAGGCCAAGTACCATCTAGGAAAGGCAAGCATGGTTGATGAGACATGGAATAAGAAGAATGAAGTGAAGCGGAGACGAACTTGAACTATATGGATGACGTATTAGGGTGGTTTGGATGAAGGATGTAGGTTGCACGAGTTGAGTTGTCTAAAGCAGAGAACGCGTCAACATGTATGTTGTGTGGCTTGGATAATCATATGGAGAAAAGGGACATAGACTATACTTCCTACATAGATAGGAGTAGCTTAGAAAGGGCGATGTAAGGACGAAGTTGGTGAAAGGGATGCATAATTGGGTGGAGGAATAAGTACGATGAGAGTAGGGTGATAGTCGATAGACTGCCTAATTCATCACATATTTCAAGAGGGATGAGAAGTCACATAGTTGAGAATTTGTAAGGATTGCGTACAGATGCGATGGATAGGAAGTTTTGTGTAAAAGTTAGCCTAATATGTATGGAATGCCTTATGAAGAATTATGGCAAGGGAAGAAACGATGGAAAGCAAGCGTAGTATACAGTTGATAGACTAATGGTTGGTATGAGTATATTATAGGGGTAATTGAGAAAGACGCCTAGAGCATTGGCGCGAGGTTTGGAGATAGTTGGAGAACGCGTTACATCAGCAAGAAGTCTCCTACAAGGAGAGAGTCACCGGTGAGAGGGGCATGTTCCCTATTAATGAGGATGTAGGGAATAAAGAAGGAAACCACTAGAGTTAGTGACAGAGTTATGTATGAAGTTTCACCCATAGTAACGGGTGGTATGTTTTGGTAAAATGGAAGAGCTGATGTAGAGTTTTGTAGGTCCATTTATGATCTTTGGAAAGATCGGACCATTAGCTTATGAGTATAGAATTACCTGGGGAAAATGAGTTGTATACATGATGCATTTCATGTATCGAGATTGGTAAATGTTGTTTGAGAATGCATTGTGCATGTACGGTTATTCGGGACTTGTGTTAATAAGAGTCTTTGTTTTATCAAAGAGTCATTTGTGAGATTTATTGACTATGAGGTCAAGAGTTTGGCAATGTGTTTAATTATTTTTGGTTTGTATATGTGGTATTTTGAAACTTGAACTAAAGTTCACGTGGTAATGAGAGGAGTTCGTTTAGAACAAGTATCCTCATGTGATTTGTTGTTTGTGTGTTTGATCCTAAGGAGTAAATCTCGAGACGAGATTTCTATTAGGAGGGAGTGATGTGACAACCCTGGTTGTGAGGTTCGTCACTTAGTTTTATTTTGTGCTAGTTACGTGTTTATGTGCTAATTGGTGTGTATAGATTGTGGTTTGGATATCGTTTCCGGTACGGGGTACCTTGTGAGTGAAACGATGTGTGATGATTTCATGTTCATGAGCTCACATGGTAGTGACTATGAAGTGAAATGGTGTTATTTAGTAGTTTTACGTATACGTATATGTATTATAGAAAATCGTATTTTTACAATTTACGGTTTAGCATTTAGAGGTCTCGGAAGAGGTAATTAGTCATGTGAGTATTTTTCGGGATGGTTTTAAGTCATTTAGGACTTAGTTATAAAGTTTATTTCAAAATTTGAGTTTTTTTATAAAAGTGTATATTTTACGACTTTTTCGGTAAAACGCGTAAAAACTGACTAGTTTTACGGTTTTGAGGTTTTGGAGGCTTTAGGAGCTGAAATAAATTAAGATAAATTAAGGTAATAGTATTAATACATATATTAATAATAAAAAAAGAAAAAAAACGAAATTAAGGAGGGTGTGGGTCGGTTTGAACGCCAGAAAAGAAAAAAAAAGAAAAAAGGGAGGAAAAAAAGGAAAGTGGGCTATGGGTTGGACTAAGATTCACCCATACCCTATATAAAGTTATACTAAACAAAAAATTCATTATTATCTACTGGAAACCAAGAAAATTCGTGGGTTTCATAAAAAAATTAGGGTTTTTCATAAAATTTGGGGGTTTTCATAAATCAAAGGTAAACCTTCTTAAACCTTTTTGATTGAATTGTTTTTATGTTTAATTAATCATTCTTATGATGGATTAGGGTTAGGGTTTATATAAAATCAGTAAATTAATGATGTTATAGTCATAATATGATGATCATATAATCTAGGGCTTGTATTAGATGGGGCTATGGGTAATTAATTAGTTTAATTTGTTTAAACCCGTTTTTAAAAACTGGGCAGATTTTGAGTCAATTGTTTTGATCATATCGGGAGTTTTATAAACTATTATTTTACGATCCAAGTACCCCTGGAAAGGTATTTGAATTGTCTTTCCAATGCAAGAAACGAGAACTAAATTGGAGGTAGGGAAGTGGGTCAAAAACAGGTTACAACAGTCGGAGGTCAAAACAGTTTTGAATTCAGCCTGTTTTCTTTTTAAGTTTTGGGTTGTTTGGGGCACTTAGGGTTGCATTGGGATCTTCTCACGAACGTGATAGATGTTTTATATATTGTAGTTAATATCTGCACTTGGGCTAAGGTGGTGGTTTAGGGTAAGACCCCTTAATGGTAACAAACTTTTAGTACGTTTAAAATCAGGAAATCTGGAATGACGAAAGTAGATATATATATATCGGGGCCTTAACAGTAGCTTTAAGGTTAGGACAAGTGGGAGGTGTTAGCCAACATATTTAAGGGTGTGAATATTCCTTTTACAGAAACCATGGGTAGGTTTAAGTGGGCGTTTGACCTAAAGTTTTGAGACCTAAAAACTGGGACTGTTTTGGGTAAAATACGAACGGGTTAGTTATTAAACTTAACCAAGTTAAGGACTTGTTAAGGAAGGGTAATGGGGTGATTAGAGCTTATCAATGAGGTAAATATGTGAGAATAGGCTAGATGTCCATCATAGGTTAATGAGCCATCTTAGTGGTTGGTTCGTTTATTGATTTCGTGTTTTTGGTTTGTTAGCTTGTTGCTAGTGCAAGGACTTGTGAAGGAGCTATCAGGTGAGTGTTCATAGTCCCATGTTTATTTTTGTTTTTGACTTCCAGATGGGATGGAAGAGACACTGTGTTGAGTTGTTTCTAAATTGTTGCTGTGAATGTTTTATGGTTGTGATGGACTTGTGTGTACACTTATGTGATTAACTAATATGCGATTTTTGATATGTTATTGTGGTTTAACAAGGTAGTGGCCTTGTGGTTTGACAAGGTAGTGGCCTTGTGGTTTGACAAGGTAGTGGCCTTGTGGTTTGCCAAGGTAGTGGCCTTGGGATAGGTACATAGTGTGATCATCTATGGTACCATGATGTTGTTTGGCAAGGTAGGAGCCTTGAATTGGTTTGGTATGATTGGTCTTGATTGATAGTTGTTAATACATAATTGTAACACATTGTCCATATGTTCTTTTGTTGATGATTGTTATTCACAGCTTGTAACTGATTTAGCGTTGGAGTCTAAACCTATTACTCTCACCAACTTTATGTTGACGTGTTTTAGTGTCTCTTTCAGGTGAGAATCTGGTTAAGCTTGAGGATAGAAGTGGCTAGACTTGGATGCCTTAGGATTGCATATAGAAGGAGATCCCCGTTCCTTCTTAGTTTACCTATATGTTTGTTTGGTTTATGTTTATTGTTTGTCTTGGGTAAGTGGTAGGACTGTTACCTACTTACCTAGACTCCTGCATTGTTGAGATATTGTCATGACATTTGTGTCGCCATTTATGACATTATATTTGCATTTTAGTCTTCTCTATAGAGACACTATTTGTTGTGATGATATCCATACGTCGCGCCCCATATTCCGCCATTGGTGGGGTGTGACACTAGCGGACCTGGAGATTCTGGCAAAGGTGCCTGCTTGATTTATCTATCAAACATCTACTTGTAAATATCTTTGAAAAAAAGCAAAATACAAAAATATAAAACATATAAAAACAAAACACAAAATTAAAAAATCTTTCAAAATCCAAAAATATTCTTCTCGACATGTCTTTCAGTATCGATAATATGGACGTTCCTAGAAATGTCGCTCAATAACGACACGGGTGTGTACATAAAGCTCGAATGAAAGTTGTAAATATTTTTCAAACCATGTCATTTTCTTCTTTTAATAAAGGAAATTGTCTATTTTGGACAATATTTCCAAACAAAGGGTAGAGCAATCTATCACGGGTTGAGCTTGTCACAAAACATTCAACGTTTTGAGCTCAACACCATGGCTTGTAATCACTTTCTGATTGCAACCTGGTTCTAAATTCACGGGGGAGTGTACGCTTTAGTACCCTTACCCTCAGCAAAAGAAGAGAAATCTTCTTACACTTGAGTGGATTCGTCAAGACATTCAACGTCTATGAACTCAAGTTTATGCTTTAGAAAAACCTCTTCGCCAAAAAGAAATAGGATTTTTCAAAAAGCGTTGAACACAATTTTTTCAAGAATTTCTCATTGATTATTCAAAATCTTTCAAAAATTATGTGGCGAAATGTGGATCAAATCCTCATAATGACAATTCAATTGGATCAATTTTTTGAGGGGGAGCATTTTAACTTCATGCAAAAGATTAACACATCTTTCTCCCAGAGATTTTCAAGACTATTTTTCAAAATATATTTTAATCAAATTTGGTATCTCTAATATCAAAAGATTTTATATATTAGAGATAGGGGAGAAAATGTGATTAAAATGTGATCTATAAGACTCAAGCACTTTAACTGTTACCTACATGTGCGAAACACTTTCGATTATCGATGCACATGTGAAGGGGGAGCATTTCTGAAATGACAAAACTATCAAGGTGTTAAATGTTTTTCAAACATCTTGTTAGACATTTGAAGTGGTTTTCATGGTTACGATCATATACCCACAACATCTTTAATTCACGACGTTATTGGTGTCAAAAGGGTGGTTAGGTTTAAGTCCTATGATCCAACCAGAACCGGAGGGATCTTCCCAGGGACAATCCAATAGATTATTAGAAGTCCTTAGGAAAGATAGAGCAGAATGTGAACGTAGCTGAATGCCGACTAAGTATTGATGTTAGCACTAGAAGAATCACAACAAGGTGCTAGTAATGATGTCTTGGTATGCATTGAAGGGGTTGAAGAATGAAAAACAAATGTAAGGATAGAGGGTGTAAAGAAAGAAGCCCTCCATACAACTTAGGCAGAAACCGGGTCAACACATCATGAAGACAACTCATCATGGAGTGATGTAATGCACAACCCCTCCTTAGCTACTCTGGCTTCTCTCAAAAGAAGTTTGTTTTATTGTAACGGAGAACAACATGACTTCTATTGACTTTCTCACTCCGAGATAGTTGATATTGAATAGGTGGCATCTGCTCCAGCATCCGACCACTAAAGTGCACAAATCGAGTCTAGAGCCAAGAGATCAATCAAATCTCGTTAGGACACACGGATGAAGATCAAGAAAGTTCTATGCTATATCCTTGTGATATTGCTAGAACACTTAGAGTGATACTACTTAGCATTCACAATGATGAGTGGAAATCCTTCCAGTGTTAACATCAGACAGCACTGCGGTAGGTCATATGTAAGTTTTTTTATGAATTGAACATGTGTAAAACTGAAAAGCAACAGTGGTTTGATTCTGAATTGATTCAAACTCATTTCAGGTTTCTACGCAATATCTTTATGGTCTTGCCAGAATATTCAGAGTGATATTCATTAATATTCACAGTGACGAATGGAAATCCTTCTGGCGTCAACCTCAAACAGCGCTACGGTAGGTGACTTGTGAGATTCTTATGAATCAAGCTTGTGTCAACTGGAAAGCAACAATGGTAAGATTCTTTATGAATCACACTTGTTCCAGGAATTTGAATTAACGACTTTAATCAAGCGGATATTTATCCAATTGATTCACTCTTTATGTTCGCAGTCTTGCTTTGAGACGGTCGAGTAAATAGAACGGCTAGTATAGCCGCGAAACCATGTCAAGGAGATTCTTAATTGAATCTACCTAATCACAGGTACGGTATTTAATATCGTATAATGGTCTTCACTGACCGGAGGTAAAACGCTACCGATTTAGGACGAATGTCAAAGCCATTCAGTCCGTGTCTATGTTTCGTCTCAAGAAGGTGGTGTCACGGTGTACTCAGCAAAGTCAAATATTCAAAACCACATACTCATGCCTAAAGACATATTCGACAATTAATAATGTGAGCATGTGGATGAAGACACAAGATTGCAAGATGGCAAAGACAAGTCAAGGATGATTTGAAGATCTCAAGATTAAAGACAAAGTCGAAAGACAACTACAAAGGCTCTAAGATCACAGCATGAAGAAACAAGACTACTATTACACGTTCAAGACTCATTTATGGCGAGATTAGTAATCTCTACAATTCTCCAAATGACAAATGATAATGACCTCTCACAAAGGGTAATGACCTCTCATTGGGAGAGATTGTTAGCCTCAAAATATTGATTCAAACAAGAATGCTCGGTCATATGTTTATTATGTATCGTATATTAGAACGTTGTAATAGGTAGTAGATTAGTCGTGTATCACGGGCTTAACTTTAAGCTAAGGTTCATTCATAAGTAACCAAAGCCTAAAAAGGAAAGCCCAGCCCATTATCATATAGCCCATCATGCCACATGTAGGCAAGGCTATATAAACCTCTCCTTGCATGTAAGGAGAGGTTGGTTGTTCATTTTCATTCTCTTTCTTAATCTAATATTCACCTAGTTTCTCCACCTTCTCTCTACTTTCTCTCACTACCTTTTCTCTCTAGAAATTCATCTTCTTCATCTATTTCTTTCTTTAATTCGTGTTATATCATCTAAATATATGGGACAACACTTGATAACTAGGAGTTTGCGAAACTATGAGTTTGGGAAACTATGAGTTCTCGAATTTAGACTTCTCTTAGCGTAGGATTTTCTGGAACACCTAATGTAGTGTAGGGTTCTCACCTTTACGCATAAGCTGAGTCATGGTAAGATTAACCGTGTGAATCCATGTGATTCAGCGTGTCACTGTAATCAAACAGAATTGATATTGGAAAATTTCTAGGGTGAAATTTCTCCTGTCATAGAATTTGCAACATAGTGCAAGTATGGTCTTCCTGCTCTTCTCTAGACTTGAGAAAATCAGGTTATCCTCAATGAAAACACTGATGAATATGCTTATGAGTTCATGGAAACTCATTCTATTAAGTCCATAATGCTGTTGGAGCATTTATGAGACTAATTCAAAATCATGAATCTAGCATGACCGAGTCATGTACGAATAACAGTCATGGACATGTCCTGCTCTTTCACTCGTCACTGTTGGCAGCATGATCATGAATCCGATCTTGGAAAAGTGCTTAACTCCCTAAAGTCGATTGGACATGTTGTCAATATGTGGAGGAGAATAACGGTTATAAATGGTGATTTGTTTTAAATCGACGGTAGTTGACACACAATCTCATGTTACCGTCCTTCTCCTTGAAGGTTCTTCTGGAATGTATGGGAAGATGTTGGTATAATCGTTTGGTTATGCGTAAAAGGAACTTCAGTGGTCGTGTCTTGACTGACAGCTAGAAAATTTTAGCAGTCATGGCTAACAAAGCACGTGCTTGGAAAGCATAGATAATTTGTACAGATTTTCCTGATGGAAAACCATGCTGAATGTATTCAAGAGCCTGAACATTACTGTACAAAATCATGAATCATAGCAGGGTGTGCTGCTCGTAGTCCATAATTAGGATTAAATTCAACTCGCATTTGTCCGAGGTAATGCGTTAGCAGCTTGGATATCATCATTAGGTCGAAGGAAGACCTTCGTATACATGGGGGATACGAATAGCGTCCTTTATGGTCATGAATATATGAAGTATAGCTGCAAGAAAGGAAAGTATCATCAAACAATCGTGACAGATCTCACTGATATGTCGGTGCTGGTACTGAAATTCTTGTGGCCTGATTAATACATGGCACTACAAAATGGATATACACTTTGGAGGGTACCCTGAATTTCTCATGGATGTTCCATAATTGGACGTGAGTCATATGTCTTGACTCGTGTCTTGGGAGGTATAAGCATGACGTGTGTCTTAACTGGTGTCTTGACATGTGTCTCGAGATGTGAAACAAATAGAACTACAAGTATTAGGTTATTATGCCAGAATTGGCGGATCGGTTGGACTACTAATCTTTTGTATTTCTGATCACGTCCGCGGCCGGAGCTTCGGTTGCGATTGCTAGGATAGTTGCTGTCATAGTAGTGGTTACTATCGTCCTATCTGTCAGTTCCATGACGGTAATTCTCATGACTGTGATTCATGTAACTATTCAGTTGAGTAGCCGGCTGGTACCGGTTCACACTCATATGACTGAAACGACAACTGAATGACGTGTGACATGTAACTTAGAATTAGGGACAATGATTGATTGAAATTGTCTGGTGGTGAAGCATCTTCTCGCCCGATCGATTTGATCTAACGCCTTTGTCTTCGTCTTGCAAGATCTCCAGGTTGTGAACAGCGTCAGCATCTCGTAGCGTCTCTAAAATCCGCAGCTACAACCTTTAGTAACATCTCCAAGTTATGAGCGGCATCAACAATTGGTAGAGTATCAGCAAGTGGAACACGCTGGGATACGGTACATGGAGTACACATGGAATGCACATGAAATGACCGGTATGAGGTCGATCATCTGAAATGATTTTAAAGGAAAAAAATAATTGGTTATACGGTTAGAAAGACCATCATGATAACCTGGAAATGCCAGTATATACCTCATTCTGGTTGCATAGAGAAACACTAACGTGTGGTTAAACGAATGTCAACGATGATTTTCCTGAAAGCATGATTAATGAAAACCAACCATGACTATCATGAAAGCAGGATTTAGATGAATTCCAACAGTATCTTGCATGAAAGCATAAACAACAAAAGAGACGTAAGACGTAATCAACATGAAGACGAAATCATCATGAAGAAACATGAAACAACTTAACATGAAAGAGTACATAACATAATCAGCATGAAACTGAAGTTAACCATGACAGTATGAAAACATACTTGACATAAAAACATAGTAACTTATGAGGGGACATGAAAAAAAAATAAAAAATTTATGCCAATAAATCATGAGAAAAAAAAATTATGCATGAAAACAGTACATGAATGCATGATGCAGTTTATAAAAACCTTTACATGCGCGATGGTAAACGCCAATGGTCAGTTTACCCAAAACAAAAGACATGGCTAAGGGACGCCTATGGGTCGGTCCCAAAGTTTAAAGTTTCGATAAAAGCACATGCGACTAAATAGGGCCAGTCTTGTACCAACCATTAGTTAGTCAAAATTCCTGCAACAATGATACATGAAACATAAATAAGTAAAAAAATCATCTGTCAAAACTTATCAGAAAAAAAATTATGTGACTAATTATGAACTACTGGGGTTCAGTCCACATAGCCACAATTCACGAGGAACATCATGCATGAAACAATGACACATAACTAAATATGAATGACGGTTGTCCATCCATATTAGTAAAACAATATCGATGAAAACATCAAGGTTAAAACAACAAGGTGCTGAAAACATCATGGTTAAAACAAAAATGCGTTAAACACATCAATACGTGGAATAACAAGCGTTGGCTTAGGAAGATCCTGGTGACTACCCACTAGTCACAGGTCAAGTTTTAGAGCCTACAGGTCGAAGCCTTGGCTCTGATACCATAACTGTAACACCCTACTTTGATAAGTAGACCGTTACGCGTAATTATGGCGTGTCATCAAAGCATGCAAGGTAATACGTAGTAAAACATACATGACCATAAGGAAAACCAGAATCAAACATCGGTTCCCAAATGTAACACCCCGTTTTGATAAATGGAATGTCACGCGTGATTATGGCGTGTCATCAAAGCATACAAGGATAAATGTCTAAACATTATATGACCATAAAGGAAATACTGGAATCAAACATCGGTTATCCCAAAAGTAGAACTCATCACACACAAACATAAGTACTGTAAATGAAAGGACTAAACAATGTCCATGGAAATGAGTATCAAATTATAAAGAAATGCATAAAGTAAAGAAGGCTAGAAAGCTTCCAGTCCATATGCACGTACGCTTAAAGTCTACGAGCGTCCCTGAGTACCTGCCCTTTTGGGAACATGAAAAGGAAAACGGCTGAGCAATACGCTCAGTGCACGGATATACAAATAGAGCATGAATAATATAAGCATATAAGCATGAAACAGCGGAAGAAACTAAGTCCAGAATAACCTAGTTATAACATAGTAAAACTAGTTTTATAGTTTGAAAAGCCTTATGTTTATCTTGTAAAAACTGTTTAACATATTTTACCATTAACCAATATAGGTCATGAAATATCAACGTGCATGAATACTTGGAGGGGTGACCTCGTCATGCAAATTAGAGGGGCTGCCTCTAATTTAATATACTGGTTTTGGGTAGGAGGGATCAGTAATACTAAGCTATTACACCACGTATCAAAATTCGTAGTTCCAAATCTTTTCGAATTGATTACCGATCTAAAGTGCGACTCAATTGTCTTTTGGTGAACAAGAGAATGGTTTGGTTGATTATCTATTTTAAACTAATAGCAAATAAGTCAGTGTCGTTGGGTAAAGTAGAAGTTTAAAGATTAATACTAAAATGACGAGTTAAAATTAAATGCTTGAAAAACTTAAAGACAAGATTAGGAAAATTACTAGATCACTTAATAAAACTAACACTTGGAGATTTAAAAAAAACAATAAACTAAACAACCCCTAATCTGAATATAGGAGAAAGACACTAATCGAAATATCACTCAAAACCCACGATCGAAATGTTTGAAAATAGCATCAATAGGAATAATCAACAAGGGGGCAATCGGAATGTATTCCGATCCTTTGATCGGAATGTTGCAAAATTGGGGCAATCGGAATATTGACAAATAGGTCCAGATCGGAATGTTGGAAATGGCTGATCAGAATACTAAGGAAGCCACTAATCGGAATGTATGGAAAAATCCCAATCGGAATGTTTACAAACAAACACAATCGGAATATCTAAAAAATGATGCCAATCGGAATACAGGGATTATTACTGATCGGAATGTTCAACAATGCCACAGTCAGAATGTATAAACCCTAATCCGATCACTCGATCGAAATAAGGGGGTGCTAATCGGAATATGTAGAAACCCTTTTCCGATTTGCCAATCGGAAAGAGGGGTGTGGTGGCTGGTCAGAATATCACGATCGGAAAGGGGTTTGTACCCTTTCTGATTTAAATGGGATTCGAGATAAGCTAGGAAATAAGCTATATTAATGATGCTTATCCCCAAAACTAGAACGAATCAATAACGAAATGGATCAAATAAGCACTATAGCAACTTTTTCTAACTCAAAATAAGCAAACTTTTAAATCAAACAATAAGAATATGAACTTTTAAGGAAGACTTTTTTTAAAAAGTAAATAAGCTAAACATAAAAATAAGCCAATAAGCACAAGAATCTCAAAGCTTATTCATATGAAAACTTCAGTAATGATCAAAAGATTAACTTTTTAAGCACGAAATCATTAAGAACAACACGGATCATATGAAATTCGCACCAAAATCAATCTAAATATCAAAGAAAGGTAGAAGGAGATGAAAGATTAAAAGCTTAACTAGGACTTGATTAATGAAATAAGCAATACATAAATGTTTAATCTTGAAAGATTAAAAGAAAAGATGAAACTTAGTGAGAAAAAGTTTAGAACTTCCTCTCTCTAAGAACTGGAAAAGTGAAAAATGAAAAAAACTTAAAACTAAAGACTAACCCCCTCCTAATGTGTATTAGGAGGGTATTTATAGGGAAGGTGGAAGGAATGCATGTGTTGCATCTTCTTTCTTTCTTCACGTCTTCTCGACTCAATTTAATTCTTTTGCCTTTCTCGATGTCGTCTCGGGATTAATTAAACTCGTCTTAACATTTCTTCATTTATTTAGACTCGAGTTCTTCGACTTCATTAAACTTCCGTCTTTAGACTTGTTCTTCGATAAATCTTCAGAATAGGCCTTGGACTTCCGTTCTTTTTGCACTCTTGATCTTTTGACTTCGTCTTTTCCCGTTTTCTTCGATAAAAGCCCGTGAAAGCCCGTGTTTTCTTCCTTTTTCATCTTTTGGTCCTAAAACACAATAAAAACCAAATCACGCATAATTCCGACTTTTACGACATAAATCACACGTTTTGGTCTTGTTATTATTGGAAATAAGTGGTAAAAGGATAAGTGTTTTCACACTTATTAAATCCCCTACACTTGACCATTGCAATGCCCTCATGCAATGCATTAATTTTTAAGCACGGTTTACATTTTCCATCATAAATAACCCACCTTGGCCTTTATTTAAATACTAAACATAAAAAGATAGAAATAAGTAAAGAATTTAAAAAACTTACATTGGGTTTTGGCTGCCATGAACGTTTATCATCCTCAAGTTTCACGTTCCCCATACCAAGCTTAAAAACGAGATCATTGTTATTATAAGTTAGCAAACTAACACGAATTCATGCGGGCCAATTATTCACTTAGACTCCCTTATTCCTAGGTGTATCTCTTATATTTTATTTTTGTCTTGAATGATCACGAGGATGCATTGTTTGACTTATTTCGATAGTTATTTAGGCCGAAAATAAAGTGAACGATTTAATCAATAGTTAGCTAAAGGACAAAATCTTTTAAAACTGCTTCTCGGGACCTCATAAATTTCATATCTTGGCATAACTCGCTTCACGATTTGAGACCTTTCTCGGACTGATATTTGGCAGCGACTTCATACTTCAAATCTATGAGAGACGTTCTTGAAATTATGGTCTTCTCTTCATAATAGGAATTTCTTCACTTGAAGTTTTGAGAGATTCTTCATATTTGGACCACGACTTCTTCATTTTTCTCCAATCTTTATTTTGGACTTCGATATACAACGATCCGCCTCCTTTTAGGACTTGGATCTATTTATCCTCATACCTTGTTATGGTATTTTTGGATAGACTTCTCCATGATCTTTAGGGGAGTATTTGCTTTTCGTCGTGTGTCTCGATCCTTCATATTGATTTTCGATAAATGATTCTTCACACCACTTTTGGATCTTAAGCAACAAAATGTAGCCCTCATGCCTTGTTAGGGCCTTTTTGGACTCGCCAATCTTCGCATCCCGCTTCAATAAGTTATGCCTTGGCTATGAACTCTAATCCGTACCGAGCAACTTTTAAACGATCTTGGGCTAGAAGCTAAGTAACCTTCTAAATCGTACAACCTTATTTATTGCAGATAAATTTATTAACAAGCGAAGGGAGAATAGGCTCATAATTAACTCACATAAATTCACGAAAGAATACCAAACTTATAATTGACTCTATCATCTCTCGTCCTCCACAGTTTAAAATCTCAAGGAATGAGACTCGTGGATGCTTAGCCTATTAAATCAAAGTTTTGGGTTTTCGAGTCATCTATAGGATCTTGCAAATTCTTAGACTTTTTCAAGTTTAGAAATCGCATTTTAAAGTTCCCTTGATAAACAAATCTCTAGGATCAATTATAGGAACTTGCGAAAAGTTCTTGTTCTTAACCCGTGAGAGTTAAGACTTTTGCGTTTTATAGCTCCCTATATAAAAGCCTAGCAAAACTTGACTTAAACACGTTAAGGATACTAGCTAGAGTAAACTTAGATAAGTAAACTCGGGTTGAGTCAAAATGTTCACGACTAAGAAAAATTTAAAACCACTTTATTTAAGCAAGGAAGAAATTAACCATAATAAAGAAAAATACCACTATACAACTAGGCCAAAATAGATTAAAAATTTTGAAAAATGTCGAAAAATCAAATTTTCCGGTTAAAATGAGGGCAAATTCATGGAAAAGACCACTTACTTCGATAGAAGTCCCCCCTACACTTGAGATAAACATTGTCCTCAATGTTTAAGCATGTGGGAGTGAACTCCCCTACACTTATGACATTGTGCACTTTGTTTAATTCTTGCTAAGGAAAGGACAACTAAAGTGAATTCAATGTGCACATATAAAATATGAAATATTGAATCACAAGAGTTTAGGATAGAACCGGGAAGATGGGAACACGGTATCACGGTTCGTCAAAAGTCATCAAGGTGGATCTTTGAAGCTTTAATCCCTGCACAACACAAGAAACAAGACAACAAACGCATACGGGGCTCCCCCTACACTTATTATGAAAGCAGTAAAGGATAGATCACGGGTTGCCTCCCGAGAAGCGCTTGTTTTTGATAACCGAGTCACGAGCCTGACTCGACCCAAATTTAGTTTATGGGGAACGTGGTGAGGGATGGAATCATCTCATGAGAGATGTCCTCACCAAAGTACAGCTTCATACGCTGGCCATTCACCTTGAAATTGGGCCCATTTGGCGACGGTGAATGGACCAGACCAGCGGCTCTTCAACTTGCCAGAGAAGATCTTCAACCGAGAGTTAAAGAGTAGGACTTGATCACCAACGTGGAACTCTCGGTTCTTAATCCTTGCATCGTGGATGATCTTGGTCTTCTCCTTGTAGATCAGCGAGTTCTCATAAGCTTCATTCCTCAGTTCATTTAGCTCGTTGAGTTGAATCTTGCGATGATCACCGGCTTTGTTGATGTCTAAGTTAGCCCACTTCAAGGCCCAGTGTGCCTTATGTTCCAGCTCGATGGGGAGGTGGCAGGCTTTCCCGTATACAAGACGATAAGGTGTACAACCGATCGGGGTCTTATAAGCAGTACGGAAAGCCCACAGAGCATCATCTAACTTATCGGCCCACGCGGCGCGATGGTCTCCCACAGTACGCTCCAAAATTCGCTTCAATCCACGGTTGGATATCTGGGATTGCCCATTGGTTTGGGGATGATAGGCGGTGGAAAGACGGTGATTAACACCATACTTAGCCATGACTCTTGCAAATTGATCATTGTAAAAATGAGTCCCGCGGTCACTGATGATAGCACGAGGAACGCCGAATCGAGCGAAAAGCTGCTTCAAAAAGTTCACAACCACCCTCGCATCGTTCGTAGGGAGAGCCTTAGCTTCAACCCATTTAGAAACGTAGTCAACGGCTACGAGGATGTACTTGTTCCCTTTGGAGGATGGAAATGGCCCCATAAAGTCGATGCCCCATACGTCAAAGATTTCACATTCCTGTATGAAATTTTGAGGCATCTCATCTTTATGTGTGATCTTGCCTTGGTGTTGGCAAGCATCACAATGCTTAACCATTTCGTGAGAGTCACGATAAATGGTGGGCCAATAGAATCCAGCGTCAAACACTTTCTTAGCGGTGTAGTTGGGACCAAAGTGACCACCGGTGGGTCCTCTATGGCAAGCATCAAGGATTTGCAAAGCTGCCGGTCCATCAACACAACGACGAATGATCAGATCAGCACATTGTTTGAATAGATAAGGGTCATCCTAAAAGTAAGTCTTAACATCATTCAAGAACTTCTTCTTTTGTTGTGATGTTAACCCTTTGATGAGAATACCACCCGCTAAGTAGTTTGCAATGTCCGCAAACCACGGGGTGTCATCAAGATTGAGATTTATAGACATTAAGGTTTCAAGGGGGAAAGAGTCATTGATCTCTTTGTTTGGATGATCCCCTTGATATGGATCCTCAAGTCGACTCAGATGATCTGCGGCTAGGTTTTCAGCACCCTTCTTGTCACGAATTTCAATGTTGAATTCTTGAAGGAGTAAAACCCAGCGAACAAGTCTTGGCTTAGAATCATGCTTAGTCATCAAGTACTTCAACGCGGAATGGTCCGTGTATACGATGGTGGGGGATAAAACAAGATAGGGGCGAAATTTCTCAAAAGCATAGACAACAGCTAAAAGCTCTTTTTCGGTTGTCGTATAATGCAATTGAGCCCCCGTCATTGTTTTGCTAGCATAGTGGATTGGTTGGAAGTGTTTATTCACTCTTTGGCCCAAAACCGCACCAATAGCAAAGTCGCTAGCATCGCACATCAACTCAAAAGGCAGCTCCCAATTAGGGGTAACCAAGACCGGTGCCTTAGTTAGCTTATCCTTAAGAAGATTGAAGGATTCGATACACTCTTTAGAAAAGATAAAAGGAGTATCTTTTTCCAAGAGGTGGGTCATCGGGCGAGCGATTTTTGAAAAATCCTGAATGAATCGACGATAGAAACCCGCATGCCCCAGAAAACTTCTCACACCCTTCACGGTTGAAGGTGGAGGTAATTTGGCTATGACATCTACTTTAGCACGGTCGACTTCAAGACCGGCTTTAGAGATTTTGTGTCCTAGCACAATGCCTTCTTTTACCATAAAATGGCATTTTTCTCAATTCAGAACAAGGCGAGTGTCTTCGCACCGCTTAAGCATGCGTTCCAAATTGGCAAGGCAAGAAGAGAAGGAATCCCCAAAGACCGAGAAATCATCCATGAAGACTTCCATGGTTTGCTCAACCATGTCATGGAAGATAGCCAACATGCACCTTTGGAAAGCCCGCGGGCATTGCATAAGCCAAAAGGCATTCTTTTGTAAGCAAATGTGCCATAGGGACAAGTGAATGTTGTCTTCTCTTGATCTTGGGGATCGATGGGTATTTGGAAATAACCCGAGAAACCATCAAGAAAGCAGTAATATTCATTACCCGCTAAACGTTCAAGCATTTGGTCCATAAAAGGTAGAGGGAAATGATCCTTTCTCGTGGCATCATTGAGTTTGCGGTAGTCTATACAAACTCTCCACCCAGTAACGAGACGGGTAGGAATCAACTCGTTGTTTGCATTGGGCACAACGTTGATTCCGCCTTTCTTAGGCACACAATGGACTGGACTAACCCATGGTGAATCCGAAATAGGGTAAACCATACCCGCATCAAGAAGTTTGATAACCTCTTTTTTGATGACTTCATGGATTTTAGGATTTACCCTTCGTTGGCTTTGAATTGTGGGCTTAAAGTCGTCCTCCATGAGAATTTTATGTGTGCAAAAGTGAGGATCAATTCCGCGGATGTCGGAGATTTTCCAAGCGATAGCTCTTTTATGCTTCTTCAACACGGCGATGAGTCGGGATTTTTCTTCTTCTTTAAGGTCCTTCGCGATGATGACCGGTAACTTCTTGGTGTCTTCAAGGAAAACGTACTCTAGATGAGGAGGTAGGTCCTTAAGCTCAAGAGTAGGAGGATCCTCAATAGATGGTGAAACTAACGATGGATCATCATTGGTCACCTCTTTAGGAGAAGGAGGAGAAAACGGGTCTTCATTGAGAAGTCTCTCAATAGTACGGATGTCTTCATCCCAATCAGTGGACGAATTATCATACTTAATATCGAGAGGACCCAAGCTAGCTTCGAAATCATCCAAGTCACTTTCTCCAAAAGGAGTCAATGCCGGGGCAATTGAGGCAACGGTCTCAACATTGGGTAGAGAAGAAAGAGTACTTTTGCAAGCATCATGAAAATGTTCTTCAAAAGCCTCATCGAGAACATCAATAGCATTAACACTCTCATATGAATAAGGTTGCTTAGAAATCTTACCCATGTTGAAGACAATTTTATCGTCACCATCTCTCATGATTATTTCGCCCGCGGCTACATCAATGAGAGTGCGACCGGTCCTCAGTAATGGACGTCCAACGATTAATGGAACACGGGGGTCCATCTCGTAGTCAACAACAACAAAATCCGCCGGGAAGGTGAATTTGTCAACGCCAACAAAGACATGTTCGGCTATCCCCACTAGATAAGCAACCGTACGGTTAGCTAATTCCAAAGTCATTTTGGTGGGGACTAGCTCGGGGAGAGATAATTGCTTCCAAACACTTAAAGGCATTAAGTTTATACTGGCACCTAGATCGGCTAGGGCCATGCAATTCTCTACTCCCGGGAAGTTACAAGGAATCAAGAAGCGACCCGGATCACCAAGTTTGGTGGGCAATTTCCTTAAGAGAACGGCGGAGCAATTCTCATTAAGTTGGGTCTGAGCAATGTCAAGAAGCTTCTCCTTGTCACTTAGAAGATCTTTAAACATTTTCGCGTATTTGGGCATGTGAGCGAGAGCCTCGGCAAAGGAGATGTTAAAATTCAATTGTTTAAACATTTTGAGAAAGTTTGAAACTTGAATATCATCCTTGCTCTTTTGCTTCTCTTTCCTCAACCTTGAAGGATAAGGTATATTGGATGAAGAAGAAGGCTTTAGGGAAGTAGGATCACTCACAACCACGGGTTGTGGGGAAAAGGGGGTAGAAGGCAAAGGAGGTGAGGAAAGTTGCTCTTTTTCCTTGTTCACAATCACGGGTGGAGGTGTAGGAAGCTCGGGTTCCGTATAACCTTTTCCACTACGAGTGGTGATTGCTTTCATCTTCCCTCTTGGATTCGCAACGGTGTTACTCGGAAGAGTACCCGAAGAAGAGGGTTGATTACCTTGGATGAGCGAGCCGATCATATCACGAATGTTAAGCGCTTGAGTGCTGAAAGAGTCTCTGATGTCTGCACGAATTTCATTGCTTTGTTTTGCCATGTCATTTCTTAGCTCGGCCCGAATATCGCTCCCTTGTTTCGCCATTTCGCCCTTCAAGTTGATGACTTGACTCTGAAGATTCGTCACCAGCTCCCGATTAGTCTTCATGAACGTCTCGACGTCTTGATTTAATGCCATCGGTTGATTGAGAGGTGGAGCTTGGTAAGCTTGAGAATTTCCTTGAGTTGGGTATGGGTTTCTTTGGGATTGATATTGATTGTTAGCACGAGGTTGGGATTGGTTGTTTCGGTTATAGCTTTGTTGTTGGTTTTGGTTAGTAGGAGGGAAACCGGGTGGAGCAAGATAGTTATTTGAACGATAACTTAGCAAGCTACGGTCTCCTTGAGGACGAGCTTGATAGGCTCCCGTGGGATAAGTACCGTATGCCGCGTTAACGTTTTCAGAAAAATTGCCTTGGGTAGAAGGACAATCATTGTAAGAATGAGGACCACCACATGTGTCACAAGAAATAGCAACGACTTTAGCTTGTTGAAAGTGGTTTGTGGCCATGGTCATGAAATTCTTGTTCATCTCAGCGAGTTGTCGAGAAATTTTAGTCATCTCAGGATTGGAAGTAGTAGAAGAAACATTGACTCTCGAGTTAGATCTTGAGGATGCGGATGAATCCCAATTCTTGTGGTGAGTAGTCATGTTTTCAATCAACTCTCTACACTCCTCTGGTCTCCTTTTCATAAAAGTACCACCGGCGGCGGCATTGATCGTGTCACGATCACGAAAAGTGAGACCATTGTAGAAGGTATCAATGAGAGTGACGGGGAGCATGTTGTGATTTGGACAGCGGTCGATCAAATCATTGTATCGTTCCCAAGCATCGACGAGCGATTCATCATTGTCTTGCATGAATCCACTGATTTGGTTACGAAGGCTTGTGACCATGGATGGGGGAAAGTAGCGCGACAAAAAGCGTTGAGTCATGTCATTCCACGTATGAATAGAATTCTTCAGGAGACGGTCAAACCATTTTTCGGCATGGTGAGAAAGCGAATGGGGAAAGAGTTGAAGGCGAAGGTCATCCATAGAAACACCGGGAGACTTCATGCTTTGGGTGATGGTAATGAATTTGTCGAGGTGTTTGTTGGCATCATCATCCGGAATTCCGCGAAATGGGTTAGTTTGCACTTGTTGGATCATGTGATGCTTCAACGAAAACTCCTGAGCCGTGACGTGCATCGGCGCAATCGGGCCTCCGCGTCCGTTCATGGTGGGTTGACACAATTCCTCCATTGTTCGTAAATCAGGTAGGAGGACATTGTTGTTGTTGTTGTTGTTATTCAAATTGGGTAGAGGTGGGTTGTTATTGTTGTTATTAACACCAGCCATATCTAAATCTTCACGAGTCTGGGGCTCAGAATAGTTCGAAGATCTAGTACGCATACACCTGCAGAAGAAAAATATACACAATGAGAATATATAATCTTTTTGGTGCAAAACCTTTGGAAAAGAATTGCTATTTATGATTTTTTTATTTTTTTTGTATTTTTGAAGAGTTTTATATTTTTTTTAGGATTTTTGGAAATTTTTAAAGCAAGGAAAATAACGTTCAAAGAACGGATCCCAAAATTCAATGCGTCTCTCACTAAAAACCTTTAATCGTAACGAAAAGAGCCGGCAGCGGCGCCATTTAATACTTAGCTATTACACCACGTATCAAAATTCGTAGTTCCAAATCTTTTCGAATTGATTACCGATCTAAAGTGCGACTCAATTGTCTTTTGGTGAACAAGAGAATGGTTTGGTTGATTATCTATTTTAAACTAATAGCAAATAAGTAAGTGTCGTTTGGTAAAGTAGAAGTTTAATGATTAATACTAAAATGACGAGTTAAAATTAAATGCTTGAAAAACTTAAAGACAAATTAGGAAAATTACTAGATCACTTAATAAAACTAACACTTGGAGATTTAAAAAAAAACAATAAACTAAACAACCCCTAATCTGAATATAGGAGAAAGACACTAATCGGAATATCACTCAAAACCCACGATCGGAATGTTTGAAAATAGCCTCAATAGGAATAATCAACAAGGGGGCAATCGAAATGTATTCCGATCCTTTGATCGGAATGTTGCAAAATTGGGGCAATCGGAATATTGACAAATAGGTCCAGATCGGAATGTTGGAAATGGCTGATCGGAATACTAAGGAAGCCACTAATCGGAATGTATGGAAAAATCCCAATCGGAATGTTTACAAACAAACACAATCGGAATATCTCAGAAATGATGCCAATCGGAATACAGGGATTATTACTAATCGGAATGTTCAACAATGCCACAGTCGGAAAGTATAAACCCTAATCCGATCACTCGATCGGAATAAGGGGGTGCTAATCGGAATATGTAGAAACCCTTTTCCGATTTGCCAATCGGAAAGAGGGGTGTGGTGGCTGGTCAGAATATCACGATCGGAAAGAGGTTTGTACCCTTTCCGATTTAAATGGGATTCGAGATAAGCTAGGAAATAAGCTATATTAATGATGCTTATCCCCAAAACTAGAACGAATCAATAACGAAATGGATCAAATAAGCACTAGAGCAACTTTTTCTAACTCAAAATAAGCAAACTTTTAAATCAAACAATAAGAATATGAACTTTTAAAGAAGACTTTTTTTAAAAAGTAAATAAGCTAAACATAAAAATAAGCCAATAAGCACAATAATCTCAAAGCTTATTCATATGAAAACTTCAGTAATGATCAAAAGATTAACTTTTTAAGCACGAAATCATTAAGAACAACACAAATCATATGAAATTCGCACCAAAATCAATCTAAATATCAAAGAAAGGTAGAAGGAGATGAAAGATTAAAAGCTTAACTAGGACTTGATTAATGAAATAAGCAATACATAAATGTTTAATCTTGAAAGATTAAAAGAAAAGATGAAACTTAGTGAGAGAAAGTTTAGAACTTTCTCTCTCTAAGAACTAGAAAAGTGAAAAATGAAAAAAACTTAAAACTAAAGACTAACCCCCTCCTAATGTGTATTAGGAGGGTATTTATAGGGAAGGTGGAAGGAATGCATGTGTTGCATCTTCTTTCTTTCTTCACGTCTTCTCGACTCGATTTAATTCTTTTGCCTTTCTCGATGTCGTCTCGGGATTAATTAAACTTGTCTTAACATTTCTTCATTTCTTTAGACTCGAGTTCTTCGACTTCATTAAACTTCCGTCTTTAGACTTGTTCTTCGATAAATCTTCAGAATAGGCCTTGGACTTCCGTTCTTTTTGCACTCTTGATCTTTTGACTTCGTCTTTTCCCGTTTTCTTCGATAAAAGCCCGTGAAAGCCTGTGTTTTCTTCCTTTTTCATCTTTTGGTCTTAAAACACAATAAAAACACAAACCACGCATAATTCCGACTTTTACGACATAAATCACACGTTTTGGTCTTGTTATTATTGGAAATAAGTGGTAAAAGGATAAGTGTTTTCACACTTATTAATCAGCTCCTTGTGAAGGATGCAAGGCACACACCACATTCACACTGCGTAATCTGCTGAAAACATGTATACTAGGATTCATCCATACGCCCCACCTAATAATATAATAAATGGCCAAAAGCTGAAAGGGACGCCACGAGCTATCACTCCGGCGTGGTGAAGTCATAACACTGGTGCCTCTAGTGTTATGGTTATGGTACCTCCATAACTAGGTAAAACTAGTTGTATGAGGCTTTAGGTATTCTAATTAAACATAAGCAATCAAAACATGTAAAACATATATTGGGGAAATATTGGCTGCATACGGGAAATCCTAATAAGGAAAGAATGTCCATACTAAAAGGACGGAGAATCCGTACCTCGTGTCCAGTGAACGAAGAAGACGAACGGAATAAGTAAACACATACGTGTATAAGTATCTGATTACTGAGTACGTAACTGGTTTTATAGAGTCCTACTTCGATATCACTAATGCTACATAAACACATACGTGTATAAGTATCTGATTACTGAGTACGTAACTGGTTTTATATCATGTCTTAGCTTGTTTTGTATGTTCATGTCATGTTTTACTGATTTAAGCTTTATATTGTGTTTATCATATACTCTGTCTATTCTGATTAAGCATTACTTGTATTTCATGTATTATTATACTTGTTGTGTAATAATAAGTGACTTTCTAAAAATAGCAGGTTTCCTAAAATAGAAAGTTTCCAAAAATAGAAAGTTTCCAAAAATAGAAAGTTTAAAAAAAAAATAGAAAGTTTCCAAAAATAGAATTACTGCTTAAAATAGATAAGTTTCTAAAAATAGAAAGTTCCATAAATAGATTAGCTGCCTTAAATAAATAAGTTTCTAAAAATAGAAAGTTTCAATAGTTAGATATAAGCTGGATAATTAAGCTATTTATATAAGCTTAAGTGTTTTCTGATTAATATTCTAAGTCATGTGATTAATAGTATAGTTTATTAATTATTTCATGTAAATTAAACAAACTATAGGTTTTAAGTATTTAATTAAATATAACATGATTTAATTAAATAAAGGTAAAATAAATACTTAGGTTAAAACATGTATTATTATCTATTAATAATATAACTTAAGTCATGTAAATTAATTAATTATAAGTCATTGTTTTAATAATTAATTAATTATATACTCTAATTAAAAGATAAATACTTAGGTTAAAATTCATGAATTAATAATTAAATTAATAACCTAAGTCATGTAAATTAAATTAATCATGTTCATGCTTTAATTAATTTAATTTTAAGTCTTGTAAAAATAATATAACTTGTAAAATTATTAAACCTTGAAAAATAACTCATGAACCGGACCGTGTTTTATTCAAAACATGTGTGAACCGGACCCGTGATTAAAAACCCATGAACCGGACCCAAAATCACCACCATACCCCGACCTAGGTCGGGGTTTTCCCTTCCTTGCTACCGCCGTGACCCGAGACCACCCAAACCACCACCAAGCCGAGACCAAGTGGTCTCGGTGGTGCGAGTAAACCCAAGCCGAGACCCCCTTGGGGCTCGGTTAGGCGTCGGCCACAACAAACAAACACCCCTTAACCCTAATTGATTATACCCCATGATTATTAACATGTTTATATCTTGTTTCTAATTAGTTTATTAAAAACATGCATGATTTTATGTGATTAAATAAATCAAAACATAAAAAAAAAGGTTAAAGGTTATACCAATCACGTGAATCGAATAAGGATGAACACACCACGATCCTTGCAATAAATCAAAGACCAAAATCAACCCGAATCACCCTTGTGGTGATGTAAACCCGGCGGCCAAGAGAGGAAGAAGAAAAGGGTTTTTTTAGGGTTTTTAGTTATTTTCTAAATCTTGTTAAAATGAAAATACCTTTTCCTTAATTTTCATGTTTAGTAAAAAAAATATGGGCTTGGCCCTTTTGTCTTGGTGTAGCCGCGGGTATGGGCCCACATAAGGGTAACCCGAACATTTCTCGTGTCTAAAATAATAGTGTGTTCTCGTGTTCGTAAATTACGTGATCTAATTAGTTATCGATCGTTACTTAATATATTTATTCGTGTTCGTAATAAATATATATACATACGTAATATTAGCTCGTGATTAGTTTACGTTCATGATTTCATGTTCGCATGTTCGTGATTATAATTATAATTGGAATAATTATCGTGTGTTAATACGTAATAAATACTTATCGTGTTATAACACGTACATAATACTTGTAATTCTTGTACGTGAAATGTAAACATGTTATAAAAGGAAAGTTCTAATCATGTACGTACTATCGTAAGGGTACTATTCATGGTAAAAGCATGCGGGTTTTACAACTCTTCCCCCTAAAAAGAATAATTCGTCCCTGAATTATAGATAAAGTAAACTGGAAAGAAGAACATACCCGAATTCAAAATATGAAATGAAGGTAAGAAGGCCGGATAGACTCCTCTGTTTCCCAAGTGGCTTCCCGCTCGGTATGATCCCTCCAAAGGATTTTGACGAATGGAATCGTCTTCCTTCTCATGACTCGTTCTTGTCTGTCAAGAACTCGTTCGGGTTCTTCTATGAAAGTGAGATCTTCATGAATCTGTTCCAGTGGATACTGAACCATGTGAAGGGGATGATACTGGTACCCTCTGAGTAAGGACACATGAAACACATTGTGAACATGAGAAAGCTGCGGAGGTAACGCTAAACGGTAAGATACTTCACCGACTCGTTCAATGATATCAAACGGTCCGATGAAACGAGGATTGAGCTTCCCTTTAATTCCAAAACGTCTAACACCACGTGCCGCCGAAACCTTAAGGAAAACGTGATCTCCTACGTTAAAATGTATGTCCCTACGATGCTTGTCTGCGTAGCTCTTTTGACGTGACCGTGCTTCTTGAAGTTTCTGCTTAGCTACTACGACCCTCTCATTAGTCAACTCTATGATCTATGGTCCTTCAAGTGTTCGCTCACCAACCTGATCCCAGCAGATTGGGGCGCGACACTTTCTGCCATACAACATCTCGAAAGGAGCACACTTGATACTTGCGTGCCAACTATTTTTGTATGCAAACTCCACCAAACAGATATAATCGTCCCAATCACTCGTCCATTCCAACGCACATGACCTCAACATGTCTTCCACAGTCTGAATCGTTCGCTTTGACTGCCCGTCTGTTTGAGGATGAAAAGCCGTGCTAAGCTTAAGTTGTGTAACCTAAGCATTCTGCAGACTTCTCCAGAATCGCGATGTGAATTGAGGATCTCTGTCTGAGACGATGCTGGATGGAGCACCGTGAAGTCTCATGATCTCCCTTCTATAAGTATCGGCGAGTTTACTGACCGAATCTTCCTTGCGGATCTGTAAGAAATGAGCTGATTTGGTAAGTCGATCTACGATAACCCAAATTGCATCGTGCTTCCTCTTGGTTGGCGGAAGACCAGTAACAAAATCCATGGTGATTTTGTCCCACTTTCAATGTGGAATATCTAACGGTTGAAGAAGACCGCCAGATCGATGATGCTCGATCTTAACCTGCTGGCAGGTAAGACATTTGGAGACGTAAGTGGCCACATCCTGTTTCATACCACTCCACCAAAAGTACTGCTTGATGTCATGGTACATCTTGGTCGAACCAGGATGTATAGAGAATGGGGAGCTATGAGCCTCAGCTAACAAGGCTTCCCGGAGTTCTTGATCATCAAGAACACAAAGTCTCGTGCCCTGCCATATGATACCATCTGCATCTACTCGAAATTCTGTTTGCTTCTCTAAATTCAGAATTATCGCCCAGATTTCTCCATCATCTTTCTGAGCTTCCTTAATCTTATAGAGTAACTCGGGTTCTACTCGAAGATTAGCCCAGTAACCGTGTTGTCCACGTACCATGATCTCTATGTCTAGTCGCTCCAAGTCTCTTATGATTTCTTCCTCAATCTCGATGCCGTTGATCATTCCGGACTTTCTGCTAAGTGCATCTGCTACTACATTTGCCTTGTCGGGATGATACTGCAGATTAATGTCATAATCCTTCAACAGCTCTAACCATCTCCTCTGTCTCATGTTCAATTCACGCTGAGTGAAGATATACTTCAAGCTCTTGTGGTTCGTGAAAATATCACATGATTCTCCATACAAGTAGTGCCTCCATATCTTCAATGCAAACACGACTGCAACAAGTTCCAAGTCATGCGTAGGGTAATTTTCCTCATAAGGATTAAGTTGTCGTGAAGCATATGCGATCACTTTTCCATGTTGCATGAGAACACAACCAAGTCCCTTCCCCGATGCATCATTGTAGATTTGAAATCCACCCGTACCAGATTGGAGAGTAAGAATAGGTGCAGATACTAACTTCTGCTTCAGGTCTTCAAAGCTCTTCTCTCGTTCTTTAGTCCAGACGAATTTCTCCCCTTTCCGCATCAGTTTGGTCAATGGTAGTGCTAGGCGGGAAAAGTTCTCCATGAACCTACGGTAATAGCCAGCTAAGCCTAGGAAACTACGGACTTCAGTCGCTGATGTCGGCCTTGGCCATTTGGTAATAGCCTCAACCTTCGCTGGATCCATCGTGATTCCTTCAGCTGATACAGTGTGACCTAAGAATGCCACCTTGTCTAACCAGAACTCACACTTGGAGAATTTAGCATACAACTGCTTCTGGTGAAGAATCTGTAGTACTGTACGAAGATGGTCTTCGTGTTCCTCCTTGGACTTAGAGAAAATCAGGATGTCATCGATGAAGACAATGATAAACTTGTCTAGAAATTCATGGAAGATTCTGTTCATCAGATCCATGAACACTACTGGAGCATTGGTAAGGCCAAATGGCATGACTACAAATTCGTAGTGGCCATAGCATGTACGTAAAGCAGTCTTGGCGATGTCCTGCTCCTTAACCCGTAGCTGATGATAGCCTGAGCTAAGATCAATCTTGGAGAAATGTTTGGCCCCTTGGAGTTGGTCAAACAGATCGTCTATACGTGGGAGTAGATACCTATTCCTGATGGTAATCTTGTTGAGCTAGCGATAATCTATGCAAAGACGCATATTGCCGTCCTTCTTCTTAACAAATAAGACCGGTACGCCCCATGGAGATGCGCTCGGTCGAATGAAACCTCGTTCCAGAAGTTCTTGCAGTTGATCCTTCAGCTCCTTTAACTCTATGGGAGCCATGCGTTAAGGAGCCTTGGAAATCGGCTCAGCTCCTGGGATGAGCTCGATATTAAATTCTACTTCATGTGCAGGTGGTATGCCCGGAAGTTCTTCTGGAAATACATCTGGAAATTTTGACACTATCGACTGATCCTATATTGATGGGGATTCAGCATCCATGTCACGAACAGTAGCTAGATAACCCTCGCACCCATGTGACAGTAGTGCACGTTCTTGCAGGGTTGATATGATTTGTACAGATCTGTCGGGTATGAACCCGTTATGAATGTACTCTGGTGCATTAACATCATCGAAGATCACTCGATATGAATGGCAGTCTATGGTAGCATGATGCTTGGATAGCCAATCCATGCCCAAAATCATGTCAAAATCATTCATGTCTAGTGGAAGTGCGTCAACAGGACGAACCTTGTCGTCAAACTCTAGGGGAAGGCTCTTGTATACATGGGTTATAATTACAGAGTCTCTCAAAGGCGTGGAAATACTGAGTCTATTCTCTAGTGGCATGGGGAGTATTCTAACATTCTTGGCATAAGCAGTAGAAATGACCGAGTGAGTAGCACCCGTATCAAACATAACACATGCAGCTTGACCATACATATACAAGATTCTAGTGATGGTACATGTAGACTTGTTGGCCTGATCGGGAGATGTCGTGTAAATGCGTCCAGTAGTAGGAGGCGGCTTGGTATCAGCATGTCTCGATGTGCCCTCTATCTCGCCCTTGCGACAGTCCTTCATGCGATGGCCAGGAAGACCACACTTGAAGCATGCGTCACTGTCGCAACGACATGGCCCTGGGTGCCTACGGTGGCAAGTAGAGCAAAGAGGATGAGTATATCCTCCAGCAAGTGTCCTAACTGGCTGAGAACCTGATAAAGCATTATACGTGAGACATGATAATAGGGTACAAAGGACAATGCGGAAAATCGTAAGATTGAATACCAGTGATAGCTGGACGGTTAGGCTGCGAACCTCTCTGGTTTTGGTCCCTACCGTTACATGGTTCATGGTAGAAGATTTGCTAATGTGTCAGAATTAAGAATCATAACATGTAATCATAAGAAAATGTGTAGGTATAAGGACCTGCTGCTGTTGGAGTGTCCAGCGTTGTTACGGTAATTATCATTACCGCCACGCCTATCCGTAGCAGAACGGTCGTTAGTCTGACCGTTTCCCTTGGGCTGATTAGGCTGTTGCTGAGTAGCCGGCTGAGACCGGTCCCCAGTCTTCTGCCTAGAAGATACAATTTAAAGAGATGAAATATTGACATATACTGAAAGAATACGGGTTGGTCACCGCTTGAATACGAATGTTTACCTCTTATCGGGTCTCTCTGCTTCCCCGAACTCATCTCTCTCCTGCAGCATCTCTAGCTTACGTGCTGCATCGGCCATTTGTGCTACCGTGTTGAACGTAGCACACACCAAGTTGTTTGCGACCGATGTACGAAGAGCCCACCTGAAGTGGTGTGTTTGCTCTTTAGGAGTACCTGCCGTTGCACCAAGGAAACCAGCTAAGCGAAGAAATCGTTGCATGAACTCGTTGCTATTCTCCCCAACTCTTTGTCGGATCCCATGGTACTCTCTCTTCAGCTTTTCTTGCTCAGCCTTGGGAAATAACTGCTCCATCACCCTATCCCTGAACTGAGCCCATGTCAAACTAGCCACCCAATTATCACCTCCCTCAGACTGCTTCAGTGCTAACCACCAATTTAACACATCACCTTCGAACCGGTAGCATGCCAACCTCGACTTGAAAACGGGATCACATCCCATAGCATCGAAGATCTTCTCAATGTGAGCTAACCAGCTTTCAGCTTCATTGGGGCTATCTGTTCTCTCGAAAGCTCGAGGACGGAGCTTGTTGAATCTCTCCAGCCATGTGGCCAACGTCACTGGAGGAGGAGGAGGTACTGGGTGATGTTGCTGATTGTTGGCAGCCTGAACCTCAGCCCTGATTTTGTTCCTCAGTTGAGGAAGCAAAGCTTACATTACAGCTTGGATTGCTGCATTGAGTTGTTCCTGCTCGCGTGTGAGAACCATCTGACAGTATAACATAAAATACATGATTAAACTGATCAAAACATAAACTATATACATGAAAAAAAATTATACCAATAAATCATGAGAAAAATTTTATGTAGGAAAATTTATACATGAATGCATGATGCAGTTTTATGAAAACTTTTGTATGCGCGACAGTGAACGCCTATGGTCAGTTCACCCAAAACAAAAGACATGGCGAGGGGACGCCTATGGGTCGGTCCCAAATTTAAAAGTTTCGGTAAAACACATGCGACTAAATAGGGTCAGTCCTGTACCAACCATTACTTAGTCATAAACCTGCGACAATGACATATATATGTATGCATGAAAATGATGAATGCATGAAAACCGACTGTCAGTTCTAGGAAGACCATAGTGACTACCCACTAATCACAGGTCATGTTTTGAGAGCCTTACAGGTCAAAGCCTTGGCTCTGATACCATAATTGTAACACCCCATTTTGATAAATGGAATGTCACGCGTGATTATGGCGTTTCATCAAAGCATACAAGGATAAATGTCTAAACATTACATGACCATAAAGGAAATACCAGAATCAAACATTGGTAGCCCAAAAGTAGAACTCATCACACACAAACATAAGTACTGTAAATGAAAGGACTAAACAATGTCCATGGAAATGAGTACCAAAGTATAAAGAAATGCATAAAGTAAAGAAGGCTAGAAAGCTTCCAGTCCATATGCACGTACGCTTAAAGTATACGAACGTCCCTGAGTACCTGCCGTTTTGGGAACATGAAAAGGAAAACGGCTGAGCAATACGCTCAGTGCACGGATATAAAAATAGAGCATGAATAATATAAGCATATAAGCATGAAACAGCGGAGAAACTAAGTCCAGAATAACCTGGTTATAACATAGTAAAACTGGTTTTATAGTTTGAAAAGCCTTATGTTTATCTTGTAAAAATTGTTAACATATTTTACTATTAGCCAATATAGGTCATGAAATATCAACGTGCATGAATACTTGGAGGGGTGACCTCGTCATACAAATTAGAGGGGCTGTCTCTAATTAATATAAGTTTGGGTAGGAGGGATCAGCTCCTTATGAAGGATGCAAGGCACACACCACATTCACCTTAATATACGGGTTTTGGGTAGGAGGGATCAGCTCCTTGTGAAGGATGCAAGGAACACACCACATTCAAACTGAGTAATCTGCTGAAAACATGTATACTAGGATGCACCCATACGTCCCACCTGATAATATAATAAATGGCCAAAAGCTGAAAGGGACGCCACGAGCTATCACTCCGCCGTGGTGAAGTCATAACACTGGTGCCTCCAGTGTTATGGTTATGGTACCTCCATAACTAGGTGAAACTGGTCATGCATGTATATGGCTTTAGGTATTCTAATTAAACATAAGCAATCAAAACATATAAAACATATATTGGGGAAAACAGTTGGCTGCATACGGGAAATCCTAATAAGGTAAGAATGTCCATACTGAAAGGACGGAGAATCCGTACCTCGTGTCCAGTGATCCAAGAAGACGAACGGAAGAGAGTCCTACTTCGATATCACTAATGCTACATAAACACATACGTGTATAAGTATCTGATTACTGAGTACGTAACTGGTTTTATATCATGTCTTAGCTTGTTTTGTATGTTCATGTCATGTTTTACTGATTTAAGCTTTATACTGTGTTTATCATATACTCTATCTATTCTGATTAAGTATTACTTGTATTTCATGTATTATTATACTTGTTATGTAATAATAAGTAACTTTCTAAAAATAGTAGGTTTCCTAAAATAGAAAGTTTCCAAAAATAGAAAGTTTCCAAAAATAGAAAGTTTCCAAAAATAGAAAGTTTCCAAAATAGGAAGTTTCCAAAAAAAGAAAGTTTCCAAAAAAAAGAAAGTTTCCAAAAATAGAAAGTTTCCAAAAATAGAATTACTGCTTAAAATAGATAAGTTTCTAAAAATAGAAAGTTTCCATAAATAGATTAGCTGTCTTAAATAAATAAGTTTCTAAAAATAGAAAGTTTCCATAATTAGATATAAGCTGGATAATTAAGCTAATTATATAAGCTTAAGTGTTTTCTGATTAATATTCTAAGTCATGTGATTATATAGTATAGTTTATTAATTATTTCATGTAAATTAAATAAACTATAGTTTTTAAGTATTTAATTAAATATAACATGATTTAATTCAATAAAGGTAAAATAAATACTTAGGTTAAAACATGTATTATTATCTATTAATGATATAACCTAAGTCATGTAATTTAATTAATTATAAGTCATGGTTTTAATAATTAATTAATTATATACTCTAATTAAAAGATAAATACTTAGGTTAAAATTCATGAATTAATAATTAAATTAATAACCTAAGTCATGTAAATTAAATTAATTATGTTCATGATTTAATTAATTTAATTTTAAGTCTTGTAAAAATAATATAACTTGTAAAAATATTAAACCTTGAAAAATAACTCATGAACCGGACCGTGTTTTATTCAAAACATGTGTGAACCGGACTCATAATTAAAAACCCATGAACCGGACCCGAAATCACCACCATACCCCGACCTAGGTCGGGGTTTTCCCTTCTTTGCTGCTGCCGTGACCCGAGACCACCCAAACCACCACCAAGTCGAGACCAAGTGGTCTCGGTGGTGCGAGTAAACCCAAACCGAGACCCCCTTGGGGCTCAGTTAGGCGTCGGCCACAACAAACAAACAACCCCTTAACCCTAATTGATTATACCCCATGATTATTAACATGTTTATATCTTGTTTCTAATTAGTTTATTAAAAACATGCATGATTTTATGTGATTAAATAAATCAAAACATAAAAAGAAAAAGGTTAAAGGTTATACCAATCACGTGAATCGAATGAGGATGAACACACCACGATCCTTGCAATAAATCAAAGACCAAAATTAACCCGAATCACCCTTGTGGTGATGTAAACCCGGCGGCCAAGAGAGGAAGAAGAAAAGCGATTTTTAGGGTTTTTAGTTATTTTCTAAATCTTGTTAAAATGAAAATATCTTTTCCTTAATTTTCATGTTTAGTAAAAAAAATATGGGCTTGGCCCTTTTGTCTTGGTGTAGCCGCGGGTAGGGGCCCACATAAGAGTAACCCGAACCTTTCTCGTGTCTAAAATAATAGAGTGTTCTCGTGTTCGTAAATTACGTGATCTAATTAGTTATCGATCGTGACTTAATATATTCATTCGTGTTCGTAATAAATATATATACATACGTAATATTAGCTCATGATTAGTTTACGTTCATGATTTCATGTTCGCATGTTCGTGTTTATAATTATTATTGGAATAATTATCGTGTGTTAATACGTAATAAATACTTATCGTTTTATAACACGTACGTAATACTAGTAATTCTTGTACGTGAAACGTAAACATGTTATAAAAGGAAAGTTCTAATCATGTACGTACTATCGTAAGGGTACTATTCGTGGTAAAAGCATGCGGGTTTTACCCCAAACATAAGCCCAAAACATAATAAAGTAAATGAACTAGGAAAGACTAGACAAGCATAAGTATATGGCAAAAAGGAGAAGAAGTCTATGGTAGCTTCCATCCTATGAACTTCCTCCAAATGCTCGAGTCCGTCCGTGGGTACCTGTCGTTTTGGGACATGGAAAGAAAAGTAACGGCTGAGCATAACGCTCAGTGCACGTATATACGGCATAGTATGAATGGCTTAAACATAAATAAGACTAATAGCAGCAGAAATGTATAACTCCTGGAAAACCTAGTTGTCTATCATGTTAACTGGTTTTAGTTCTGAAAACATAGCTTATGTTACTTATGAAAATCTTTATTAGTTAATGTACCAAAAGCCAATATAGGTCATGAGGTCAACAACGTGCATGAATACTTGGAGGGGAGACCTCATCGTGCAATTAGAGGGGTTGCCTCTAATTAACTGGTAAGTGGGTAGGAGGGATCAGCTCCTTGTGAAGGATGCAAGGCACACACCACATTCACCATGAAATCCTGACTGAAACATGTAACTAGGATGCACTCATACGCCCCACATGATAATATAATAATAAAATAGCCAAATAACTGAAAAGGGACGCCATGAGCTATCACTCCGCCGTGGTGAAGTCATAGCACTGGTGCCTCCAGTGTTATGGTTATGTTACCTCCATAACTAGGTGAAACTGGTCATGCATGTTTATTGCTAAGGTAACTAATAAAACATAAGCATTTAATCTGTAACTACTGGGGAAAACAGTTGGCTGCATACGGGAAATCCTAATGAAGGAAGAGATTGTCCTTACTGAAGGACGGGAAATCCGTACCTTATGTCCAGTGAACGAAGAAGACGAACGGAAGAGAGTCCTACTTCGATCTCACTAATGCTACATAAATAGTATACGTGTATGAGTATTCTGATAACTGAGTACGTAACTGGTCTTATATCGTGTCTTAGCCTGTTTTATATGTTCATGTATTGTTTTACTGATTTTAACGTTATACTGTGTTTATCATGTATTTTGGATATTCTGATTAAGTATTACTTGTATTTCTTGTATTATTATACTTGTGGTGTAATAATACGTAACTTTCTAAAAATAGCCGGTTTCCTAAAATAGAAATTTTCCAAAAATAGATTAACTTCTTAAAATATATAAGTTTCTAAAAATAGAAAGTTTCCAAAAATAGATTAACTTCTTAAAATAGATAAGTTTCTAAAAATTGACAGTTTCCAAAAATAGTAAGTTTCCTGAAATAGGAAGTTTCCATATTTAGAAATAAGCTGAATTAATAAGCTATTAATATAAGCTTAAGTTTTACTGATTAAATATACTAAGTCATGTGATTAATAGTATAGTTTATTAATTATAACTTGTTAATTAAATAAACTATAGGTTATAAGATTTAGATAAATATCAACATGATTTAATTAAATACTTAGGTTTAACTTACAATTATTAATTAATAATAACATTACATGATATCATTAGTATTAATTAGTTAATAATAATCCATGATCTACTGAATAAACTTTACCTTAAAAAGGATATAAATTAATTAAGCTATATATAATTAATTTAAAGCACGTGAATAATTAAATTAATAATTATTAAATCATAAGTTATATTTAAATAAAATTTATAAACATAAACCATGGTTTTTATTTAAATATTATATCCTAAGTCATGAATATTAATCAATTTAATTAACTATGCCTTAATTAAACCAATTACATAAAATAAAAGTGCATGTATAAAAGCTTTAGCCAAACACCCCCTTAAACTGTCTTAAACTGTTATCCAAACAGCCTGACTAAAACCCTCAGCCAAACACCCCTGTGTTGCTTCCTTCTGCCACTGCCTGGCCTGGGTTCCCACCGGCAGTGGCCGTTTACCCCTGCTCAAGCCAAAACTCCCACCGACAGTGGCCGCCACCCCCTGCTCGAACCTCTTTCCTACCGAGACCACTAGGGTCTCGGTTCCCGCTGCCTGACCACGCTACATGATGGGGGTTTCCACTGACAGAACAAACCAAGCTCACACCCTTTTAAGGGTTGCGGCTGGTGGGATTATTTTACCACCGAGACCATGAATGGTCTCGGTTTGTGGCCATACGAGTACAACAGCACCCAAAACAACACCCTCTTTTAATCTATCATTATTATTAACGTGTTTTTAACATGTTCTAGATCCTTGATCATGGATTTGTGATCAATTAAACACAAGAAGAAAAATAACGAGATCAAAGATCATGAATTCGTTTTTAGGGTTTTATCTTTTAAGAAAATTAAAACAAGATTCAAACCTGGTTTTTTCTTGGATTCATGACCATCACTCTCTCCTGGTTTTATGTTGTGGGACGACGGTAGAAAGGACACCAAGGGGAGCACAAAAAAAACGACGGCTTGTAGAATATTTAGGGTTTTTTTTGTGTGTTTTGTCTAAATGCATAAATCCCCCCCGTCTCTTTCTTTTTAGTCGGTTCTAAACCCACTTAAGCTACCCAATGGGCCTTGAGCCCATTCACTACTTGTTTCCCTTGTCTAAACAGCCCAACGCCACTCCCTTGTTTGTTTAATTTCGAGCTGAAATAAGAATGCATACCGTGTTCGTGTACTTACATGTCGTATGTTTTTGCTTGTTAATTTCATACATTCTCTACGTAATTATTTATAGTATATCCATGGTAATAATAATATAAGTCATTACTTATTGTACGTAATTAATATACGTAATTACCTGTCACGTTTAATTAATATACGCGATTATCATGTTAAATGTTCGTGTTGTATTTAAATACTTGTACGTAACGATATTAATTGTATTAATAATATACGTAAATACATAATTATATATTCCTGATTCTAACGTTCATGATTTCATGTTCGTGATTATAATTATTGCTGTTAATAACTATCGTATATTAATACGTACTTCATACTTATCGTGTAATAACACGTACGTAATTCTTGTAATTAATATTCGTGACACGTGTTCCTGCTATATAAGGAACGTTTTAATCTTGTACGTACGATTATTAGTGTACTGTTCATGGTAAAATCATGCGGGTTTTACACATTTGACACGTGTGAGCCACCTCGACTATCAAGAAGTTAAGGTAGATCATCATCATTATTTCCTACACTTGCAACAAGTGGAGGTATGGGATTTGTTAATGTCCTGACAGTATTAATCCCCGCATTTGGTTGGCTAGTTTGGCTGAAAGGTGGTGGTATAGGAGGCATAGTATCATTCATATTAGGATCTTGATTTTAAAAAAAGGAACGATTTTAAAAAGTTTTATAAATCAAACCGCTCTGATACCAATTGAAAGTCCCAAAATACGACTATTGTAACATTATAACTCGAATACAAATCACACTTAATGATTTTACTTTTCAAACGCGTAATGCTTTATTAACTTATGAAAAAAGTATTACAAAGTGTTATGGAATACACTTGTTGAATAACAATAAGGAAAGAACCCTTTGAACAAGTAAACTTGATTCGAGACTCAAGTTTACAAGTGAACCTTAGAGTCGCTGGAGGGACTCTAGAGGTTCAATCGGGGAAAAACAAAGATAATGATAATAAGCACAAGGGTTTTTTTTCTCCACATTCTAAACTCCTATTTATAGTGGTACGAGGTTGATACCTTAGTGGGGGTAGTTGGCACGTGTTAGCTTCTGAGTGGAAGCAGTACACTTTATTAAATGCATGTCTATATTTAGACATGCCTTTAACCAACTTTTTGTGAATAGTTCTGCCAACTGTTCACTTTATCCACTAGGTAATACCAAGCGACTTTATCTTGAATCTTCACTTTGTCCCGCCCAAAGTGCTTTAGAGATTCTTTCGCCTAAACTATAAAGGATAAGGCAGGTCTCTACTTGCTAAATCTTCAAAAGGTTTGGAGTGACCTCTGAGTATTGTCATCTCAGAGGTCCTCAAACACCAATAAAATTCCTTATACATAGCAGCTGATGGGTATGACTTCAGATAATCTTTGACTTCTCTGACATTGTCTTTGACATGAATGTTTCTGGTGTGCCATCTGAGGCTTTGCCTTAAGCTAGTCTAGTCTCTGTCGCTGGTCTTCATCAGTGACTCATAACACTTAGTCTAATTAAAAAAAAATCTAGACAGAACCATAGTTAGAACTTTTATTGGCCCGACATATTGTATATACATGTAGTAGTTTTTTTAGGTAATCGTGGTTTCATATACATTGGTTGATTAAGTCCTAAGGTTCAAAACCTACTGTCACTTAGACTCAAACCAAGTAAAGCCCTCCTTTTCATGAGGTTGGCGCGACCACTACAAGGTTATTTGGACGTTGCAGAAATTGAACTTGAGTCCTCACACATATTAGAGTGATAGTCACAAACATTTTTTCCACTTGGCTACCCTTGAGTGATTATGTACATGTAGTTTTGCTGGAAGGTATACTCGTAATTTTGTTATCTTTTCTGTTCTTTGTTGCTATTTAAAGATGCAAACTCAAGGAACATGAATTTTACTAATCACTTTCTTCAAAGTGTAATCTCTTACTTTGTCTTTTCAATCCCACTCAGGGGCGGAGCTACAAGGGGTGACAATAGGCAAGTGACCCCACCGGGAAAAAACTTAGTGTATATATATTGAGTATTTTTTATATTTTGTAATTTACCCCTCCCCTTCCCCATAAAACGTCATTCTTAATAAGCTGGAGCTTGAAATCATATTATAAGCAAAAATTTAAAATAACTAGTTGGTTAACTTGTTGGAATAGAGAAAATAAAAAAAGAAAAAGTATAAAGAATAATGATATATACCATAACACTTAAATGAAAGAAACATGTTAAATAGATATAAAACAACATACATAGAGTATGATGAATCCAAGAGGCTTTAGCAACCCCAAAGACCCCCTTACCACATATATCCACACTATTAGAAAACCCCACTGCAATGACTAACTAGTGAAGCAGACACTAAATCGATCAACATGTTGTCTTTCTTACAAACAAAACACCCGTTAAAAAGTCTAACACGGGAAGATATTCCTCTTAAAAGGTGTTTACGTGCTCAATTCGCTGCAAGCCTCGTACGTAACGAATCAAGGACTGACGCAAACCCGTGTTACATATTGTCGGCGAACAACCTCAACACAATGCAGATGGCGGCAGTAGAAAACCCGATTAGAAAGTGAAAAACACAACACGCTCATGCTTATATTTTGTGTATGACACTATGACACTATGACACTATGATGTGATATGTATATTTTATGTTGATCGAATAGAGTTGTAGATTAGTCTATTTGCCGATTTATGAGTAAAAGCTACAAGGTTGATGGTCTTACTCTTTTTATATAAATCGGTAAGCTTGTCGATTTCTGTTGATCGAATAGAGTTGTAGATTACTCTATCGCCGCTTCGATTTATGTAAAAAGTCATTAACGACGATCAACTCTGGTCAACGACGGTCAAGGGAAATCAAACTTGCGGGAAACCTAATTTTGTCGAAAATACCAAAAACTCACTGTAAACTTGTGTTTATCACTTGTAACAACTATTTATATGTATGATAAGTTTGATTTTAAAAGTAACATTACCAGAAATACATAAAAGTCGTTAGATTTACCCAAAACTCCCCGAAAATACCCAAAATTCGCTAAAAATGCCGATCCGATTAATCCCGCCTAGAACAATTACAAGAAGGTGATCAATCGATTGACTAGCGATTCACGATTTTTGCAAACTTGCTATTTATAGACTGGAAATTTGACATCAATAGTTTATTTTCTTGATCACCTATGATCACACTATTACCCTAAAAACTAGGATGCAAAAGTGATGCACCGTCACCTCACTAACTAGTTTATCAAGTCAATCAATCACACATACAATATGAAACGTTGTTGTTTTGTCTACTTAACATATCCAATTGTTGAAAGGAAATGTAAACAAGGTGTCACACATAAGAAACCTTTGATAGATGGAAATGATACAAAATAATACCCTTGGGAACGATCCTCACGGTTATAAATTGTTCAGTAGAAGTAGTCATACCTTTCCCTAACAAAAATGCCACCACAATAGGTAGCACTTATCAGTTCCACAATAAGAGGACATTGAAGGGTTACAAAAGACGTGATTGGAAGGCATGTCAATGCTCCTATTGGAAAAAGCATCAACAACTTTCTTTGTCCAAACACAAGGAACAATGTTGCTCCAAAAGCTATGATCATTGCCGTCGTCGAGAGGAACAGCATAGTGAGGCCAATAATCAGCTTCGTAGGCAACTTATAGAGAAAGTCTTGTTCCGCGAAACGTGTGGTAAGGATTGATAAAAACATCAACAAGGACGTAACAGCTGTGAATAATGATATCGCATCTGATATAGCAAATACTGTTAACGCAATTTTGTTAGTGAAAATCGGTATCCCTGATTCCTGATTATTTCCACCGGGCACTGTAATAGCTGCTGCAAATACAATGGTCACAATGAGTGCAGCTGTTATTGTGTAGGACTCAGCGGTTTTCTTTATCCAGTTCTCTCCCTCGATCACCAGGTCTTTGTGTTCTCTTGTGAATACCATTTCAGGCGTTTCATCATCTGAGTTCTTTTGTATCCGGTTTAAGGGACATACAAATCGTTCAACTTCCTAATAAATATTAGATTATATAAACTTTGGAATACGTCTTAAGAACTTTATGTATGCTGAATAATATCAAACTTCATGTCATTGGTTAAAGTACATTACCTTGAACCATTGTAGTTCGCGTTGAATTTGCAAAGCTGCCCCCGATATTAGATTTAATTTGTTAGTAGGTGCTAATCTTGCAGCCAAATGCAAGAGGTTATTCCCAAAGGAGTCTTTGATTGTTTTATAAATATTCTTGTGGTCGCTCATTTCATATAGCAGGCTGTAAATCTTTTCAGAACGATTAATCACAGAATATTGAATAAAATTGTGACCATCTTCATTGGTACTCCAAATTGCATCTGGATTCGACCACATAATACCTCTAATAAATGTGGATGCATTTCGTCTAGTGGCTTCAAAAATCGAAGTGGTGTAATATGGATGATAGGTGCTGGAGTCTTTAATAGATATCTCTCGACATACAGTAGTTAATACATGTCGCGCATCATCATAAATTTGAGATGTATCTTTAACCAACGGTCGTACTGCAAGATAGAGACAAATTAGAATCTCAAGCAAACATGTAAAAAAAAGTTCTCTTTCAATTTTGGTCATATAATAATTGTTATTCGTCTTACCAAGGACCTTAAGGAATTGGTAGAACACAGTTGCCAGTCCGTAAAGCCCTGATTAAGATCAGATGATTGTTAGGTTACGGTCCAACCAGTATGTTAAAAGAAAAAGGCGGATTAAAAGCTGGTGACAATGTGACCGATAAAAATACCTTTCAACTCTAACAAAGGTGTGTAGGATCTAATATCTTCTCAAGCTTCTCTGAATTCAAAGTTTTAGTTTTCATGATTTTTTATGCAAATTTTAATTGATAAAAGGTCGGGTTTACCTTTAAACTTATTACAGTAATTAGGAATGTAGTTTTAATATAAAGGTAAAATTAAAAAAAAATTTGAAAACATAGTCATATTTATTCATATTTAAAAGTTTTTTACGACAAACATAAATAGTAAGATAAACAGAGTAATCGTTATCATCTCATGACTTACCGAAAGTAATCAAAATAGAAGTTATGAGTAAAAGCTGCTGACAACGTGACAGATCAAAATACGCATCAACTCTTCTCGCAAACAAAGGCCTGCAGGCTTCTATTCTCATCTCAAGCTCCTGTGAATAGCCTGCCACATAGATCAGAAATTGGCGTACATAGGCTATGCTTAATGATTGATTAAAATATTAAAGAAACAAATTCATTACCTCTTTCCCAAAAATTGAGTTCACCAGGAAAGTTTTGAGCTAAAGCCGTCAGCACAGCATCACTATCGGGAAGTATGGCATCGGGGTAATCATTGATTATCTTTTGTGCTAAGCCTACATATTTCAACAAATTAGTGGTATATATATAAAATGACAAGCTCATCACCACTTCTGAAGACAATGAACGATACTTACTAAAATCTTGACAAGAAATAGCAAGAATGACGATCTCCTCGCCACTTTTACCCGAAAAGTATGAACCATGCCCTTTTTCTTTCATGTGTTGAAACAGACACTCGGATGTCTTGATATGCATATTGGAAACAGATAAGGCAAGTGGAGTGTGACCCTCCTTGTCCTCAACTGATAACAATTTCGGGGTTCTTTCCACCAACATGTTGACAGCTTCAATGTTGCCACCAATAGCAGCAACATGAAGAAGAGTGCTTCCATCAGAATTTATCAAATCTAGTAGTCTGACATCTGTCGGCGTCATTTCCAACAATATCTTTAATAATTCATAATTCTTGGTAGAAGAACCCACTGCTACATGAAGTACTGTGTTTCCATTACTTGTGAGTTTGTCCCAAGGGTTAAGACTGCCTTCTTTTAGAATTTTTATTACATCTCTTGTGTTTCCTACTAGAACATTATTATGAAGGAACCTCTTCATGACATCTTTGTCCCGTATCTCATCCATCTTTTCGTTTTTGGTTTTTTCTTCTGTTTTTTGCTCATCTTTTGATTTTGCATCTTCAGATATTGAATTCACTTCGATTACTGATTCTGCTTGTCTTGTCCCTATTTCGTTTCCTACATGATTGAGAATTTCAGAGTGGTTATCAAGGTAGAAAAAAAAAAACTAGTACAATAAGGTTGGCATAATGCAACAATTGAGTCGGACTCCAAATTGGCGATCTAGTATGCTTCTTTAAAAGCCGACCCTCCTTGGACCGTAGCTACTATTATTAATGGCATTAATCTATGGGCATCCCAATTAGCTATATGTTTATCAGGGGTTAATCGCAAATGTAATTTAGAGGCTCATAATGTTGGATAATACGGTCGGCCCAAACCTAATTATGGGTTTGGATGGGTCCATTAGCTTTAGGGTTTATTGCTTGTTCAACAAGCTATGTATTGATTATAAACACAAATCACAATCAATAATATGTTATCTTTGTTATTTTTCAAGCTATAATCTGTCATGTAACCATAAGTTGAACGAGAACTGCATAACTTTTAGACATTTCTATGTATAATAAAATCAAAAAAATAAGACTTAGATTAGCAAAACAGAGATTGTACCTGCAGTTGTTTGTTCCCGAACTGAAAGACCATAATTACGTTGTAGTTCATCCCATAAATCTTTTGCAGTGAAATATGTGTTCTTGAGCTTATAAGTGAGATGATCGACAACCTTCCTGGCTGCTTCTTCAGAAAGTGAACCAAGAATCCAACCTTTTACAAGTGAATCTCCTGCAACCCATGCCTCCATATCTCCCACTTTTTCCTTTCCATTCCCCGCAGGACTTGGAAACTTACCTTCGATGAAACCAACCATATGTTGACTCTTTAAGAGACATTCCATCTGTAGTCTCCATAGATTATACTTATTCTTACCGCTCAGCTTCACGGTAACGAAATTTGGGCCAATAACATGTGAACGATATGGAAATGTTTCACCAACATCCAGTATGAAACTTGGATTCGAAGATGAAGCTGCATTCAACATTTTGATCTTAATTAAAAGTTGTATCTTTTTTACTTTCTTTGTGTCAATCCTCCTTCCATCTTCTTTCATATTTAAACTAAAAGATGAAGTAACTTAATGCTGACAAAAGCCACATTAGGATTCCTTGCTTCATGAAGCATGATTGGGATTCCTTTCTTGGTTGTGTCTCGGAACCCTCCAAAGCATGCAAATTTTAAATACACTACGGTGGGCTCGTGAAGTCTAATAGTCTATATGGTGTTTGATTGCCACAGTACATAGCATTTCTATTTATGGTTCGTCCCTTTCCATAATATTGGTCACTTTTAATTGGTTTAACAGAAAACCTCATCCGTGTCATCGTTTTCAAATGACATTTTTCTTACTAGTATCTAAAACCATCTAGAGTGTAAAGTGTAAACTTGAACGAACATCTAGATATCAGTAACAACGGCACCTCTTAGAAGATATTCGTGTTTACCACTTTTTGTTTCAATACGTCAGTGTGGGCTTTTTGTTTTATCTAGCCTTCAAGAGGCCTAGATTTCAGTAACAACGACACCTCTTTATCATTTATTTACGGGTTAACTCTATAAAATAGAAACAAACTTTCCAAATTTTCCCAAGTTAGGTAATGAACTTTTTTATTGAACTATATGGGTAACTAAACTTGTTGCAACGTGTTAATATCACCAGTATTACCTGCTAATTATGTGGAATGATTAGACTGACCTTTTTCTCCCTCTGTCTCCCTTTGTTTTCTCCTTATTTCCCTTTTTACCGGACATAAACATACACAACAGATGATCAAAATAACAATGAGGTAAAACAGATTATGAATCTCTTGTAAGCAAAAATGGGTCAATGGGAGGTTGTTTCCCTGGAGGTCTTGCGTTTGAGACTTGCCAAGGGATTTTCCTCTCAGGCGAAGCGGATAAGGAGCTTAACCGTAACTAGGTGAGGGTTCGAGGAACTGCCGCTTGAATGTCAGACTCGACCCACGTTTTAAAAAAATGGGTCAATGGAGTATAACCGTATGTTATATGGAATTAATTAAAGACATCAAGGTATAGAGAGTTGAACCAGTCCTCTTTCCCCTAAGGTGTCTAGAACCCTGTAAATAATGAGTGAGTATTGATGAGCAAAAATATTAATATGAGAAAATGAATAAAGTAAATCTGAAAGAAGTTGATCTATTAGGTACCTGATCTATTATGAAAGCAATCGCAGTGATGGTAGGGTGATGCATGTCAATCCCTCCCATGATGGTTTGGCTGTGAGAATGCATGCGATGGAGGGATTTGGATGTCGAGTATAAGGAAAGAGAGAATGAAAAAGGAAATGAGGTGGTGTTTTCTGGAGAAGAAGATAGTAGTATTAGTGTGTTTGGTGGTTGTTGGTCATGGTGGTGATGATGATGGTGGTTCCGTGGTGGAGATGCGGTGGTGGTGATGATCGTGGTTGGTGGTTTAATTTTTGGGTGGTAAAAAATTGAAATGGAGGGTGTACGTCGGCGAAACTCACTCACTCATTACCCCCCTTATTCATTTAGTGGAACTGAAAAATATTTGTGAGATAAATGAAATCTGAGTCGTTCAAATTCACCATGCCCATACCTTCCCTTCACCAATACACAATGTCAGCCTTTCAAATTCACTTAGCCCATACCTTCCCTTCATCCACTTTTTCCATACCTCATCTTATCTCAACCACACACACACAATATACGAAAACCAACCACACACACACAATCAAGAAGGATTTATCACAGGAAGCAGCCTAGGTTTGATATCTATACTTTTGATCGGATTTGATATCTATACTTTTGATCAGGTAAACGTTTGTTGGTTTGAAAACCTGTTCACTGGTATGGGCTGTTTTCAAAACCACTTTTCTAGCCATTGATTTCTTCCTATGAGGTTTTTAAGATGCCATCTGTCTTCAACAGTTCCAAGGTATTTCTCTCTCAAATAATACATATCATATATCTACTTTTGATCAGGTTTGATGCCTTTTATTATGTATTCATTGTTGCCCCGATCTCTTCATTGCCGCCGTTTGGTGTGTGGTGTTGTTGATCGGCTGGTGATGATGGGTTCATTTTTAATGGTCGGCTGGTGGTGTTGGGTGGCTTTGGTGGGTGATTTGTTCGGAAGGAACCCAAGATCTTGAAACATGTGATAAAAATTAGGGGTTTTTTCTTTGTTTGATGGTAGTGGTTGTGATGTGTGTTTAAATAATTAAGGTTTTTAGGGTTTGTGGTTTGATTCGTAGCTTAATCCGGCTGAAAATAGGAACCTTTTTGTTGAGGTATTATTCTTACTTTCTTTTTAGTGTTTCAACCTATGGTTGACTGCAACATGAATACTCATAATTATTGGAATGAGTGATTATTTGGCCTATAATGAGTTTGAATGTAGTCGGTTTAATTATTTGGCCTATAATGAGTTTGAATGTAGTCGGCTTAAAAAGATGCATTTGTTGGCTATTATAGTGGTTCATTTACTTTTTGGCCATGGATTAGAAGTGTTGTTGGTAGTGAGTTTTATTTTGCAGCTATAATATTTTGTTGGATCATGATTGTTGATATCGGCCCGTATGTTGGCGGGGCAGCACGACACCGTGTTTGCAGTCATGACGGGTCGGATATTTTCTTGATAGTCTACTGAAGGTTGCTTGCATTTCCTGCGGTTGCTATGGCGGGTGAAATCGACCCGTATCTTGGCTAGGCATCACGAGAAAGTGTTTGCAGCCATGACGGGTCCAATACCGTTTCCTTATATTTGCGTTGCTGTTTTTCATATGTTGTCTATTGCATGGTGGCTTGCTAATTCTTTATTAGGTTACACACATGATGTGTAAAAGGTGTGGTAATGCGTTATGTTAACATTGTAAATTCTGGATTCCTTATTTAGTTGCGGGTTGTGATGAATCAAGGCGATGAAGATATAGTTTTATGTGTGCATTTACCACTTTCCAGCTTTAATTAGTTGGCGATCATGATAGTTGTCATCGACCTGCTTTTCGGCGTGGCAACACGACATCGTGTTTGCAGCCATAGCAGCTCGATCGCTTGAACATCGGTACCACACGTTCAACTCTGAGCCATTACATTGTCGGTTACCAACTTACATTTGCACTTTATGATTCTCAAAGAAGCAACCAATGACTCCTTCGCAAATGTCAGCTTTATGATTATATATTTGCTTATTTGAATGTGTTTTAATTTGTTATTGAGCCCTCGGGAGACAGATTTGTATAAAAGGGTGTTTGTTTAAGCTTTTTTGAAGTGTCAATGGTGTAACGTTTTGGACAAACTTTATGACATACCAGATTTCTTTGTATGCTATAAAAAGGTAACTACTAATTAGGCTGGTGTCGTAAACTTTACTACGAATGTATATGCGTTGCTATTTTATGGAATATGTCGAAAAATTATATCGAATCACTTTTACATGTTTAATGCTCTTTTTTGGTTGTTATATTTCAGGATATAAAAAAGCTACAATGATATTTGCCATTATTACCGAAGTATCCTATACATAAGAAGGTATGTTTCATGTTGATTAATATTTGACAGTGATCGTTTAGGATGGGCTTTACGTTGATCGTTTAGGATGGGCTGCTTTAGAGAACATGTTTAATGAGAATAAGGAAACCCCATGTTATCTTTTCGGTGAATGCGTTAGTATTATTCTTCATGTTCCTCATAAAAGAGAAACTGCTTATATGGTTTTTTAACTTTTCGGTTAATGCATTAGCATAGGGCCTGTTTGGGGTTGCTTATTAAAAAGAAACTGCTTATAGAGTTTTTTAAGATTGCTTATTGAGAATTGTTTTAGGGAGCGTTTGGGATTACTGGCATAGCTACTTATGTGGTTAATTGCTAATGAAATTCGTAAGATATGTTCTGCTTTTAGGCGGTTTATTGTGTATATGTTTGATCTTTACAAAATATATTTTATAAGGAATGTTATTGTGCCAGTGCTAACTAGATGTTTTAAATTGACTCTGCAGGTTCGTGTTTACAGGGATACTGAGGATGGGAGCATAAGAATAGCAACGACCAAGACATCGGTGGAGGTACATGCGCAACTCATTCTCTGACATAAGGCTGATTGCTTCGTAATGAATGAATTAGCAAACTTATATGCTTATCTACCCAAATTCCTACTCATACATTATAGGTAAATTTTACAAGTTTGGATGGCGTTTTTATATGTACAGTTCATAGGACTAAGTGAAATAGGTTTTAGTATTGTACTATCGTTATGTTTGTTAGTTTCTAGGCGTTACGGGATTTGTCGAGTCTGGATTTGAAGACACAGTCGGGTTGGCAGCTTAAGGATTAGTATATGTTACGACAGTTAAGATGGAATAATGCTTTAATATCGGTATTAGTATACAACGAAAAATACTTATTTTCTACTGTCCAAAATAGGGAAACGCAGTTAGATTGTAATTGGGAAGGATTTAGAGACTGATTCGTTTTCGTGCTATAGCGAAGATATTGAGGAGGGTAGTATTATACTCCTCAATTTATCTTACTTCGGTTTTCTTATGTCTTTTTTCATAAAATATTGGTGGGTCGATTGTATTATATATGTTAGATTATGTGTTCAGAATAGATTGGATTTTTTTCAACCCATAATATAGATTATGCACGTTCAAGACTCGACTCTTGAGTTTGTAAAATAGCGCATCATCAGAATCTGCTGCATTTCCTTTGGGCTGGGTTCTTTGGTATCTTGGAGTTTCTAAGCCCCTTTTACTTAAATGTTTAAACTACATCCTTTACATGTAGATATCTCTTGAAAAAATTTGCAAGAACGAAACATAATCTGCTACCTTCAGTACAAATCAGTATCATTGTTCAGATTATTAAGCGCAAAGGTGTTAGTACTTGGATTTTTTTCTAGACATAGAATTTAGTTTGCTTCTATGTTCATTCGTTAGTCGTAACTGATGACCAGACTTGGTTTTTTTTGCTACATCTCTTTACTTGCTGAAAACTGAAGCCTCAATAATTTCCAATACAGCAGGATAGCATAAGTATCATGAAGTTTTCGACATGAGTTAATTGATATTCTATAAGTACCAAGTTTCATGTGGCATATTTATTTAAAAAAAAGTTTCATGTAGCATACTGTTAATAGTTCTGTTTCTGGAGTTGTTATTTCTAATAGTTTTTGCACTACAAATATTAAAGATGATTAAAAAGGTTAGTCAGTTAAGTTCCTTTGACTATCTATATTACTTGCCACTAAGATATTTATTTCGCAGGCGCTCTCAACATCTCTTGGCCACTCAATTCAAGAAAACTGAAGAAATCTTCTTCTCGCTTTAAAGTTGTTACAGAAAGCACATACAGGATTAAACCAAGACGTGGCAAATACATGTTCTTCGAACAAGCGAGTAATTGCTTTGATATTAATGTTGTACAAGCTCAGACGCGTGAATGTACTGTAGGGAGCTTACCAAGAATGTCCTTATATAAATTTGAAATACAAGTTTTGTTACAAATATTCATTCATGTATTGGATTGTCCTTTTTCTCATGAAGCCGCTTTTTTTTAACCCGTCCAACTAAGTGATAGAAAGCATGTTGGCTTAACTGTTGATTTCAAACACCCGCAGCGAAGCGCGGGCTTAAAACCTAGTATTAAAAAAACAGGAGAGTCATCACTTCAAGAGATGTGTGAATGTCTTTTTTTTATTTCTCATATTTTCAAATTAAAATAATTCATTTCATAAATAAAAATAAATATTACAATCCTAAAAAAATAGAAAAATACAACTTCGAATAAAAAAAACGAAAAAATTATGGAAAAATTACGAAAAAAACTACTAATTAGAGGAGTCTTCAAAAACTTCAACGTCGCGGTATTGATTGGTATTCGGCATTTTTGCGCGTAGACGAGCCTTGATTTCTTCTTTTATAAAGTTTATAAACGCGACCGTTTCGGCATCCATGTTGGAGGTGTCATAGTTGAGAAATTTCAACTCCTCCATTTCGGCAATCGTGTCGTCTTTGCGTTGCGAAGACGCATACGCTTTCTCCGCGGCTTCACGACGGAGACGAATGTCATAGGTAACTGCGTCATTAAATTGAGACGAGTTACTTCCTCCGGTACTCGTCGATGTTTCGGAACGGCTTTTTCCCGGGTCGTTCTTTACCGGCGGGGCGGGGTCGTTAATCGCGTTGGAAAAGCTCGTCCGTGCTCATCGGCATCGCAAACGAACCGCCTTCATCGTTTTCGGTCTAATCAACCGGGGCAACCTCGGGTGCGTCCTATTTCGGGGACTTCCTCAAAACATTCCGTGCCTTTTTCGTGATTAAACGTGGCATTTCTATTCTCGTCCGCGTAAATGCCCCGAGCCCGTTCAATCACATCGACCTCGCTTTCGCCACTTTTTTTGTTCCAATGACATTTCTTGTAGATGGCGTTCCACTTCATAATATTATGATGCATCGGATTCCATTTACCCGTAAGCATGTCTTTGGTACGTTCTTGATGATTTCTTTCGTTAAACACCCGGGTAATCCGAATCCAAAGAGTGTCTCTTTTTTGGTGACGCCCAACTTTCGGATCTTCGGATGTTGCGATGTAACACTCGGCAAGCACGGCTTCTTCGTCCTTGGTCCACCGACCGACCCTCATTCGGAACGGGTTCTTTTGATTTTTTTGCGGGGTTTTTCTTTCGGCTTTTTTTGTTGGTTCGGGTTCGGGAGGTGGAATTGAGCTTGTTTGTAGAAAAGCTTGATCTTCGGGAGTCATCGGACCTTGGGTAGGAAATCCGAGGAATTGCGATTTGGACGTAGTTCCGTCACCGGCACCCATGTTGGATTGAAGGAGGTGGGTGAATCCGAACCAATTATTTTCGCCGGTCATTTTTGTGTTTGTGAATGAATGAGAGAATGATTTGAATGAGATAATGTATAGAATTGGAGAATGCTTGTGTATAAAAAGTGATATAGGAAATGTAGTATATATAGAGTTTAAAATTGAAAAAAAAATATTTTAAAATCAAATATAGCCGTTGGGCAATTAATACAAAAAAAATTATTTAAATTTTCTAGCCGTTGGGCATTAAAAACAAAAACAAAAAACTTTTTTTTTCAAATTAAACGGCTACTAGCCGTTATTTTTTAAAAAAATTTCAATTTTTTTAAGCATGTTCACGCCCCGTGGGTAGACCCACGCCACATGCTCACGCCGTGGGTTTTTTGGTTTCTCGGAATCATCACGCGGCCAACGCCGTGGGTTTGGCACCCCACGGCGCCACCACTCCGGGCTCTCTAAGAGGGTGGACTAAGATTTCGCTAAGAGGGCACTTTCACGCCGTGCCCCGGCGTTGCATGACGTGACCACACCCTGGTTCATCGCGTGGAAGACGTTGTGGCCACAGCCAAATTCGTAGAAATGGTTCCCATTTTTTAAAACACCCCTTAACAACTTTACAAAACATCCCTTTTGAAATTAAACATACCAAACACCCTCTTAACGGCTAGTTTTAGTTTTTAAAAACATTTGATTTTTTTTTAAACAAACTAGTAGCGGCTACTTTTTTCAAAATAATTTTCTTTTAAACAACCCAATAACCAGCGGCTAGTTTTAAAAAAAACTTTTCTAAAACATATAGCCAATGGCTATTTTTTTAACAAATTTTTTTTTCTAAACCCTTATATATAAATAAATAAATATCCTCTAAATACACACTCCATATCCTCTTGATCTTTTACATATCACATACGAAATCATGTCCAGAAATCCTAACAGACCTTCTTTCGTTGGCCTCCTTAACACCTTTACCGAAGGTCCGTCTTCACAAGAACTATATTCGGATGACCAGGAATGGCTAGAAATCCAACGACAAACATACGAAAATTTTCAACGACAAAGATACACTCAATTTCAATCGACGAGGATATTCAATTCCTAAAGCTTCAAGAAAACCCACCATCCTTCGATGAAGCACAATTCTCATAACCCACACCCCAATCACAAAAAAAAAACCCGGTAAACGGGCGGCCAAAAAAAATGTTGATTTGAGTCAACTAGGGGCGGATTTCGAGAAAAACCTGGATGTGTCGAAAACTATGTCACGTTGGGTTGCATCGGAGGAGGCATTGCTTGCCAAATGTTATGTTGAGATTTCGGAGGACCCGAATGTCGGGAGATCTCAAAAAGGAGAAACGTTTTGGTATAGGGTTATGGAGTCTTTTAATAGCCAAAATTTCAAAACAGTACCAAGGATATGATTACAAGTAAATTTAGAGATTTGAACCACGCTTGCCAAAAGTTCAATGGTTGTTACCGATGTAGCAATGCGGCAATCAAAAGTGGGGAAACTGATTTTGGATGTGATGGCAAGGGCTCGAACAATGTACCAGGAAGAAAATAAAAACAACACTTTCCACCTCGAAGAGGCTTTGAATGTTTTGAAATCCCATGCGAAATTGGACCCTCCCGAAGCCGTTGATTTAACCGGCGACGTTCCGTCGCATGCAAATGAGGCTCTTTTTGCACCGGATGCAAGACCCCGTCCCTCGGCAAAGAACGAACCATAAAGAAGGTAAGATCCGAGTCGACGAGCACGGGAACGAGTAGTGGGTCGCACCTATTCGGGGATGCTATAACCGCCGAGTTTCGACGCAAAAGTCAAGCCGCCCAAGAAGCCTTCAAAGTGTCGATAAACAAAGACAACTAGTTGCTTATGATGGAGCAACTAAAATTTCTCACAACATCGACTCGGGATTGTGACAAAACCGGCGCTCGTTTGATCAATGCGAAAAAGGATGAAATCATAAATTGATCGAAGTCAAAATTACTTTTTATTTTATGCACTTTCTTTATTCCGGTAATTTTTTTGTTTTTTTTTAAACTTTAGGATGTAATGTTTTTTTTTATGAATAAAGTAATTTAGAATTTGAATAAATTAATTATTGAGGGTAGTTTATAAAAATAAGTGAAAAATTTGGTGTAGTGGTGTGGAAATGGTGTGACCATAAGATGTGTTTTTTTGTGTGGATGTGGAAGTGAAAAAGATGATGTGGCATGATGTTTTTTGGTGTGGAGGTGTGACCACTCCATGTGCTCTAAGTAGGTTTTTTATCGCAAGTGAGTAACAATACAACTACACACTAGTTGTTAACTATTGCCTACTAGTTTGGTTGAGGCTAAACTGAAAAAAAACGTTTATGAACTTTTTTATTTTTGCAAATTTGTCACTAAGAGCAAATTACAAACAATTTTGTTATTATACTTAAAAATCTCGTGCAAATTTGCTCCTGAAGGTATATTCGTCATTTCCCGTGTCACCTCATCTCGTCATCCAGTATCCACTTTTCTCTTATGCAATTTTCGTCCCTCAAACCGTTTTTCCCAACACGACACGTGTAAAACCCGCATGCTTTTACCATGAATAGTACCCTTACGATAGTACGTACATGATTAAGACTTTCCTTTTATAACATGTTTACGTTTCACGTACAAGAATTACAAGTATTACGTACGTGTTATAACACGATAAGTATTTATTACGTATTAACTCACGATAATTATTTCAATAATAATTATAATCACGAACATACGAACATGAAATCATGAACGTAAATTAATCACGAGCTAATATTATGTATGTATGTATATATTTATTACGAGCACGAATAAATATATTAAGTCACGAATGATAACTAATCAAATCATGTAAAAACACGAACACGGGAACACACTATTATTTTAGACACTGAAAATGTTCGGGTTACCCTTTCTGGGCCCCATACCCGCGGCTACAACAAGAAACATGGGCCAAGCCCATGCAAAATTTACTAACTAGGGAAAAAGGGAAAAACATGTTTCATTATTTACAAAATTTAGAAAACAAAGAAAACCCTAATTCTTCCTTTGGTGCTCCTTGGCCGCCGGGTTTACATCACCAAAAAGGGGTGATTAGGTTTGATTTTGGTCTTTGATTTATTGCAAGGATCATTCGAGTATTCATCCTCTTCGATTCCCGTGATTGGTATAAACCCTAACTTCTTTTATTTTATGTTTTGATTTATTTAATCATATAAAATCATGCATGTTTTTAATAAACTAATTAAAAACAAGATATAAACATGTTAATAATCATGGGGTTTAAATCAATTTAGGGTTAAGGGGTGTTTGTTTGTTGTGGCCGACGCCTAACCGAGCCCCAAGGGGGTCTCGGCTTGGGTTTACTTCGCACCACCGAGATCATATGATCTCGGTTTGGTGGTGAGGGTGTCACGACAGCAACAAGGCAATGGGAAACTCCGACCTAGGTCGGGGTATGGTGATGTTTTGGGTCCGATTCATGGGTTTAAACACGGTCCGGTTCATGAGTTATTTTTACAAGGTTTAATATTTTTACAAGTTATATGTTTTTTTCAAGACTTAAATTAAATTAATTAAAAACATGAACATGATTAATTTAATTTACATGATTTAGGTTATTAATTTTATTATTAATGCATGAATTTTAACCTAAGTATTTATCATTTAATTAGACTATATAATTAATTAATTATTAAAATCATGACTTATAATTAATTAATTTACATGACTTAGGTTATATTATTAATAGTCAATAATACACGTTTTAACCTAAGTATTTATTTTACCTTTATTTAATTAAATCATGTTATATTTAATTAAATACTTTAACCTATAGTTTATTTAATTCACATGAAATAATTAATAAACTATACTAATAATCACATGACTTAGAATATTATTCAGAAAACACTTAAGCTTATATAATTAGCTTAATTATCCAGCTTATATCTAATTATGGAAACTTTCTATTTTTAGAAACTTATTTATTTAAGGCAACTAATCTATTTATGGAAACTTTCTATTTTTAGAAACTTATCTATTTTAAGCAGTAATTCTATTTCTGGAAACTTTCTATTTTTGGAAACTTTTTATTTTTGAAAACTTTCTATTTTTGGAAACTTTCTATTTTTGGAAACTTTCTAATTTTGGTAACTTTCTATTTTTGGAAACCTGCTATGTTTAGAAAGTTACTTATTATTACACAACAAGTATAATAATACATGAAATACAAGTAATACTTAATCAGAATAGACAGAATATATGATAAACACAGTATAAAGCTTAAATCAGTAAAACATGACATGAACATATAAAACAAGCTAAGACATGATATAAAACCAGCTATGTACTCAGTAATCAGATACTTATACACGTATGTATTTATGTAGCATTAGTGATACCGAAGTAGGACTCTCTTCCGTTCGTCTTCTTCATTCACTGGACATAAGGTACGGATTCTCCGTCCTTTCAGTATGGACATTCTTTCCTTATTAGGATTTCCCGTATGCAGCCAACTGTTTTCCCCATTATATGTTTTATATGTTTTTGAATTGCTTATGTTTAATTAGAATACCTAAAGCCATATACATGCGTGACCAGTTTCACCTAGTTATGGAGGTACCATAACCATAACACTAGAGGCACTAGTGTTATGACTTCACCACGGCAGAGTGATAGCTCGTGGCGTCCCTTTCAGCTTTTGGCCATTTATTATATTATCAGGTGGGACGTATGGGTGCATCCTAGTTTACATGTTTTCAGCAGATTATTCAGTGTGAATGTGGTGTGTGCCTTGCATCCTTCACAAGGAGCTGATACCTCCTACCCAAAACCAGTATATTAAATTAGAGGCAGCCCCTCTAATTTCCATGACGAGGTCACCCCTCCAAGTATTCATGCACGCTGATATTTCATGACCTATATTGGCTAATGGTAAATATGTTAAACAGTTTTTACAAGATAAACATAAGGCTTTTCAAACTATAAAACCAGTTTTACTAAGATATAACCAGGTTATCCAGGACTTAGTTTCTTCCGTTGTTTCATGTTTATATGCTTATATTATTCATGATATACTCGTATATCCGTGCACTGAGCGTATTGCTCAGCCGTTTTCCTTTTCATGTTCCCAAAACGGCAGGTACTCAGGGACGCTCGTAGACTTTAAGCGTACGTGCATATGGACTGGAAGCTTTCTAGCCTTCTTTACTTTATGCATTTATCTATGCTTTGATACTCATTTCCATGGACATTGTTTAGTCCTTTCATTTACAGTACTTATGTTTGTGTGTGATAAGTTCTACTTTTGGACTACCGATGTTTGATTCCGGTATTTCCTTTATGGTCATGTAATGTTTAGACATTTATCCTTGTATGCTTTGATGATACGACATAATCACGTGTGACATTCCATTTATCAAAATGGGGTGTTACAACACGATTGCTTTCCTGATTAAAAAATTCAGTTCGAGGTCTGATTTTGCAATGAAAAGTATCTATCATTAATGTTATAAATACATCATCTCCTTTCCTTCTATTTATTCTGTATCCACCACAAAAACACCAATCAACAACAATCAGAATATGTATAATTTTGGGTAAAATCATTCTCGCGATATCACCATCCCTGATTTGGGTCTCCTTTATGGTAAGCTTCGGTCTCCTTTAGGTCTTCTATATGGTAAGCTTAGTTTGGATATGCTGCTATTTTTATTGCCAAGTTTATAATTGATCTGTGTTTTCTTTTTTTTTTCTTTTTTTTCACATAATCGAATCAAAACTTGTTTATTGTGCAAATCCATCGCAATGGTGAATTTACCTCACCACCAAGAATTTATCGGTTTGGTACTATAAGTTGGTTTGACTTAGTTCACCCTGACAAGTTTGGTACGTACACACTCGCAAAAATGTTTAAGGATCTAGGGTACATAGAAGGCATGGTTTTGTTCCCGCATTTTAGGATCCCTGGCCAGTCATTGGACGATGGTTTGCTACCACTTGTGAGATCTCGTATTTTCTTGGTAATTATTTTACTCTTATCCATTATTTTAATCATTGATAATACTTATTCGAAATTATAAAATTATTTTTATTTTATATTTCCATATTAATTTAAATAAAATATATTGATTTAAAAGCACCCGCGTGCATTTTTACAAAAGTTTACTTGAATCAACGGAACGAGAACCGATGGATAAATATTTCGACCTAAAGATGTTAATCTTTACATTGTATTAAGTCTAGACCGATAACGGGCACAGTGTTTAATCGTTATATTTCACATTTTACTGACAATTATTTCAATGTTCGATGTTTTCAATGTTTTCTTTTAATGACGCGTTAAGTCGAGTCGGGAGACTATATTATCTTATTTTGGGTGCGTTTTAACTTTTGAGAAGTATTTTTACGAAACCTGAGTCCCGTAAATATTTGTAAAGTTGACTAATAGTCATTTCCCACTTTTTAACAAAGTATTTATTTTTAGTCCAAAAGTTTCTAAACTTGACAACAATAGTCCCTACACCTAACCACCATATAAAAACCAAATTTCTTACCACTACACATACATAACCATTAATTAAAAAAAATCAAAACATCTCTCTCCCCCTTTTTGTTCTAGCCGTGAGTTTCAACCCAAAAACACCCCATTTCATCATCATCCATTTTGATTTGGCCAAAACAAAAATAAGACCCATGTTAGGAATTAAAAGGTGATTCCAAAGATACAAAAAGTTTATACATGCAACAAGTTTTTAAGTTTTCATGATTTTATGGTTAAAATGATGTTTGATCATTGTTTATATGATGATCATGGCTAAACTTTATTGTTTTGATGTTTAAAAATTTAGGTTTTTGATTTGGATATTTTGGTTTTGATGCATGCAAGGGCTAAGGTTATTAGAGGATGATTAAAGGATGTTAGTAGTAGTAAAAAAATGGTTGGATTGTGTTGAAAAAGTGTTTTGTTATGATTTTTTCAGAGTAGTGATTTTAGGCAGAAAGTCAAGGTTGATTTTGGATATTTTAAACTTGATTTATTGGTTTACTAATAAGATAGGGCTGTAGAGATTTTCCTTAACCTCGATTTGATATAAATTAGAGCTTCAAAATCTAAACGAGGAAGAAGTTATGCTAGTTTAATTATTCGTGTACCGGGAGACGAGTATCGACACAATTTAAAGTTGTTGTTGATATTTGGATCGAATCCCGGGGACTATAAGTTGAGTTTTAAAAATAGTCAAAGGCTGTTCTTGGGCTCAAAACCTAGGGATGTGAGTCTATTTCAAACCCGAGTGTCGGGTTAGCAAATGGTGTTGGTTAGAAAGGTCAAAATGGTTTTATGAGTCAAAGACGTAATTCTGTCCGGTTTTTGTAACTCAAAGATGAGTCGGGCAGGAAGTCTTAGAAGTATAAAATTTTGTCAAGCTTTTTAGAGGGTTTTCTATAGATAGTAAGTGAGCTTCTCAGTTAGTACCATAAACTTTTGACGTGTCTAAGTGAGATAAAACAGCCCGTACATTTGGTATGTACCGACAGTTTTTATCGAAAGAATAGTCAAGTAAAAGTATACTTTTAGAGATGTATAGAAGTGTCACTTGCATGGTTTTTCTTGCGTGTCTTGACATGGTTTATGAACTAATTTAAATTCCAAGTGTTTTATAAACATTTATTTTCATATATTCTAAACTTTCGCGTCCCGTTATCGTAGGTCTCGGATGATTTAAAGTTGCTTGATTTTTCGTTGTTACTACTGAGCCCTCCAGTTCCGTGTTGATTACACCTTATAGCTAAGATGAGTTCATAGCCCCTTTAGCCACTTGTTCATTATTTCAAAACACGGGATGCGATTATCATGTTGGAACACAATATTTTAAACTGTATGTTATCCAGAACTGTATGCTGCCAGATGAATTCATTGATATTATTGCCTTTAGTCTCTAGGCTTAAGTTTCCTCTCCTTATCATGAACCGTTAATTGTCCCGTGTGCTTTGCGCTAAGCGCGAATGTTGTGGGTGGATCTATCGGGATTGACTATCCCCGTCCCGATTACCTTGACGCACTTACATTTGTTTATACTTGAGTATTTAGGTTGAATACTCACTAGAGGAACTTACATTGAGTTAAGCCTCGGTTCATGAACTAAATAGCAATAATAAACCATGACTATGGAGAATGTACATAGTCATCCCCCTCATTATTGTTTTACAAACTCTATTGTGTTCCATTACTTATTTTACTAAACCTATAAATATCACTTAACCTTTTGTTGACGGGTTTTACATGTTTTAATCTCAAGTAATAATGCTTAATATGCTTGGATGAGGTTCCGCAGGATGTTGGCAGCTTGGAAAGATCTGTGTTGTGATATGTTTATGCTTTTGTTATAAATGACGTTGTTAAAGTCTTTCGCTTATCTTTTGTTGTCATAAAACTTTAAACCATGATGTAATGGTACTTAGTTATGTTTTAAAACTTGTGGGACTGATGCTTTAAAACTATGATAAACCGTGATGTAATATATATGTCTTTCATTACGTCATTTTCGTGTCATTTATAACTCAGTTGTACCTTGACGTGTGATCTCCTCGTTGCCTAGTTGTTCCATGTCAGATTCTGGGGGTCTCACAGATTGGTATCAGAGCGATGGTTATAGGGAACTGATTCATTTTCAAAACTTGGTCTATAACTAAATTTCAAAACATTTCATGCTTTACTAGTGTCAAACACAGAATCTGCCAATGTTGTTCAATATCTGCGTGGGTAACTCTCTAATCCTTGTTGTTTACCTTAATTATTCTTATGATATTTCATACCTTAATTCCATTTTGAATATTATATTGGTTTCATTACGATACTTATTACCTCCTTCCAAACCCCTCTTACTTATTATTTTATATATATTCCACTCCTTAGTGTTGCATTCCTTGTTGACAATCAGTTATGCATATCTAAAATATCTTCTTATTCTATTTTCTCCATTTCCATGAATCTTGAAATAGCATACTTATACAAGTTCACACTGAATTTTGTATTGTGTTGTTGACATAAACATGTCGCCTACCAGAATTCGTAGAGCTCCGCCGGGCTACTATGGAGAGAATTATTGCAAAAAGGGTAAAGAAAGCTGTTGTTGAATACGAAAAGAACCGAGAGACTCAAGCTAAAGCTGAAAGTTCTTTAAGCACAAAAGGATGTTCGCACAAGACCTTCATGTCTGCAAAACCCCACTCCTTCAAAGGGACTGAAGGTGTTGTTGGTTTAACTCGTTGGTTTAAAAAGATGGAGCAAGTGTTTGGGACTTGCAAATGTGCTGACGAGGATAAGGTAATTTATGTTGCTAGTACTTTGGAAGGTATTGCATTTACATGGTGGAATGGGAATATTCGAACATTAGGTCTTGATAATGCAAACAAAATCCCTTGGAGCGAGTTCAAAATAATGATGACTACTGAGTACTGCCCTGAGACAGAGATAGCTCGGATGGAGTATGAGCTATGGAATTTACAAATGAAAAATGATGATATTAAAGCCTACACTAATAGGTTTCATGAGTTGGCCTTAATGTGTCCTGAAATGGTTCCTGATGAGAAGAAGAAAATAAAAAGGTATGTCAAAGGCTTTTCTGAAAGGATTAAAGGACACATAACTTCATCAAAACCCTCTTCCTTACATGAATCAGTGAACATGGCTCGTGAATTGGTCGAGCAGTTTGTGGAAGGTAAAGCTGCTAAGTCTAATGCTGATAACAAACGGAAATAGGAGGATAATAAAGGAAACACTCAAGGGAATAATCAGGGCAATAGCCGTAACAACAACCGAGGCAACAATAGAAACTCCAACAGGAACAATAATCGACAAGTCAACAAGAGACAAGAGAAAGCAACCATGTATGCAACTGCTCCTGCTGCTCTTGTTACTCCTGCTGCTCCTGTTACTCTTGCTGCTCCTATTGCTCCTGCTACTCCTGCTGGTAGACGAGGTTATACTGGGAAGTTGCCAAGTGTGATCTATGCAATTGGCATCATCCTGTCGGTGTGTATCCTACTAGGTGTACATTTTGTAATAGGTTTGACCATAAGGAAGGGTACTGTAATGTGGTGTGCTATGGCTGGGGTGAAAAAGGTCATATCCAGAATAGGTGTCCAAAAGCTAAGGATCAGCATAATGATGGAGCTCGAGGCAGGGTGTATCATGTAGGAAATAACGCTCAGCAGAATCCTTAGGTGTCGCGTGTACGTATCTTCTTAACGATCACTATGTTAGTGTTTTATTCGATTTTGGTGCTGAGAAAAGTTTCGTGTCTTCTGCTTTTACTCATTTCATTGATATTACTCCTTCTACTTTAGACACTAGCTATGAAGTAGAATTAACAGACGGTAAGATTGTTAGTACCAATACAGTCTTACGTGGTTGTACCCTTGACTTGCTTAATCATTTGTTTTTAATCGACCTTTTACCGACACGCCTTGGTAGTTTTGATGTTATTGTTGGTATGGATTGGTTAACGTCTCATCGTGCTGTCATTGTTTGTTTTGAACGAATTGTGCGTATTCCTCTTTCTTCGGGTAAAACCTTAGAACTTCACAGCGAGAAGTCGGATGACAATCCGAATTCTCTTCTTTCTATCAACGCTGATGAGAAAAAGCTTGATGATATTCGTATCGTTTGTGAATTTCCTGGAGTATTCCTAGATGACTTGTCAGGATTACCTCCTGTACGTGAAGTTGAATTCCGTATCGAACTTATTCAGGGTGCTTTACCTATTGCCAAATCGCCTTATCGCTTAGCCCCGTCTGAAATGAATGAACTATCGAATTAGCTTAAGGAATTACAAGAGAAAGGTTTCATTAGACCGAGTCATTCGCCGTGGGGAGCGCATGTGCTCTTTGCTAAGAAAAAGGATGGTGCAATGAGAATGTGTATTGACTACAGGGAATTGAATAAGCTGACAATCAAGAATCGTTACCCTCTCCCTCGTATAGACGACTTATTTGACCAATTGCAAGGTGCTTGTTGTTTCTCCAAGATAGATCTTCGTTCAGGTTATCATCAGTTAAGAGTGCATGAAAGTGACATCTCCAAAACGGCTTTTAGAACCCGTTATGGTCACTTTGAATTTACCGTTATGCCATTAGGTCTTACCAATGCTCCTGCCGTTTTTATGGATCTAATGAACCGTGTTTGCAAACCCTACCTTGATAAGTTTGTCATAGTCTTTATTAACGACATCCTCATTTACTCGAACTGAGAGAGATCATGAACACCATCTGAGAACAATTTTAAGTCTTTTGGAGAAAGAAAAGTTGTATGTCAAATTCTCTAAGTGTGAATTTTAGTTGAAAGAGGTTCAGTTTTTAGGACACGTGGTAAATCAGGAGGGTATACACGTGGATCCTAGTAAAGTTGAAGCAGTTAAGAATTGGAAATCTCCTAAATCGCCTACTGAGGTCCGTTCATTTCTCGGGTTAGCCGGATACTATCGCAGATTCATCGAAAATTTCTCCAAGATTGCTAAGCCCTTAACCCTGCTTACACAAAAGAACAAGGAATACATTTGGGGTGAAGAGCAAGAGCAAGCCTTTTGCTTATTAAAGGAGAAATTGTGTAACGCTCCAGTGTTAACACTTCCAGATGGACCGAATGATTTTGTAGTTTATTGTGATGCATCCCATCAGGGTTCGGTTGTGTCTTAATGCAGCGAGGAAAAGTGATTGCTTATGCCTCCAGACAACTTAAAATCCATGAACAGAATTATACTACTCACGATTTGGATTTAGGTGCAGTAGTATTTGCCTTGAAAATATGGAGACATTATCTTTATGGGACGAAAAGTGTGATATACACTGATCATAAGAGTCTTCAATATATCTTTGACCAAAATGATTTGAATACGCGTCAAAGGCATTGGTTAGAACTCCTTAGTGACTATGAATGTGAACTTAAGTATCACCCACGAAAGGCTAATGTTGTAACTGATGCCCTAAGTAGAAAGGAAAGACTTAAACCTAGGAGAGTGCGAGCCATGAGTATAACCATTCAATCTAGCCTCAAGACTAAGATTTTAGAAGCACATAAAGAAGCTGCAAAGGACTTTAAGGCTCCAGCAGAATTGTTGCGAGGATTAGATGCACAATTTGAAAGAAAAGACGATGGAACAATTTACTCCGTTGGACGGATATGGGTACCATTAGTTAGAAGACTAAGAAAGGTAATAATAGACGAAGCTCACGCTTCAAGATATTCGATTCACCCTGGTGCAGATAAGATGTACTACGATTTAAGGGATATTTATTGGTGGCCAGGTATGAAGAAAGACATAGTAGAGTACGTTAACAAGTGTCTGACTTGTTCAAAGGTTAAAGAAGTACATCAGAAACCTTCAGGTCTTTTACAACAACCAGAAGTCCCTGAATGGAAATGGGAAAGGATTACAATGGACTTAGTCACAAAGCTGCCTAGAAGTAGTGGTGGTTTTGATGCAGTTTGGATAATTGTTGATAGATTAACCAAATCTGCTCATTTTCTCCCTATTCGTGAGGATTGTAAAACAGAAAGATTGGCTCGAATTTATATCAATGAGATTGTTGCAAAACACGGAGTACCGATATCGATTATTTCTGATAGGGATGGTCGTTTTGCGTCTCATTTATGGAAAGCACTTCAAAAGGCGTTGGGTACGCAAGTATTACTGAGTACAACATATCACCCCAAAGACGGATGGACAAAGTGAACGCACTATTCAGACTTTGGAAGACATGTTGCGAGCATGTGTTTTGGATTTTGGTGGTAGCTGGAACACTCATATACCTTTAGTCGAATTCTCCAATAACAATAGTTATCATAAAAGTGTCAAGTGTTCACCATTCGAGGCTTTATACGGACGTAAGTACAGATCGCTAGTGATATGGAATGAAGTATGTGAAAGTCAACTGATAGGGCCTGAATTAGTCCTAGAAACTACATAAAAGATTGTATAGATTAGAGAAAGACTGAAAACTGCTAGAAGTCATCAAAAGAGTTACGCAGACAAAAGACGCAAACCTCTTGAGTTTCAAGTCGGAGACCGTGTGCTGCTACGTGTATCTCCATGGAAGGGTATTGTGAGATTCGGTAAACGAGGAAAACTTGCACCACGTTTTGTAGGACCATTCGAGATCGTTCAGCGTATTGGTTCGGTAGCTTATCGACTGAAGTTACCTCAAGATCTAAGTTGTGTTCACGATGTATTCCATGTTTCCAACCTTAAGAAATGCTCAGCCGAATAAGATGTTCAGATACCGTTAGAAGAAATAAGGGTGGACGAGAAAATGTACTTCATTGAAGAACCAATAGAGATTGTGGATCGCCAAGTCAAGAAGCTGAAACGTAGTTGGATTCCTATCATTAAGGTTCGTTGGGATTCACATCGGGGTGCCGAGTTTACTTGGGAAAGCGAGGATCAGTTCAAGGCTAAGAATCCCCATATGTTCTCCTCTTATTCTTCCATCTCCACTTAAACTCTGAGGGACCAGAGTTCCTTTAGGGGGAAGACTGTGAGATCTCGTATTTTTCTGGTAATTAATTTACTCTTATTCATTATTTTAATCATTGATAATGCTTATTCAAAATTATAATTTTTTTTTTATATTTTCATATTTATTTAAATCAAATATTTTGATTTAAAAGCACCCGCGTGCATTTTTACAAAAGTTTCCTTGAATCAACGGAACAAGAACCGAGGGCTAATTATTTCTACCTAAAGATGTTAATCTTTACATTGTATTAAGACTATACCGATAACGGGCACAATGTTTAATCATTATATTTCACATTTTACTAACAATTGTTTCAATTTTCGATGTTTTCGATGTTTTCATTTTAATGACGCGTTAAGTCGAGTCGGGAGACTATATTATCTTATTTTGGGTGTGTTTTAACTTTTGAGAAGTATTTTTACGAAACCTGAGCCCCGTAAATATTTGTAAAATTGACTAATAGTCATTTCCCACTTTTTAACAAACTATTTATTTTTAGTCCAAAAGTTTCAAAACTTGACAACAATAGTCCCTACACCTAACCACCATATAAAAACCAAATTTCTTACCACTAACACATACATAACCATTAATAAAAAAAAATCAACACAACTCTCTCCCCCTTTTTGTTCTAGCCGTGAGTTTCAACCCAAAAACACCCCAATTTCATCATCATTCATCTTGATTTGGCCAAAACAAAAATAAGACCCATGTTAGGAATTGAAAGTGATTCCAAAGATGCAAAATTTTTATACATGCAACAAGTTTTTAAGTTTTTGTGATTTTATGGTTAAAATGATATTTGACCATTGTTTATATGATGATCATGGCTAAAGTTTATTGTTTTGATGTTTAAAAATTTAAGTTTTTTATTTTGATCTTTTGATTTTGATGCATGCAAGGGTTAAGGTTATTAGAGGATGATTAAAGGATGTTAGTGGTAGTAGAAAAATGGTTGGATATTGTTGAAAAAGTGTTTTGTTATGATTTTCAAAGTGGTGATTTTAAGCAGAAAGTCAAGGTTGATTTTGGATATTTTAAACTTGATTTATTGTTTTACTAGCTGACTTCTTCCTGTCACTCGTACAGATATGATTGAAGATATTGCATTAGAAAGGGATACAAAGTCACTTCCGAAGATTGAAAGAGAGGCAATCTCACTTCGATACTGGTCTTGTTGCACTTCTTCGAGTTGATGACGGATAGCCCGCTAGTGACTGCTTGGCTTTAGGGCTGTAGAGATTTTTCTTACCTTCGATTTGATATAAATTAGAGCTTCAAACTCTAAACAAGGAAGAAGTTATGCTAGTTTGATTATTCGTGTACCGGGAGACGAGTATCGGCATAATTTAAAGTTGTTGTCGATATTTGGATCGAATCCTAGGGACTATAAGTTGAGTTTTAAAAATAGTCAAAGTTTGTTCTTGGGCTCAAAACCTAGGGATGTGAGTCTATTTTCAAACCCGAGTGTCGGTTTAGCGAATGGTGTTGGTTAGAAAAGGTCAAAATAGTTTTGCGAGTCAAAGACGTAATTCTGTCCGGTTTTTGTAACTCAAAGATGAGTCGGGCAAGGAGTCTTAGAAGTATAAACTTTTGTAAAGCTTTTTAAAGGGCTTTCTATAGATAGTAAGTGAGCTTCTCAGTTAGTACCATAAACTTTTGACGTGTCTAAGTGAGGTAAAACAGCCCGTACATTTGGTATGTACCGGCAGTTTTTACGAAAGCATTGTCTAGTAAAAGTATACTTTTAGATATGTTTAGAAGTGTCAATTGCATGGTTTTTCTTGCGTTTCTTGACATGGTTTATGAACTAATTTAAATTCCAAGTGATTTTATAAACATTTATTTTCATATGTTCTAAACTTTCGCGTCCCGTTATCGTAGGTCTCGGATGACTTAAAGTTGCTTGATTTTTCGTTGTTACTACTGAGCCCTCCAGTTCCGTGTCGATTACACCTTATAGCTAAGGTGAGTTCATAGCCCCTTTAGCTACTTGTTCATTGTTTCAAAACACGAGGTGAGATTCTCATGTTGGAACACAATCTTTTAAACTGTAGGCTATCCAGAACTGTATGCTGCCAGATGAATTCATTGATATTATTGCTTTTAGTCTCTAGCCTTAAGTTTCCTCTCCTAATCATGAACCGTTAATTGTCCCGTGTGCTTTGCGCTAAGCGCGAATGTTGTGGGTGGATCCATCGGGATTGACTATCCCCGTCCCGATTACCTTGACGCACTTACATTTGTTTATACTTAAGTATTTAGGCTGAATACTCACTAGAGGAACTTACATTGAGTTAAGCTTCGATTCATGAACTAAATAACAATAATATACCATGACTATGGAGAATGTATGATAGGTGTGAAAACACCCATCCTTTTACCACTTAATTATAATGAAAACGAGACCATAACGTGTATTTTATGTCGTAAATGTCGGAATTATGTGTGGTTTGTGTTTTTGTTGTGTTTTAGGACCAAAATGTGAAAAGAAAGGAAAACACGGGCTTTCACGGGCTTTTATCAAAGAAAAAGACAAAAGACGAAGTCAAGAAATCAAGAGTGCAAAAAGAACGGAAGTCCAAGGCCTATTCTGAAGATTTATCAAAGAAAAAGTCCAAAGACAGAAGTTTAATAAAGCCGAAGAACTCAAATCTTATTTATGAAGAAATTTCAAGACGAGTTTAAAGAAATCCCGAGCCAAAAGTCAAGACTTTAAAGACGGGACGGAAGAAAAGAAAGAAAGGAGAAGCCACCAACCACTCCCCTCTCCTATATATATACCAACCTCATTTGTTAGGAGAGGGTTGGTTAGTTTTAGGAGTAGATTAAGATTAGTTTAGTTTTATGTTTTATCTCTCTAAGTTTTATGCTTTCTCTCCCTAGATTAATTTGTGATCTTTAATCTTTAAGTTCTTGTTATTGAATCTTTACATTTTAATCAAGCTTTTAATTCTTCTTCTTCTTCCTTTCTTGTTTAATCTTTCCTTATGATTCATGGTTGTGTTCTTGAGTTTTCATAGTTTTAATCAAGCGGGTTTGATTAATTTGGTTATTATTGCTAGTTTTGTTGATTTGGATTGATAGGTTATCATTAGTAGATGTTTATTGATTAGTCTTGCTTAATCTTGTGTTTTAATTTGACTAGTTTTGGTTAGATTCGAGTTCTCTTTATTTTCCTTGTTCTTCGCATCATATACTGTTCCCAGATTCCGAACGAAGGTTTTCTTATTTTTTAGTCCGAATCAAGCTTTTATTCCGAACGAGCATTCTATTTTTATTATTCCGCATCAGATTTTTATTCCGAACCAGCATTTTCTGTAATTATTCCGAACCAAAGATTTATTCCGGATGAAGCCTATATTCCGGATGAATCATTATTCCGAATGAGTGACTTATTCCGGATGAAGGATATATTCCGGATGAAGGGTATATTCCGGATGAAGGATATATTCCGGATGAAGGGTATATTCCGGATGAAGGGTATATTCAGGATGAAGGATATATTCCGGATGAAGGACATATTCCGGATGAAGGACTTTTTCCGAATGAGCAGTTTTTCTTAGCTTTGTAATTTCAGTTTTAGTTTATTTTAAGTTTATGTTTTTAAGTTTTAAACTTTATTTTTCCCGCCTTTTTCCTTAATCACACTTTTAAATTACTTGCCTTTAGTTTAAGTTTAAGTTTGCCTTATTTATTTTTAACTTTGCCTTTTAATTTCTAATCATTAATTTCCCGTCAAGTTTTTATCTTTTATCATTTCTTTTTACCGTCTTTATTTTTATTGTTTCAAGTCTTTATTTTTAATGAATGTAGACAACGACAACAATTCTATTTCCTTTCCACCAAGAACAACTGAGTCACACATTTAATCGGTAATCAATTTGAGAAGATCGGACGATAATATTTTCTTACTGGGCAAAAGCCTTGTATCAAATGGCGCCGCTGCCGGCTCTTTTCGTGAAGATTAACGGTTTTTTGTGAGAGACGCGTTGGCTTTTGGGATCCGTTCACTCGTGAACGTTATTTTTCTTGTCAAAAAATTTCAAAAATCCCAAAAACATTTGAAAAATCATAAAAAGCATCTCTTTTTCAAAAGTTTTGCACCAAAAATATTCTTCTTGCTTATCTATTTTTCTTTATGGATCCTTATGTCCATTGCGTCAGGTGTGGGAGACGATTATACGGGAACGACTCATGTCAATGGTTTACATGTGAGCGGTGCAGAAACGATATCGATAATACACAATTCGGATTTTGTCCATTGTGCAACTCGACTAATTCGTCCTTTTCTAATCCACCTCATATTCCCCCTTGCATCTATTGTGGAAGCGATTCTCATTGGCAGGTTTCGTGTCCGGTTCGATACCCGTATGGTCACGGGCAAGAACCGGGTTCCAATTATGACAATGGAAATAGCTATCCACAAAACTCACTGGGTTTTTCTCCATACCCATGTTACCAAAATTGTGGGGGCCCTCACGATACGTCTTATTGTCAGCCAATGAATTATTATGAACCAAATCCGTGTCCTCATTTTTCTTCACCGATGGATTCTTATGAACCAAATCCGTGTTCTAATTCTTCTCAACCGATGACTTACTATGAGCCACATCCGTGCTATAATACTGGTTTTTATAACTGTGAGCCCCCACATCCCACCCTCAATCATCAATCCTCTCAGAGAATTCGTATTGCCCAACAACTCACTACTTTGAATGACGAAACACACGCCATTGTTTTGCAACTTCAAGAAGCCGTTGTTCAGCTAAAAGAAATTAGGGAGGAGAAAAAGTGACAACAACAAGAGCAAGTATCTAATCTTAGTGATTATACCTCTCCTCTTGTGCGTCCATACTATTATGATGATGATGACGATGAGAATACTATTTCTTGGAATGATCTAGTTGCTCAATGTCCTAGCGCAATTGCACTTCCTTCTCTTAATATCCCCAATGCCTCTAAGGATTGTGATACTTCGAGTGAGATTAGTGATTTTGGTCTTGATAAATTCTTTGATGAGGTTTGTGATGTGCTAACTTTTGAGGAGCTTACGGAAGAGGTCGATCATAATGATGATGTTCCTTCCACCAACACTTTGGAAGATGATTCTTTGGCTTTCTCTAATCCTCTTTTTGATCAAGATGATGATTTTACTTCTAGTGATGACGAGTCACTATCCGATGAAGACGTTCTGAAAGAAACTTTCAAGATTTATTCGAACCCTTTATTTGATTTTGATAACACCTACATATCTAGTGAGGTGAATCCCCTCTTTGACGAAGGGATTAAGGACATTGATAGCTTTGATTCTCTTGTTATTGATGAACATCCTTTGTTAGCCATGCCTCCTTCTATCGCAGGGGTGGAAAGACTTGACTCTACATAGGTGGAAGGTAATTGTTCTCATACTTCTCATATTATATTGCCACCTCATCCTACCGCGTGCACACCCAAGCGGGTGATGTATCGCTTTTACTCTCCTCGTTTCATACCGGGAAATGAGGATGAGTGCTTTGACCCGGGAGGTGACAATGACCATTCTATGATTGATTCCTTTACGGCTTTGCCGAATAGTGACCATCCATTGTCTTTGGGGGATGACAATTTGTCTCCTTTACCCACCCCACCTCCCGTGGATCAAGACTTCACATACTTCTCGTATGTTGAAAGGACTTTTCTACCTTTCAAAACTTATCCTCTGGCCTCTCCTTTATTATTTTCCTCCAGGAACGAGGACAAGGTCTTTGATCCCGGTATTACATTCGAGGCTTCCCCATGGACCATTTAATTCGGGGACGAGTCAGGCTCGTGACTCGGTTAATATAAACAAGCGCTCTTCGGGAGGCAACCCGATTATCTATCTTTATCTGTTTTCATCATAAGTGTAGGGGGAGCCCCGTCGGCGTTTCTTGTTTTCTTTCTTATCATATGCAGGGATTCGAGCGTTCAATGATCCACTCTTGATGACTTTTGACGACCCGTGATACCGTGTTTCCGTCTTCCCAGTTCTATCCTAAACTCTTTTAATTCACTATTTTATATTTTTCAATATTAAAATAGGAATCATTTTAGTTGTCATTTCCTTAGCAAGATTTAAACAACGTGCACAATGTCCTAAGTGTAGGGGAGTTTACTCCCACATGCTTAAACATTGAGGACAATGTTTATATCAAGTGTAGGGGGATTTCTATCGAAGTTAAGTGGGCTTTTCCTTGTATTTGTCCTCATTTTAACCGAAAAATTTGATTTTTCGACATTTTTCAAAATTTTTAATCTATTTTGGCCTAGTTGTATAGTTGTATTTTCCTTCGTTATGGTTATTTTCTTTCTTTACTAGAATAAATTTTCAATAAAGTGGTTTTAAATTTTTCAAAGTCGTGAATATTTTGACTCAACCCGAGTTTACTTATCTAAGTTTACTCTAGCTAGTATCCTTAACGTGTTTAAGTCAAGTTTTGCTAGGCTTTTATGTAGGGAACTTTAAAACGCGAGAGTCTTAACTCTCACGGGTTAAGAACAAGAACTTTTCGCAAGTTCCTATAATTGATCCTAGAGAGTCGTTTATCAAGGGAGCTTTAAAATGCGAATTCTAAACTTGAAAGAGTTTGTAAGATCCTATAGATGACTCGAAAACCCAAAACTTTGACTTAATAGGCTAAGCATCCACGAGTCTCATTCCTTGAGATTTTAAACTATGGAGGACGAGAGATGATGGAGTCAATTATAAGTTTGGTATTCTTTCGTGAATTTATGTGAGTTGATTATAAGCCTATTTTCACATCGCTTGCTAATAAATTTATCTGCAATAAATAAGGTTGTACGATTTGAAAAGTTACTTAGCTTCTAGCACAAGATCGTTTAAAAGTTGCTCGGTATTAATTAGAGTTCATAGCCAAGGCATAACTTATTGACGCGGGATGCGAAGATTGGCGAGTCCGAAAAGGCCCTAACAAGGCATGAGGGCTACATTTTGTTGCTAAAGATCCAAAAGTGATGTGAAAAATCATTTATCAAAGATCAACATGAAGGATCGAGACACACGACGAAAAACAAGTACTCCCCAAAAGATCATGGAGAAGTCTATCCGAAAAGACCCTAGCAAGGTATGAGGATAAATAGATCCAAGTCCTAAAAGGAGGCGGATCGTTGTCTATCAAAGTCCAAAGTAAAGATTGGAGAAAAATGAAGAAGTCGTGGTCCAAGTATGAAGAATCTCTCAAAACTTTAAGTGAAGAAATTCCTATTATAAAGAGAAGACCATAATTTCAAGAACGTCTCTCAAAGATTTGAAGTATGAAGTCGCTGCCAAATATCGGTCCGAGAAAGGTCTCAAATCGTGAACCGAGTTATGCCAAGATATGAACTTTATGAGGTCCCGAGAAGCAGTTTTAAAAGATTTTGTCCTTTAGCTAACTATTGATTAAATCGTCCCACTTTATTTTCAGCCTTAAATAACTATCGAAATAAGTCAAACAATGCATCCTCGTGATCATTCAAGACAACAATAAAATATAAGAGATACACCTAGGAATAAGGGAGTCTAAGTGAATAATTGGGCCACATGAGTTCGTGTTAGTTTGCTAACTTATAATAACAATGATCTCGTTTTTAAGCTTGGTATGGGGAACGTGAAACTTGAGGATGATAATCATTCATGACATTCCAAAACCCTAAGGTAAGTCTTTGATTTCTTTACTTGTTTTGTTATTTTCTATCTCTTTAATAAAGGCCAATGTGGATTGATTATGATGAAAAGTGTAATCTTACTTTGTAATTAATGCATTGTATGAGGACATTGCAATGGTCAAGTGTAGGGGATTTGATAGGTGTGAAAACACCCATCCTTTTACCACTTAATTATAATGAAAACGAGACCATAACGTGTATTTTATGTCGTAAATGTCGGAATTATGCGTGGTTTGTGTTTTTGTTGTGTTTTAGGACCAAAATGTGAAAAGGAAGGAAAACACGGGCTTTCACGGGCTTTTATCAAAGAAAAAGACAAAAGACGAAGTCAAGAAATCAAGAGTGCAAAAAGAACGGAAGTCCAAGGCCTATTCTGAAGATTTATCAAAGAAAAAGTCCAAAGACGGAAGTTTAATAAAGCCGAAAAACTCAAGTCTTATTTATGAAGAAATTTCAAGACGAGTTGAAAGAAATCCCGAGCTAAAAGTCGAGACTTTAAAGACGAGACAGAAGAAAAGAAAGAAAGGAGAAGCCACCAACCACTCCCCTCTCCTATATATACCACCCTCATTTGTTAGGAGAGGGTTGGTTAGTTTTAGGAGTAGATTAGGATTAGTTTAGTTTTATGTTTTATCTCTCTAAGTTTTATGCTTTCTCTCTCTAGATTAATTTGTGATCTTTAATCTTTAAGTTCTTGTTATTGAATCTTTACATTTTAATCAAGCTTTTAATTCTTCTTCTTCTTCCTTTCTTGTTTAATCTTTCTTTATGATTCATGGTTGTGTTCTTGAGTTTTCATAGTTTTAATCAAGTGGGTTTGATTAATTTGGTTATTATTGCTAGTTTTGTTGATTTGGATTGATAGGTTATCATTAGTAGATGTTTATTGATTAGTCTTGCTTAATCTTTTGTTTTAATTTGATTAGTTTTGGTTAGATTCGAGTTCTCTTTATTTTCCTTGTTCTTCGCAACATATACTGTTCCCAGATTCCGAACGAAGGTTTTCTTATTTTTTATTCCGAATCAAGCTTTTATTCCGAACGAGCATTCTATTTTTATTATTCCGCATCAGATTTTTATTCCGAACCAGCATTTTCTGTAATTATTCCGAACCAAAGATTTATTCCGGATGAAGCCTATATTCCGGATGAATCATTATTCCGAATGAGTGACTTATTCCGGATGAAGGATATATTCCGGATGAAGGGTATATTCCGGATGAAGGATATATTCCGGATGAAGGGTATATTCCGGATGAAGGGTATATTCCGGATGAAGGATATATTCCGGATGAAGGACATATTCCGGATGAAGGACTTTTTCCGAATGAGCATTTTTTCTTAGCTTTGTAATTTTAGTTTTAGTTTATCTTAAGTTTATGTTTTTAAGTTTTAAACTTTATTTTTCCCGCCTTTTTCCTTAATCGCACTTTTAAATTACTTGCCTTTAGTTTAAGTTTAAGTTTGCCTTATTTATTTTAACTTTGCCTTTTAATTTCTCGTCATTAATTTCTCGTCATTAATTTCCCGTCAAGTTTTTATCTTTTATCATTTCTTTTTACCGTCTTTATTTTTATTGTTTCAAGTCTTTATTTTTAGTGAGTGTAGACAACGACAACAATTCTATTCCCTTTCCACCAAGAACAACTGAGTCACACATTTAATCGGTAATCAATTCGAGAAGATCGGACGATAATATTTTCTTATTGGGCAAAAGCCTTGTATCAATGTACATAGTCATCCCCCCATAATTGTTTTATAAACTCTATTGTGTTCCATTACTTATTTTACTAAACCTATGAATATCACTCAACTTTTTGTTGACGGGTTTTACATGTTTTAATCTCAGGTAATAATGCTTAATATGCTTGGATGAGGTTCCGCATGATGTTGTCAGCTTGGAAAGATCTGTGTTGTGATATGTTTATGCTTTTGTTATAAATGACATTGTTAAAGTCTTCCGCTTATCTTTTGTTGTCATAAAACTTTAAACCATGATGTAATGGTACTTAGTTATGTTTTAAAACTTCTGGGACCGATGCTTTAAAACTCTAATAAACCGTGATGTAATATATATGTCTTTCATTACGTCATTTTCGTGTCATTTATAACTCATTGTTACTTGTACCTTGACGTGTGATCCCCTCGTTGCCTAGTTGTTCCATGTTAGATTCTGGAGGTCTCACACCACTATCGTTTGAAGAAGACGTTGACAGAATTTTAGAGTATGTTCCTAGGTTTAAGGAAATGGAGGTGTATATTGAATCAGTTGTTTCGTTGGTATAACAGTACATGATGGAACAAAAGGCAAGTAAGGGTAAGGCTGTGGTGGTAGAATAAAATGTTGGTGATGATGTTGTGAAAGAGTTGACTCGAGAAAGTGTCAACAGTGAGAAGATGGTGACATTTTGTCAGACTAGCTTTGTTGAGAGAGACGAAATTGTGGTGGCTAATGATTTTCGTGTCTGTGATGATGACATTGAGTTCCCACCACCATAGTCAACAAAAAAATTGTTTGAAGATAGGAGTAGAAGGACGAGTGCTGAGTATGAGTTCATGGTAGTATTGGAAGAGCTTGACAACGTGTTTGGGTTTGATGAATCAAGCCAGGAAGAAGAACAAGTCTCAAACGATGACATTCGTGATGATGTCTCTTTTGGTGAGGTTGATTTTGATGCTTTTGTTGGTTATGCTGATTTTGGTGAGGAGATGGAGGTTCATCAATATCAGACTGATACCAGTGATATCATTAGTGGCAAATTAGGGAAATTTCCTACATGGGACAGCGATGAATATACCCTAGAAGAAGCCGTGAATATTGCCATTAATTTTGACTGGAATGATGATCCCTACCATCTTGATGATGAACATGAAGAGAATCGTGACATGTTTGCTGACACTGATGAAGCACTGGACGAGCTTCAACAAATAACTCAATGTGAAGATGTGGATGACATTCATGCTTATTATCAGCAACAATTGGATGAAGGAGAGGCTGTTGAGGTTAAACAAGAGGCTGTTGAGGTTAAACCTGAGGCTGTTGAGGTTAAACAAGAGACTGTTGAGGTGAAGAAAGAGGCAAATGATGGTGATGATATTAATAATCATATTATTTTAATATGTTAGTTTAATATACTATGAAAGTTTTTTCGTACTTAAATGTTTTGTAATTGTGATATTAGTACAATTAATGATTATTTACGTGGTTTTAAATAAAAAAATTTGTTATGCATATTATGTATATTTAAATTATGAAGTATAGATCGTATAAATGTAAGATATATTTGTTTATTTTCTAAAGTTATTGAAAAAAATATAGAAAATTATATGCTTAATTTACTTTGTAATTTTTTAAGTTTTTGTTTTTCACATATCTGATACATATATTTTTATGTTTTTTCTTTTTCATCAAATTTCTTCATTAATCTCTTAATAACAAAAACTATTTAATAAAAACATTTATCAAATAAAAAGTTTTTATATCATTTGAAGATATTTCTTATTGATGTAACATTTTTTTCTTTAAATGTGAAAGTTCTTATTTATCGCTTTGTATTACTATATAAAATGTTCGGTTTGTCAATTCCTAGGCACACGTAGTCAAGGTTCTAAAAGCTCGCAAAAGCTTTTCAAAAACCTCGTAAAGATGTAAAGCTTGACCTTCACGTCGCGCAATAAGCCGTGCTTTTAAAACTTGACGCGAGACGAAAAACGAAAAAATGATAAGACACGATAAATCTGGTGCATTAAGTTTTTTATATGAAAATGAAAATATTATACGCAAATTTAGTTTTTTTTGTAAATTTAATATATTTAAAATATGATATAAATATAATAAATTTTAAATATTTTATACTTTTGACCGCCTTAAGTCGAGCCTAAACACCGTACCAGTACATCTTGCGTAAAAGCTCAAAACTTGACTATGTCACCGCGCCACGTCTAAGGCTATTTATAATCTGTGGTGCCAAAAAGTGTAAATTCTATATCATGGGGGTTTACCTGTTAACCATTGGGGGTATTATTAATCAATAGAACAGGACCACTAAAATCCGAAGAAAGAGGGGGGAAAACCGGAAAACAAACGCAGCCGCCAAAACACAATCAGCCTCATGTATGATTTCTGGTATAAAACTCAACTTAATTTTACGCATTTTCATTTTCGATGCCTGCTTTAAATTTTAATATCCAACTTCTAGGGTTAATTACACTATTTTTCGATTATATAGTCTGCTTAAGTTTGATTTGATCTTAATGTTAAAACTTACATTTATATCTATATCATTATCAATATATTGACCGAGACGATATCGTCACTTGTTTCGATCAGATTGAGCTTCAACCTCGCTTAATGATGTAACATACCTTAGGATATCGCTTGCACGAACAATAGCTCTAAGTTTATAATTCCTGTAAGGGTTTTTCTAACATGTGCCCTCATGCACATGTTAAGCTATGTTTATTAAACACCAAGTTTCCTTTTATATCCAAAAATACATTTAATTCATATTAAATATACTCAAAATTCACCATAAATAAATAATAATTTGCATTTAATAAGTCCAAACTTTACATGTATACCAACTTAAACATATACACCAGGTTACATGTATCCAAATGTTGGCTAACATCTTTAAGGTTTAAGACGGCTACGTCCTAAAAAATAGGGAAATGAAATAACCAAGATATCAATATTGCATCAACTCTGTTAATGAACTTACATATGTTATCTCATCGCAGATGCATTAAAGCATCAGAGTTGAGTTTACAACAATTAGTGTCTATGACTATGAGCTCATTTCCCTACCCCCAATTCTCTACCCTCGAGCTTTATGTTCGTTCACAGCTCATTTATTCGCCTTGTTTTTTTGTGCAAGTAACCTGCTAGGTGCGAAGTGTAGTCTAGCCATTAATGGTCTAGGAGCTCTCTTTAATCGATCAAATCCCCTCACACAAACAAATCCTGCAAGTATTCACAGCAGACGTTAATAATAAGTATATCAAGAAATGCTATTAGGCTTATTGGCAGACCGACATATGTAGAGTTACACACGAACCTAATAGATTAATATGTCTCCAGGTTTTTTATTTTTGTTTGGTTGCTTTCATCTCTTACTATTTAATGAATGTAAGGTTTTTTACGAGGCAATATATTTTCTACATTAATACTTTACATGCATGATTATAGCTCTAGAAGTCTAATATGGTGGTTTACGCTCGTGGTAAACCAAAGTAAGGAAGTTCATAACAACTATGATCGATAATGATCCGGTTTTGCAATCACATTACGCAGTTTCCTTACATAATCGTATCACGACACAAAGTTTCCATTATTATATTCTAATGATACTATAACTAAGCGGTTAGAAATTCGAGATATTTTTATATATATATATCCATTTGATTGAGAAGTAAAGAAAATCAATTTGGTTTGGGCATAGGGGGAGAGCGAGTTACCTCTCAAAAATATCAAAAAAGCGTTGTTTTTTTATTCTAAAATTTACAATACAAAATTTTTGTTTGGTCTTAACAAGTTAGTACCTAAAGCGCATGCTTTTGCACTCATTACCGCCTAAAAGGTATGATGACACGAGGATAGGTTGGAGGTTGAATTGGTTAGATTTGATCTACTACGGCAGTTTATTTTGTTGGTATAGACCCCGAACCGAGGAGGATTTTTTTTTGGGTATAGATTCTCACTAACTACCAAAAACATCAGGGTGTTACGTGTGATAACGAGCAACATCAAAGTATCGAGGAAAATGAATGAAGGAAACTTGATAGAGGATAGCGGTTAATGAGGAAAACGGATGAATGTGTTGGTATAAGTTGCAGGTGATCATATGTGGCACACATATACATATACACTTCGTGGCGCTACACTTTATTATGGTCTCGTACCGAAGTCCAAGGATAGTGAGTTGAAAAAGATGTTCTAGCGTTACGTGACAAAGTTTAGGAAGATAGAAGATGTAACATATCAAAGTAAGCTATTTTTTAATCCTTTTTAAAACGATAATGTTTTTTTGAGTAACCATGGTTCCCGACCTTTTGGCCGACACGGGGTTTGAACCCACAAAGCCCTCCTTTTTCAGGCGGTTGGAGTTACAAGGACCCCTATTAAACACGCACGTGCCCGGCGGTATGTAAAGTTATCTCATATTTAATACATATGATTACTTTTAACAATATGAAATTCTCGCTTTGTCCGAAAATAAATGTTCACTAGATAAAACACACGGTTTTAAGAATGTGTAATTGATATGTTTTTAGTAATTAGGTTTTAAATCCCTATTTAAAAAAAATGCACTCTTTTAAGGTAAAGTTAATGCAATTTTGGGATTAGTGAGGGTAGAACGAGATATAAATTGTTTGGTTTGGAAGTTATAACCCCGTCCTATGGTTTTCTTAGATACCTTATCATTTAGTCAAGAGGTTACTTGATATGAGTGCAACCGATTACGAGTGCTTAAACAAATAGGGTAGAAGTAGAATTGGCGAAAATAAGAATGTTGAGGTGGACTTGTAGTAAAACTATGCTATAAATTTTCTCGAATAGAGTTTTGATTGTGGAACTTAAAGTAGGATTATCATCAATAAGATGAGAAAAGCCCGAGGACGACTTGAGGAGAAGGGTAGACCAAAACTCACGTGGGAAGATAAACTCAAGCACATAAAGGAAATTCATCTGTCCGAGGTCATGATCTTTGATAGAACACATGAATAACTAGAATTAAGATAGATGAGTACAGGTGATTTTTAGTAGCCTCACGTGTACATAGTAGCCACCACTCCAAGTGTTGGAACCTCGAAAGGTAGTGCTAGCTACGAACCTATCCCATACTAGGCTCGTATCGGTTCATAAGTGAACTCACTGAAAAACTAGCTTGTAAGAGGAGGGACTCCTAGACATTATAAACCATAAGCCAGTCCCGATGTGGGACCGTAACAGAAGGTCTCACTATGATCCTTGGGGAAGTCACATTCCTAGTTTAGTCATAGTAGTGATCCATGTATATCTAGCTAAGTCGTGCCATTAGAGACTATACTTGAGACTTGACAGATGTACATAAGGTGGGAAGTTAAGATATCGGGGCTTTTGTTTATGAATTCGATACAGGAGACAAGCAGTCTTTGATTTTTTGGGAAGACCTACAGTCAAAGGAAGTAGGTTGGGCCGTTGGGAGCCTTTGGCGTCTCATTGAATAATAACTTTTAGACTTCCACTCTGAGGACTAGGGCGGTTATAGATCAATTTTAGACTCCAAAAATTTGAGTATTGTATGTATAATATGGTTGAACAGTGTAAACTTTTTCGATGGACCCCATTGAGCTTTTTATATTTCCATTCTGTGAAATTTTATTTTTATGTTCTCTATGCAATCTTGTTGCTGGGTCTTAACAGTGTTTTTAGTGCATACAACCTTATCCATTCAAGCTGCTTATCACATGCTAATGCTATATAAGCTGAATATATGTGTGTGTATGTATATCATTCTCGCTCTTTATAGCCTCACCGTTGTTGGTTTTCATTTATGCTGTTAATTCTTAATGATCATGCTTAGTATACTTTTACCTCAAAGATGCTGCTCACTTAAGGTAGCTTGTTCAATGGTATTGTGGTTAAACATTTCTAAATGACAAGTGATCCCTTTTGTCGTTTTTGCTAATGGTACTTAATTGTTCCAAATGTTCATGATTGCTGAAGGTAAATCACACTTTTTTCATGAGACATATTATACAAACAGTAACTTTTGAGTATGATTAAAGTCATAAATTTCAAATTCTGTTAGATAATTGAAGTGATACATACCTTTCCAAAAGCAGTATTGAATTCCCTCAGTGCTTAGCCCTGACAAAACCAGTTTTTATTGTTACGTTTTAGCTAAAAAAACCCACATTGACTATAGAACAGATGCAAGGTATGGTTGAAAAGCTTGTACCCTTAAAGATTGTGGATACTGAAGTCCCAAAGTAAACTGTTCTTCTTGGCAAGTTCCAAATCCATGCCCTTGGAACATTAATTGGGTTCAAACTTGATGCATGATCTGCAAACATCTGTATAGTGCACATATATCAGTTATATGTCTGCAGGGTATAGAGTAGGAGCTCAGGCTTGTTGAATCTTATGTTATAATGCTTATTTTGTACTTTGTGCTTACCGTAGTATATTAGAAAAGGCAAAAAATACCCTCTATATACAGGTAGTAATAGCATTTGGTAAAATAAGTAATTTGGATCTAAATGTATTTACCTCATTCACTTGGAAATATGTGCCATTGAGTGGAAAGCTTCCTCGCGTTGCTGTTCTACATGGTATCTGATATGAAAGTAGTAAAATCTAGTTGATATAACGTGTTTTAGTTAATAGTGACAATATGATCCTGTATTAGATAGATAAGGGCTCACCAAAATAGTTCCTCTGACCACTTGTGAATTTACTTCCTTTACGCTGTTGCATGCGAAACATGTTGTCCGCTCGCATAACTGACCTGATTGTTGTGCAGGACATTCTTTTTCTGGTGTCTCTGCTGAATTTGCAGTTTCACCTGGAAGGAGAGTTTCACTTTAGTTTTATGTTATATTAGAAGCAATGTTATCTAATAGGTTTGCTCCTATATTAAGTTGGATAAAACTTATGATTAATGCATTGCAACACAATTTCTGCTTATGCTGAATTATTATTTGGTGCACCTGGTGTCCATATTGCCAATAGGTAGTGGCTGGGGTCATCAGGTTCTCTTTTGTCCAACTGGAAATTGTAAAATGTGGAAATAAGTTAGTAACGTATAGTTATATGCGTTCAAGGACAGGTTAACAGCACAATTACTAACCCCTTCCAGAAGCCGATGTGAATCCGGAAGTTCATATCTGCATGCGTCAAAGGACTGGTCAGAATATATACTATAGACTCATACATCATTTTAGCATTTGTATTGAAAATGGACCATTAGCTTTAGCTGTGACATTTTAAGAAGCACTTTGCTAGCTTTGGCTTCTTTGCAGGTGGTCTTATAGTGTCATATTGGCTTTACAGAACATTAAGGACTTACACTAGATGCTCTGTTCGTAGCCGGCTAACATCCTTTAGCTTAGGTGTAGGTATAGAAGCAGCATTAGGATTCAATGCAACTAATGCTTTGGACATATTGTCATCAAGTTCCTTGCTATCTTGCATTATATTCTGCAAATTTGTTGTGAATTCTTTCATATTGAGTTTGATTGTGGGGATTTCATCAGAATCTTCATAGTATTGATCTTCAATGTCGCTTATTGATAATTCATTGGCTTCTGGTTCAGGCGTTGTTGGTTCCTCGATGATCGGCTCACAATTCCTTTCACTTTTATAGAAGTCATTTTCAGCGGGAGGCAGTGGCATGGGTCTTATAACCACAGGTGGTACTGGATCTGTTGCAGCAGGTACATCTGAAGTTACTATTCTTTTCTCTTCTGGACCTGGGAGGGGAAGCCTTGCACTGCGCCATATACATGTCAGATATATTATTTATATTTCTAAAAGCATTTTCTTAGGTAATTTAAAACTTTCTTAAACAACAGTATCCTCTATTCTCATCAGACTGCAAAAGAATGGATGGTGCAGTCAGTGGGCCAGTCTTTCAGAATATATACGAGACCCAACAATTATTTAGGTAATGTATCTTTGACGCACAACGCTTGATGCCTGTATTATTTATCAATTAGTCTATTGTACTAAACTTCCGGTCTATGTTCATGTATGCTTGCATGCTTCACACTCAAATAAAAATGATATTTAACGACTTTGATCACCGTACCTTGCAAAAGCACTGGCGAAGTGTCTGCACTCTGCTCTCATCGGACATGCATTACAGTTGGGTTTACTCTTTGTGCAGAAAACCTTCATTTAAATATATTTAATAATACGTAAATCCTTACTTGTTGAAACTGATTAATCTAGAAATTGAGGTGTAAATGGTGACATACCTTTCCAAATGTTATCATTTGGTAGTGTAGCTCATATCTGTCAAAGAACCACATGTTAGTATACGGAGCATTAAGTTTTTGTGAACTCTTGCATTGTAGTTCAATGCAAGAATAGTACTGATTTTCTATCTTTATATATTTTGTTGGTCGTCTATGTACAGTGCTTGGGTTTAAGTAATAGTTACAGTGTCAACTGATCCAGCTTGCACAGCCTGGGCCAAAGGTATTTTTGAATGGACTCCAACACCGGATACCTGTGTGAAAAGCTCATCAACACCTTTTTCCATAACTTAAGAAACATATTTTCATGTAAAAACTTTATAATACTTACATCTCCAGTAGATGGAGTTGAAGCGACTCTGGTAGTGGTTGGAGAGGGACCCAGCCTAGCCTCACTGCTATCCTACCAACATTTGTATCCACCTGGAAAAAGGATATCGTGAATGCAAAACTATTTCAACATGTCAAATTTGTACTAATTCCTACTTTTAGTATCCACTTACCGGAAAAGCAAGATGATGAAGTGTCAACAGCCGCACACATTCCACACTTTTCAGCCCCAAACCCCGGAAACTTAGCAAGTAATCCCTTCAATGCAAAGATCATAGGAAACTTAGAAACCAGAAAAAGAAATATAGGGTACATTTACATTGCTAAAATCACAAGCAACTGCTTCTAAAGGGCTTACTTTGCTTTGTCTTGGGGCGCGTCTCTCAACCATTCGAGGTCAATCGCCCCATGATCTCTCACCAGGCGGTTAAGGAAATCCTGCATATTAGCAATTATCATATAGTTAGCTAAGGGGGCCTTTTAGTCTGCTTTTACAAATTCCATTGTGTAAGGGTCTGATAACAGGGTAGTCCGGGAATGGGTTATGTATAAAGCGGCTGGGAATGGGTATGGATTTCTAAACCCAAAACTATGAGGTGGGTATGGAGGATTTCTAGTTTCGTGGGTTTCATACTGATACCTCTGAAACCAAACACCCCCTAAATATGAACACACCAAAAAAAGTGTTTAAAGTACCTTCATTCTATCAGCTAGCAGATTGTTCATTCCACGTTCCCTTATAGCATCCGAAATTTCATTGACATGGGCATGTCTTAAGGCTTCATAATCAAGTGAATCCGCTGCGTCTTTGCTTCTTTCTTTCTTTTCACTATTAAGTAGTGCCTCCTTTCTCAAGCTATCCCAGTCAATTGCTCTTCTTTCTTCCTCAGCTGTTCCTTTTTTTACCTTTGGCATATTCGGGCCTGGCCCACTTGGTGGTTCACCGGAAGCCTTTTGCTCCTTTGAGTTAGCATCAGTAACTGTATTCTCAAAGCAAATCTGCTTATCCACCACAGAAGTACTGTCATCAACATTGATATGTATCCCTTCAAACATAGCAGAGTTTGCTTCGTTTGGTAGATGATGTGTGTCTGTTGCCAGCTCATCAAGTACCATGCTCGGTTGGTCTTTGAGGATGGTAGTTTTACTTTTTTCTTCATGTATGAGATTTAGTGGTGGATCAGATAATTTACTGGTTTCAAAGTCAGTCATTACATCCTCTGCTTCTGAGTTTGATCCCGAGCTTGACCCAACTTCATCAGCAGTTTGAACTGGGGAAGATACGCAAGAATCCTGTGATAGAATAACATCTTCCTCTGATATCCTGCTATAGTTATTTGCTGCCCCATGTTGACAGCATGTTTCTGTTGTGGTTGTTGATTTAAGGGGGAATTTTGCTGCTAGAGACATGAAGGCAGAACTGCATATGTAGCAAGAAAAACAATATCCGTTAATTCATACTATTAATAGGTGCTACTTTAACAGGCAAGTGGAAAACACAAGATATCAAGTTACCTTGAAAGATGATCAGAAACATTCTGTGTGAGAAAGACACCAATCACTGAGTCAACCACGGATCCTTTCCATCGCGAGAATCTTCTATCCCCTGAGGAAGGTACTAGTTAAGTAATCTGAAAGTACATGTGCTCACCTTTTTTCTATAGTTTCATGATTCAGACGGTAAATTATGTTACGGTTTTTCACTTTTCTTTGTTATACCTTGAACAAGATGCATACGGGCAATGAACGAGTCTGCTCGTCCACGAAACACTTGTCTTTCTTCTTCCCACCATTTCTCTTTATCTTTATCTACCGTCTCAGCACCCTCACTCCCTTCGATACCCATCAATAGCCTCCAAAGCCTCTCTGTCTCTGGATCGAGGTCTACTTTAGGGCGCGGCATTCGTTTTTTGATAGGCTCAAATGGAATGATGGCCTCACTACCTCTGTACACAACAAGTTCCTTTTGCTGTTTCTTTTTCTCTTCACAGATGTATAGACCTTCTAACTTATGTGTGATATAATCAAGGATTGAAACTTCAGCTTTCTGTTTTGGTGGTCGTCCTGTAATAGCTAAATTCAGACATGCAAAACTATGTAACATTTGAATGGGTCAATTAATGGATTAAAATTTCGCTCTGTATTTCATCCATGCATGGATGAGCGGGTCGATCTGGCTTATAATTTTCTCTATAGCTAAATTCGGGTTATATTTTTTTGGGGGTCCGTATGGGTAAAGGAAATAGGTTAAATTGTGCCTAAAATGTATTCACATGTTTAAAAATATTATATCATAATTGTAATAATTTAGTTTTTTTTATCATCATATTTAACACATTTATTATTCAAAAAGTTTGAAAAAGAATAGACAAAAGAGTGTTCATGTGCTACCCGGCCTGATCCGTACGAAAAAGCTACCCATTATGGCCCGAACTTGTTTTGACTTGGTATATAGTCTGTTTGACACCCTTAATTAGGAGTGGCCTTTTGTTTATGAAAATGTACCTCTTGGTGCTGGTGTTGATTGTTTGTGCCCTTTTAAGGGGGTGCTATGTTGTTGCCGAGGCATCTCTTTTGATCCAGTTAACCTTTGGTCATATGAATTTGGTTGTGCAGTTTGCTTGTTCTCTGAAGTAGGGTAAGCAGTAACTGAATATCTAGGCACCCCTTGTGGTGGAGTAGCTGGCAATGGATTCCAACTAACTAAAGCACCGTGAGGATATGTTGGTGATCTACCTGGTATAAACTTTACTATCTGTGGTTGCGGACTAGATAACACTTGATGTTTCTGCAAATAATGTGTAGCAGCCATTGGTGGTCGGAACTGGGGATGGTTAACATTTCCACCAACAATTATTGCTCTCCGAGAGGGGTCGATTCTTCCAGTGCAAGAATTCAGCAACTCCATAGCTGAGCCATTTCCATAAATGCTGCTTCTCTGTCTTGGGATACCTTCAAGAACTTGAAACTGGCTTTGCATCCTCATTTTCTTGTGATTTTCCAATAAAATGCTGTTCAAACTGTTACGATCATAAGCACGATGTGCTGCCCCTAGCAACAGTTTCTGGTACATGGCGAGAGAATTCATCGTATATACATTTTGGCACGTCTGCTCAGAACCCTGTCTCTTGATACCTCTTCTTTCATCTAAAATAATCATACGTTCACTAGAGGTACCCTGTAGATTTGTGGGCATTATACCCCCTCGAAAAACATTATTTTTTGTTCCTTCTTCACGTGCAGTTTGGTTTACATTATTATAACAATTATCTTGTTGTGGACTTGTGGTCATGCTCCCATTCATATAATCATTGTGCTGTACTATCTTGATATCTGATGTCTCGCATATTCCATTGGTTCTTTTAACTTGTTCTACGCCTTTAGGATTGACATCAGCTTTTGTATCTTGTTGACTACTTATCATGTTATGGTTTTTATCTTGTTGTACATGCTCCAAGTCAAAGTTCAGCTTTTTCTTGCATGATTTTGGTGGAATATTATCTACCCCGCTTTGCTGTTGACTTTCCAAGTGGTCAATGCCCTTCTTCCGCACATATTTTCTTTTCCCAACTCTTTCCACAGGTTTTTTTTCATTCATACCATTCTTCCTCACATACTTCCTTTTTACTCGGGGCTCATTGGAAGAACCATTTACTGGATCTTTGGGCGTTGGTGTCTTTTTGGGTTTCCCTTCTCTAATAACTCTTGGGCGGTGTTTTCTTCTTCTCGCGGGAGTCTTTTGTTGGGGTGTTGAGTTCATGTCAATGGCTTGTTCATCTTTGTTGTCAGAAACAATGTGTTCCTTCTGTGCTGTTGAAATTGCAGACGGCGGCGAGTCACCAATGGTCTGCAACAGTTCGCTGTACAGATTATCTGCATCTTTTGTTGATGCGTTTTGTTCTTCAAGCCCGTTTTTTGCAGGTGAGTCTTCGTCATCTAAAAATCGGATCTTTTCTGGTATCCATTGAATGTCCATAGCCTTCTTTCGATTGTCTGGTGTTATGGGAGGTAATGGGGAAGAGTCAATAATGGTAGAGGCTGCTGATCTTGGTGGTAAAGTCGGGTTGTAGCGAGGTTGGCAAGTGACTGGAAATCCATCTGTGGACAAAAGTGTTATTTTCCATTCGCGTTATTGGAAATTAGTTTGCACCAAATAACTGTGGCTTTTTGTAGCCATCATATTTGGGACTGGTTAAATACTACAAATGCTCAAACCATTATTGTTGTTCGACAGCAAAAAGAAAACAGAAAATGCCTTAAATAACATCTCTTGGCATACTTTAGTATCCTTGTAGCAATTCAACATGATGGTCAGTTTGCATAGGTTATAAACTAATTTGCAACTTATGGAGCTTGGTTCATCTAAAATATACTCCACCCGTCCCATATTAAGCGCACACATTGCTATTTTGGGATGCTCTTTCCTAGTGTCGACTTTTATTTCATGAAAAATAAACTTTAATGGATATATATAGTTTTTTTTTTGGGTATACATGAGTTTCGACTCGACATTGCGGGCTGACTAATCCCATGTCGACTTTCCTTTTGGATAGCCCGGAGTCGGCGTAGGTGAACCTTTGTAGCCACCCCAATATATATGATATTTGATTGATAAAGAGTGTAAATAGTGAAATTTCCTAAAACCATGTGCATAATGAAAGTGAAAACTTATTATGGGAAGGATCGTATACAAGATAAACAAAAATACTAACCTTTTGGGATGTGTCCATTGTTAATCAAGTTGCTTGAAGTCGCCCTTTGAGTTTGTTGACTTCTAAGCATATCAGCACAAGAAGCGTATCCCATGCCATTGCTTTTATCTTGATTAGATAGATTTGGAGGGGGTGGTCTATCCGATAAATAGACACCGTTGCCTGCCGAGCTACTATTTGAACCTACCATAGTTGTCAAATTACTACAATTCCAATTTGCAGTGTCACTTGTTTTGAAGGGGATTGAGGTTGATGCTTGGCTAGACATATGATTCTGATATGAGCTATGAGCAGATGTGGCCAAGTTCTGATTTCCGTTGTTACGAACAATTGGTGGCGCTGTTTTATTGATATCCTCAAGAATCCTATTTGTATCAGGTGTCTTTTCTTGCAACAAACCTGTATACATTCCAAGCAAATCTTCCCAATTTTTGGTTTCAGCAGGAAACGTATTAGACATCGGAGTCCAAGAATTTGTACTATCAACAACTGCATTGCCCATTAGAGCTGAATTTACTGTACTGCACGATACCCGATCATTATCCTTCAAAATCGACATTCTTGGAGCCGCTATTGGATCTTCATTAGCCAATATTCTACGCGTAACTCCATTCTCATGAAAAACCGGCGTTCCATGAACCACAGAATGATAAGGGATTCGAAAACCCTTCTCAAAATTCATACCGGAACACGCCAATTCAGTTACTTTCTTGCAGTCAAATTTCTCAAACCTCTATTTTTCACCAAAAATGGATTCTAAAAACGAGTTCCACTTGGCATAATCCGAAACTAACCTGAACTATAAGAACAACAAATAAATTTTCTCACTAAATTGATAATCCACCTAACAAAATATGTTGAAACATGAAAATTTTAAGGTAAAAACAGAGACATGTTATTGTTGCTACACAAAAATACAAAATTCATGCAATCAATAATAAGCCCAAAAAGCAAAAATGTACGGAATATAATCTCAACAAATCTCAGAAAAAAGTTTCACATAAAAACCAAATAAGCATTCAATATATAGATATAATTCATTAACTCACAAATTCACAAAATATTTGAAATTAATGCAAAAGGAAGAAAATTCAAAGAATTTAAAACAGCAAATATGGCAAATCTCAGTAAATTCATTTAATTTAATTCCACATTTACAAAAAAAGGTTTCATGTGAATTAAATTTAACAAAAAATATATCACACCAGAATCATTATATGGTTATTCATGTGAAAAATGCAAATCACACCATTTACATGAAAAAAGGTAAATTTTAATAAAAATATATGTTTAATGATGACGTGGAGGTGAGCTAACCGATCTCTGACGTCATAACCGGAGCAAATGACCGGAGAAGAAATCAATATGTCGGAGGAGACAAGTTAAAGTCAGTATGTGTGTGTGAAGAGGTTGTTAGTTACAACTTCTATTATTATTAAAAAAAAAAGAGTTGTAAAAAAGACACATGGTTGTTTTGTTTTGTTTTGTTTGGTTTGAGTTGTGTAATAACATGACACATACTTGTCAGTTGTCATGCAAATCTCAATTTAACCTTAAACAACATGTACTTTACATGTTACTTATGTTATGTAGTAGAGTAGTAGTAGTAACTCTTTTGCATTTACTTACCTTTTTTACTTTCATAAATATCTGATTTCATGTTTTACGTTTATGATATAGTGAGAGTGTGTTACAATTTTGACCATAATAAAAATAAGAGAAGGTCAATTGAAAGTTATGTAGTTTTGATATAGTTGATGGTGATTAATAGTGAAGCAATTGATGATTTTTTTGATTAGGAGTAAAGTATTATTATGTGGCTAAGTGTAATATTAAAATATTACTGTATATTTTATGATGTGTGAACGACTTAACAATTTAAATATTATGATTTTAAATTTTATTAATTTATTTATATTTATAATTTTAAAAGGACATGGTTGTTTATTTTTTTAGGATGAGAGAGAATAAAAGTTTGTTAAAAGAAGCGGGAGAGAGAAAGAATAAAGTTTGTCAAAATAGGCGGGAAAATGCTTATTTTATACAAGTCATCGTAATTCCGTTTGATTAATATATTTTAAAATTGTGTGTAATCCATTGCTTAATTATTCGATATTGTTATATAGATCAGAGGCGTATGTAGGTACGGGCAACGCGTAAACTACGACTGGACTGATGATATGAAAAATGAATTTTTTGATTAGAAGTTTTATTTGTAACATGTTTGTTTCCTACATATAGGACAACAAATAACTAAATATACTCATCATAAGTGTAAAAGTTTTGATTTTTTTCTACTCCTAGTAAAAAAAATATTAAGCTGAAATAAAGTCACACACAGTCACAATCTTGAATCTGCCACTGAGAGTGAGTGTACTTAAGAAAAAAAAAAAACAACGTAATGACATGTAGTACATATGTACATTCACAACCGCTCGAACATATATACAAAATTACCTGAACTTGTAACTTTTGTATAGTTTCTTGAGAGTAACTGTCACTATAAATTTTAGTTGAGTTGGCTTAAAAGATAGACGATAATGATGCAATTGATGTACTTACGAAATTTGTGATAGGGGATGCAATTGTTGTGAAACTCATGTGTCGTGGCATTTTAATGATGCCTAAAGTTATTTTTTTTACGAAAAGAAGCTATGTAAGGAAATATATAAAATGATTATATAATGATATTACATGCGAACTGATGTCAAAAGAAAAAGCTAAATATTACAGTAAATCATAATTAGTATGAGTTTCGCTTAGCAAAGCTTAGTGATTATTGTCAAAATCACTATTTAAATACTTATCTAAACATATAAGAAAAAACAGGATGGTGAATGACAACATAAACATATCTTAATATTTTATTCGAAAGATGATAAGGTCATCTGTTATAATACATATAAGTATGTTTAATTGTAAGCGTCATTATTCGTATGAGTATGCTTGATTGTAAGATGGTTACACTGAAAATTAAGCCCTCATCCTGACCCTCACTTCAATTGTCACGCACCATCACCACAAACCCCACATCGACACCTACACATACATATATACGCGACAAACAAAGAAAGTGAGACAATGGTTCACCTTGTGAGGCCCTTATCACACGGATGGCTTAAAATATAATATAAAACTAAACTTTATCAATTTATTACTTATAAATACTTCAATAACTCGCACTTTGTATACAACTTCTCATTTTATTTTATTTTGTATTTACTTTCATTTTGTATTTACTCGACACTTTGATACGACTTCTCTTTCTATTTGCTCTTATTTTATATTTATTTTCATTTTATATTTACTTTCATATCATCTTCTACAAAATGTTCCAAAAAAACACTCCAAAAGCAGGAGAAAATACGAAGAACAACGAAAAGACGAACTTTTCTATATGAGCCTACTGGTTACTTGAGCGTATTCCACCTCGAATGGATATACAAATGAAGCAGGCGATCAAGGAGAAGTGAAATTTATAATATTAGTTTACTTTATACGTTTAAGTTTTGAATTATCAACGTAATGCTTACAATTTAAGAATAAAAGTTTAATTTGATATTTAATTAAATTTGTTAAAAATATTAGGGTGGTGGTGATAAATATAATAACCATTAAAGTCGAAAAATGATCTAAATGATAATGTGATGCTGATGTGGATGTGATAATAACAAACACTTTATGTCTAGTCTAAGTGTTACATATGCGGCAATTCGAGTGTTAAGATGAATTAAAAGGAAATATTTATATATGTGGCACCCACACATATATTTAGTAATGTTCTTTAGATGTCTCTATCATTGCTCATTTGAATGTAACTGAAAGTTACACACCTTTTGTATAATCGACAAATGAATATGACATTTTTAACCAACCCAATATTATTGTTGCTACTTTTATTCTTGTTATCAGTCAACATTTTTGTTATTTATTTATGGTTTAAATTTGTCTATTTTGCTATTGACTACCCTAATTTACACAATGTGATCTCTAAAGGTAGGGAAAATGCGCTTGTTCGGATCGTTTAGGACCCTCTATTTTTAAAATCCTGAAATACTATTTACATTCACAAGTATCACATGAAGTGGTTAATACATTGGTGATCATAACGATACAATTATAAACTCGCAATATGACCCTAAAAATACTTATTACACAATGTCGAGATTGAGATATCATAAGGTTATGATCTAACATACTAAGGTAATTCTTCATCTCCAAATCGAACAACGCATCATCACTATTTAAAAGCAATAACTCATTTAGAAGTCATAAGCCGAGCTAAAACCCAACCACAACTCTTAACCCATGAAACATAACCATTCTGAACCTTAAAACAAACAATCCCGCCTATACAATCTTACCAAGTGGTAATAATGTGAATCTAGAAATGATTGACTTATAAGATACCCAATAAAGTATAAACAACAATCCATGAGACAAACCAGGCTAAAAAACGTCTCAAGATCCTTACGACTCAACCCTTCCTAACCCTTCCTTCGATCAGACCATCGTCCCTTGATCCGACCCTCGACTTTTGACCCTTACCTTCAACAAAAAATAACATGAAAACAAAAGTAATCAAACACATATCCAAATCCTTGACCCTCGACTTTCAACCTTTCATGCAACTAACAAAATTATGAACCTTAACTTGCACATGACATGAAGACCATGAACTATGACCTTAAAACAAAAAAACTATGACCATATCTAACACCAACAACCCTAGAGCATAAACCAATGATCAATCCAATAATCCCCAACATGACTCTTCAAAACCAAAACCAAAACTATTTGAATCGTAAGCTATAACCTTACACATTGAACATTGACGATGTGTTTTTTATATACTTTTTTTGAGGTTATTTAACCCTATAATGTCATGCATATGTACTTTAATTTTGTCCTAAATACTTTATTTTTGTGATTTTTAGCATTTGGAAAGCACTTGAATGAAAAGCACATGATTTGGACTTAATTCGAGAATAAACGAGATAAAAAATACAATTCAAGTTCATGATCACCATCGTGACGTGGTCACCAATTATGCCCAAAAAATGAAGTTTTGATCCAGTTTTGTGATTGATCTGGCGTTGGAGACAACCTACGTCTTTTCCATTGACCACATTAGAGATTATAGGTGACAACGTTAGGAAATTTTGTGACTCCGTTACAAGAGGCACACTAGAGAAAACCATAATCCAAGTCAATGGATGACGACATCGGTAATACTTGGTGACGCTACAAAGTGATTTTTTTGTATATACACGCCCATATTTTACCCTAGAACGTGTGAAAACTTGGGAGAACTTTTAGTGCAGCTACCATAGACGATATTTAGGACTTTAAAACCGTATTGCACTCACATACTCACATGTTTAATTGAAGTGAAGTTATTCCATCTATTTAATCCTTACAATATGTCTATGTGTTGTGTGATTACTTGTTTTTCTTTTCTTACTTTTAACATGTTAAGCTAAATTAATTAGTGTTTGCTTATGATCGCATGAAACCTAGCTGCGATCTTTTACTTCTTGTTAGTGGTGTGCACGTTAGGCATGAAAACTAGCTATATAGCGTATCATAGTTAGACGTCTATTGCTATGTGATTAGATTAAATGAAATCTTTAATAAGTTCTTCATAACTAATTGGGTAGATTTATTCTTAAGTATTTATTGCACGTGAATTTACTATTAGGAGGAGTGTGTCTATAGGTAACATCAACCTAGGTTGTCACGTGGATAATGTGCTTACCAACGCGTTGCTGAATTAGGATATTACTTACACAATACACTAACGAGGGTGAAAAAGCGATAAGTTAGAGACATCAACTCAGGAGTAGTGCATGATTAAGTGAAGACGTTTGTTTTTTAAGCAAATACTTCAAAACCCAAGAATTTGCTTGATTTTTAAAAATATAAAGATACAAAAATACTCTTACCTTAACCCTTAGATCTTAGTAACGTACATTTGGACCTACATCCCTATTCCTATGGAAAGCGATAATAACTTATCGAGTTTTGCCAATGATACACCACAACGGTTATGTACTCTGTCTAGGAGGGTTGTAAAGGTTTTGTGGTGCAACACGCCGCATCAAACATCCACCAAGCCACATTCTCGAAACTGAAATACTTATAAATACTTTCAAAACTCATCATCTTTATACACAACTTCCCATTCTATTTGATCTCATTTTATAGTTACTCTCATTGTCATCTTCTACAAAATGTTCCAAAAAACACTCCAAGACTAGGAGATGGGAATGCAACAAAAGAAACTCGAAATAAAGCAACAACTATTTTTGGCCATCCAAGATTATAAAGAACAACTAAAAGATGAAGTTTTTTGTATGAGTCATACTTATTACCTGAGAGTATTCCACCTAGAAAGGGTGATACAGATGAAGTATGCGATCAAGGAGAAGTTTTACGATATTAGTTTACATTTTTATTTCGTATGCTTAAGTTTCAAATTATCAGTGTAACGTTTTTCATTTACGAATAAAAGTTTAATTTGATTTTTAATTAAATTTATTAAAATATGAGTCTAGTAGTGATAAATACGATAACCATCAAATTCAAAAGGTGATGTAAGTGATAATGTGTTAAACGGTGATGTGATGTTAACGTGGAGGCGACAGTAATGAACACTAGTACGAACAGTCTAAGTGTTAAATATGCAGCAACTCGAGTCTTAAGATGAATAAAAAGGAAATGTTTAAAATATGGGGCATCCAGTAATGTGATTTAGATGTCTCTATCATTGCTCAGTTGGAATGTAACTAAAGTTATATACCTTGTTATAATCGACAAATGAAGATGATATTTTAAACCAATCTAATATTAATGTTGCCATTTTTATTCTGGTTATTGGTCAACACTTTTTTTATTTTCTTATGGTTTAAAACTGTTTGTTTTGCTATGATTTAAAATTGGTGAAAAAAGGATATGTAATAGATAGAGAGTTGATTAAATAAGCTTTGAAGACATGAAAAAAACCAGAAAATGTCTATTTGTGGTGATAATACCAAAATATCAAGTTGGCTCACTCATCTATATCTTGATCTTTACACGCCTCTTGAATAATCTCTTCCTTGTTTTTGTATTTTTCTTTTACTTTTTTAGAACAAACCTTTTCTTTTATTTGATTACGTATATATATATATATATATATATATATATATATATATATATATATATATATATATATATATATATATATATATATATATATATATATATATATATATATATATATATATATATATATATATATATATATATATATATATATATATATATATATATATATATATATATATATATATATATATATATATATATATATATATATATATATATATATATATATATATATATATATATATATATATATATATATATATATATATATATATATATATATATATATATATATATATATATATATATATATATATATATATATATATATATATATATATATATATATATATATATATATATATATATATATATATATATATATGTATCAAACGGAAACTCTTTTGTTTAGACCTCATGAATCGAAAAAACACCATATTCACACTAAATCCCCCCGAATTCGATATTAATATTAAGTTACGCCTAAAATTTCCAAAACCATGACTCTTCAACACCAAAACCAAAACTCTTCGAATCGTAAGCTATAACCGTTCACATCGAACATTGACGATGTGTCTTTTTATATACTTTTTTGAGGTTATTCAACCCTCTAATGTCATGCATATGTACTTTAATTGTGCCCTAAATACTTTATTTTTGTGATTTTTAGTATTTGGAAAGCACTTGAATGAAAAGCACATGATTTGGACTCAATTCGAGAATAACCGAGATAAAAAATACAATTCAAGTTCATGATCACCATCGTGACGTGGTCACCAATTATGCCCAAAAAGTGAAGTTTTGATCCAGTTTTGTGATTGATCTGGCGTTGGAGACAACCTAAGTCTTTTCCATTGACCACATTAAATATTATAGGTGACAACGTTAGGAACTTTTGTGACTCCGTTACAAGAGGCAAACTAGAATACACAATGAACAAACACAAGCATATATTTGGGTATTTTGGTGATATTTTAAGCGTTTTAAGCCCGATTTGGACGATGAGACTATGTATAATTGAAGTCTCATCACTTAGTTTTGTGGTTTTTGATCTAATCATGCAGGCATTATGAGCATTGTAACATTGGATACAGAGTTGCTTATGGATCTTTGGAGCTCACAAAGAATGTGTCAAAGTCTATTTATAATGGTTGGAATGTTTACATTCCTATCTTGAAATAAATTTTTGTCATATACTTTTTATTTTGCAACTATATATATCCTAGTTTAAGGGGATGTTTAGGAAACCTTTAGGTTTTTGGGTATTCTTAGAATACTCTTATCACAATTCTAGATTGTGTCCACTGGTGAGTAAGAATTAGAATTTCTAATTCTTGAGGCACTGTAGCATGCAAAGTTGATATACTTTGCACGTTGCCAAGATGTTTTGGCCTAGAATTGGGATTGGTTGGTTGGGGGACTTGGGTAACGTTTTAATTGGGCTTACCTAGGAAGTTACAAAGAGTTTATTAATACATCGTTTTTTTTACCTCGTATGAAAGTTCGTTGAATCCGATCTTTTCGAATTGATTACTAGTAGAAACTGCGACTCAGTCGTTCTTGGTGGAAAATAAAAAGGTTTGGTTATCTATTTTAAACTAAAAATAAAAATGTCGTTGAAAGCTTGAAAATTTAATCTAAGATAAAAACAAGTTAAAACAATGCTAAGTAAAAAGGGGGGAAAAATTAAAGTTTGAAAAATAGAAACAATTCAGAAAACTGATAATTAAACTAAGTCTGAAAACAAGATAATTGGAATTTCATAGAAATTGACATTTTCGGAATAATAATCTTTTTAGGAAAATTGGATCTTCGGAATAATGCTCTTTTCAGAAAAAGGGGTTTCTTCGGAATAACAAGGGTTTTCGGAAAAATGATGATTTCAGAATAAAGGCTTTTTCAGAAAAATTGGTTTTTTCGGAATAAAGAGATTTTCAGAAAATTGGCATCTTCGAAATAATTGACTTTTCAAAAAAAATGGTATTTTCGGAATAAGAAACTTTTCAGAAAAATGGGATCTTCGGAATAACAAGGTTTTCAGAAAAATGGATTTTCGGAATAATGCAACAATTCAGAAAAATGATATTTTCGGAATAACTGATTTTTCGGAATATTAACTTTTTCGGAATAAAAGGTTTTTAGAGAAATGACAATTTCATAGAAATGATAAATTCAGAAGAATGGTAATTTCGGAAAAATTAACCCTAATCCGAAAAAGTTAAAGCACAGATACAGATAAACAGTTAATCAAAACTTAAAGAAATAAGCTACGAATAAGCACGAACCAAACAAGTAATTAACCAAAACTTAAACCAAATAAATTTTAAGAAGGACTAAATAAGCCACAAATTAAAAATTATAAATACACTAAATAATCAAAACATTTAAAATCAATTAATAAGCAAATCTATAAATCTATCAAACCAACTTAATCAAAATAAGCCAAACACTAGAAGATCAATAACCACAATAAGCTCAAAACATCCACCACATCAAAACTAAAAGATCAATCACAAGAATAAATCAATCACATAATCAAAGAGATGAGATTAACTACATGATTAACAAGATTTAAGAAAAAGATTAAGAAAGGTAGAATGAGAATTAAGAAAATAAGCTTGATTGATTAAAGATTAATATCAAAAGATTACAAGATTAATGTAAAGATTCAATAAGCTTCAAAGAAAAACTAGAGAGAAATTAAAAGCACACTTAAAAAACTAAAATTAACTACAACTCCTAAAAACTAACCACCTAACACCCACCTAATGACATATTAGGAGGGTATTTATAGGAGGTGGGGAGATTACATGCTTAAGCTATCTTCTTTCTTTCTTCTCGTCTCGACTCGACTTAATTTCTTTGTCTTTCTCGACGTCGTCTCGGGATTTGTCGATATAAGTTGAACTCGTCTTATAATTTTCTTCTATAATTAGACTTGAGTTCTTAGACTTCATTAAACTTCCATCTTTAGACTTTTTCTTCGATAAATCTTCAGAATAAGCCTTGGACTTCCGTTCTTTTTGCATTCTCGATCTTTTGTCTTCGTCATTAGTCTTTTTCTTTGATAAAAGCCCGTGATAGCCCATGTTTTCTTCCTTTTGCATCTTTTGGTCCTAAAACACAATAAAAACACAAACCACGCATAATTCCGACTTTTACGACACAAAATACACGTTTTGGTTTTGTTAATATTGGAAATAAGTGGTAAAAGGATAAGTGTTTTCACACTTATTAAATCCCCTACACTTGACAATTGCAATGTCCTCATGCAATGCACTAATTTCAAAGCACGTTTTACATTTTTCATCATAGATAACCCACCTTGGCCTTTATTAAATACTAAACACTAAGAAAACTAAAAGAACAAAATAAGTAAAGAAATCAAAGACTTACATTGGGGTTTTAGGTAGTCATGAATGTTCATCATTCTCAAGTTTCACGTTCCCCATACCAAGCTTAAAAACAAGATCATTGTTATTATAAGTTAGTAAACTAACACGAACTCATGTGGCCCAATTATTCACTTAGACTCCCTTATTCCTAGGTGTATATATTATATTTTAATATTGTCTTAAATGATCACGAGGATGCATTGTTTGACTTATTTTGATAGTTATTTAAGCTAAAAATAAAGTGGGACGATTTAATCAATAGTTAGCTAAAGGACAAAATCTTTTAAAACTGCTTCTCGGGACCTCATAAAGTTCATATCTTGGCATAACTCGCTTCACGATTTGAGACCTTTCTCGGACCGATATTTGGCAGTGACTTCATACTTCAAATCTTTAGAGACGCTCATGAAATTATGGTCTTCTCTTCATAATAGGAATTTCTTCACTTGAAGTTTTGAGAGATTCTTCATCTTTGGACCACGACTTCTTTATTTTTATCCAATCTTTATTTTGGACTTTGATATACAACGATCCGCCTCCTTTTAGGACTTGGATCTCTTTATCCTCATACCTTGCTAGGGTCTTTTCGGATAGACTTCTCCATGATCTTTTAGGGAGTATTTGCTTTTCGTCGTGTGTCTCGATCCTTCATATTGATTTTCGATAAATGATTCTTCACATCACTTTTGGATCTTTAGCAACAAAATGTAGCCCTAATGTCTTGTTAGGACCTTTTCGGACTCGCCAATCTTCGCATCCCGCTTCAATAAGTTATGCCTTTGCTATGAACTCTAATTAATACCGAGAAACTTTTAAACAATCTTGTGCTAGAAGCTAAGTAACTTTTCAAATCGTACAACCTTATTATTGCAGATAAATTAATTAGCAAGCGATGGAAGAATAGGCTTATAATCAACTCACATAAATTCACGAAAGAATACCAAACTTATAATTGACTCTATCATCTCTCGTTCTCCACAATTTAAAATCTCAAGGAATGAGACTTGTGGATGCTTAGCCAATTAAATCAAAGTTTTGGGTTTTCCAGTCATCTATAGGATCTTGCAAATTCTTAGACTTTTTCAAGTTTAGAAATGGCATTTTAAAGTTCCCTTGATAAACAACTCTCTAGGATCAATTATAGGAACTTGCGAAAAGTTCTTGTTCTTAACCCGTGAGAGTTAAGACTTTCGCGTTTTAAAGTTCCCTATATAAAAGCCTAGCAAAACTTGACTTAAACACGTTAAGGATACTAGCTAGAGTAAACTTAGATAAGTAAACTCGGGTTGAGTCAAAATATTCACGACTTTAAAAAATTTAAAACCACTTTATTGAAAATTTATTCTAGCAAAGAAAGTAAATAACGATAGCAAAGGAAAACTACAAGGCCAACATAGATTAAAAATTTTGAAAAATGTCGAAAAATCAAATTTTCCGTTAAAAATGAGGAAAAATTCATGGAAAAGACCATTTACTTCGATAGAAGTCCCCCCTACACTTGATATAAACATTGTCCTCGATATTTAAGCATGTGGGAGTAAACTCCCCTACACTTATGACATTGTGCAGTTTGTTTAAATCTTGCTAAGGAAAAGACAACTATAGTGATTTCAATGTGAACATATAAGATATGAAATAATGAATCACGTCAGTTTAGGATAGAACCGGGAAGACGGGTACACGGGATCACGGTTCGTCAAAAGTCATCGAGAATGGATCTTTGAAGCTTTAATCCCTGCATAGAAGAAGAAACAAGACAACAAACACATACGGGGATCCCCCCTACACTTATTATGGAAACGGTAAAGGATACATCAACGGGTTGCCTCCCGAGAAGAGCTTGTTTTTGTTAACCGAGTCACGAGCCTGACTCGACCCAGAACTTAATTCAAGGGAAACGTGGTGAGGGATGGAATCATCTCATGAGAGATGTCCTCATCAAAGTACAACTTCACGTGCTGGCCATTCACCTTAAAATTGGGCCCATTTGGCTGAGAAAGCTCAATGGTGCCATATGGGAAGACTTTGGCGACGGTGAATGGACCAGACCAACGGCTTTTCATCTTTCCCGAGAAGATCTTCAACCGAGAGTTAAAGAGTAAAACTTGATCACCAACGTGGAACTCTCGGTTCTTAATCCTTGAATCATGGATGATCTTGGTCTTCTTCTTGTAGATCAATGTGTTCTCATAAGCTTCATTCCTAAGTTCATTGAGCTCGTTGAGTTGAATCTTCCGAAGATCGCCGGCTTTGTTGATGTCGAAGTTAGCCCACTTCAAGGCCCAGTATGTCTTATGTTCCATCTCGATAGGGAGGTGGCATGCTTTCCCGTACACAAGATGATAAGGTGTACAACCAATCGGGGTCTTATAAGCGGTACGAAAAGCCCACAGAGCATCATCAAGCTTATCAGCCAACGAGGCACGATGCTCTCCCACAGTACGCTCAAGAATGTGCTTTGACCATTCGTTTGAGGATGATAAGCGGTGGAAAGACGGTGATTGACACCGTACTTAGCCATGACTCGAGCAAATTGATCATTGCAAAAATGAGTCCCGCGGTCACTGATGATAGCACGAGGAACACCGAATCGAGCAAAAAGCTGTTTCAAAAAGTTCACAACCACCCTCGCATCGTTCGTAGGGAGAGCCTTAGCTTCAACCCATGTAGAAACGTAGTCAACGACTACGAGGATGTACTTGTTCCCTTTAGATGATGGAAACGGCCCCATAAAGTCGATGCCCCATAAATCAAAGATTTCACATTCTTGTATGAAATTTTGAGGCATCACATCTTTATGTGTGATCTTGCCTTGTCTTTGGCAAGCATCACAATGTTTAACCATTTCATGAGCGTCACGATAAATGGTGGGCCAATAGAATCCAAAGTCGAACACTTTCTTCGTGGTATAATTTTGACCAAAATGACCACCGGTGGGTCCTTTATGGCAAGCTTCAAGAATTTCTAAAGCTGCGGGTCCATCAACACATCGGCGAATAATCAGATCAGCACATTGTTTGAAGAGATAAGGGTCATCCCAAAAGTAAGTCTAAATATCTTTAAAGAACTTCTTCTTTTGTTGGGATGTTAACCCTTCGACGAGGATACCACCCGCTAAGTAGTTTGCAATGTCCGCAAACCACGGGGTGTCATCAAGATTGGAATTGATAGACATTAAGGTCTCAAGGGGAAAAGAGTCATTGATCTCTTGGTTCGGATGATCCCCTTGATAAGGATCCTCAAGTCTACTTAGATGACCTACGACTACATTTTCGGCACCCTTCTTGTCACGAATTTCAATTTTAAATTCTTGAAGGAGCAAAACCCAACAAAGAAGTCTTGGCTTAGAATCTTGCTTAGTCAACAAGTACTTCAACGCGGAATGATCGGTATACACGATGGTGGTAGAAAGGACAAGATAGGGGCAGAACTTCTCAAAAGCATACACTACAGCTAAAAGCTCTTTTTCGGTAGTGGTATAATGCAATTGAGCCCCCGTCATTGTGTTGCTAACGTAATGGATTGGTTGGAAGTGTTTGTTCACTCTTTGGCCCAAAACCGCTCCAATAGAAAAGTCGCTAGCATCACACATCAATTCAAAAGGTAGCTCCCAATTAGGGGTAACCAAGACCGGTGCCTTAGTTAGCTTATCCTTAAGAAAATTGAAGGATTCAAGACACTCTTTGGAAAAGATGAAAGGAGTATCTTTTTCGAAGAGGTGGGTCATCGGGCGAGCAATTTTAGAAAAATCTTGAATGAATCGACGATAGAAGCCCGCATGACCAAGGAAACTTCTCACACCCTTCACGGTTAAAGGTGGAGGTAATTTGGCTATGACATCCACTTTAGCACGGTCCACTTCAAGACCGGCTTTTGAGATTTTATGTCTAAGCACAATGCCTTCTTTAACCATGAAATGGCATTTTTCCCAATTTAGAACAAGGCAAGTGTCTTCACACCGTTTGAGCATGCGTTCTAAAATGGCAAGGCAATGAGAGAAAGAATCACCATAGACCGAGAAATCATCCATGAAGACTTCCATAGTTTCTTCAACCATGTCTTGGAAGATATCCATCATACACCTTTGGAAAGTCCAAGGAGCATTGCATAAGCCGAAAGGCATTCTTTTATAAGCAATTGTTCCGTAAGGACAAGTGAATGTGATTTTCTCTTGGTCTTTGGGATCGATGGGAATTTGAAAATACCTGGAGAAACCGTCTAAAAAGCAGTAATAGTCATTACCCGCTAGACGTTCAAGCATTTGGTCCATGAAAGGGAGGGGAAAATGATCCTTTCTCGTAGCATCACTGAGTTTGCGATAGTCTATACAAAATCTCCACCCTGTAACGAGACGAGTAGGAATCAACTCGTTGTTTTCATTAGGCACAACAGTGATTCCGCCTTTCTTAGGCACACAATGGACGAGACTAACCCATGGTGAATCCGAGATAGGGTAGATCATTCCCGCATCAAGAAGTTTGATAACCTCTTTTTTGATAACGTCATGGATCTTAGGATTCACCCTTCATTGGCTTTGAATAGTGGGTTTAAAGTCGTCCTCCATGAGAATTTTATGTGTGCAAAAGTGAGGATCAATTCCACGAATATCGGAGATTTTCCAAGCAATCGCTTTCTTGTGATTCTTCAGCACGGCGATAAGTCGGGATTTTTCTTCTTCTTTCAAGTCCTTTGTGATGATGATGGGTGACTTCTTGTTGTCTTCAAGGAAAACGTACTCGAGATGAGACGGTAGGTCCTTAAGCTCTAAATCCGGATGATTTTCGATGGAAGTTGTAGTCAAATTCGATTCATCGATAGAGATATCCTTAAGAGATGGTGGAGAAATATGGTCCTCATTGAGAAGTTTCTCAATGGTACGAATGTCTTCATCCCAATTGGAGGGAGAATCGTCATATTGCAAGTCCACATCTCCCAAAGTTGCTTCAAACTCTTTCAAGATTGAATCACTTTCTCCAAATGGAGTTAGTGATGGAGCAATAGAGGCAACGGTCTCAACAATGGGTAGAGAAGAAGAACCACTTTTACAAGCTTCTTTAAAATTTTCTTCACAAGCCTCATCAAGAACGTCAATGAAATTAACACTCTCGTTTTCAGAAGGCTGCTTAGAAAGTTTACCCATGTTGAAGATGATTATATCGTCACCAACTCTCATGATTAATTCGCCCGCAGCTACATTGATGAGAGTGCGACGGGTCCTCAATAATGGACGTCCAACGATTAATGGAACACGAGGATCCATCTCGTAGTCAACGACAACAAAATCCACCGGAAAGGTGAATTTGTCGACACCAACGAAGACATCTTCGGCTATCCCCACTGGATAAGCAACCGTACGGTTAGCTAATTCCAAAGTCATTCGTGTGGGGACAAGCTCGCGTAGAGACAATTGTTTCCAAAAGCTTAAAGGCATTAAGTTTATACTAGCACCTAGATCGACTAGGGCCATACAATTCTCTACCGCGGGGAAGTTGCAAGGAATCAAGAAACGACCCGGATCACCAAGTTTGGTTGGTAATTTCCTTAAAAGCACTACAGAGAAATTCTCATTAAGTTGGGTCTGAGCGATATCGAGGAGTTTCTCCTTATCACTGAGAAGATCTTTAAACATTTTGGCATACTTTGGCATGTGAGCGAGAGCCTCAGCAAAGGAGATATTGAAATTCAGTTGTTTAAACATTTTGAGAAAGTTAGAAACCTAAATATCATCCTTGTTCTTCATTTTCTCTTTCCTCAACCTTGAAGGATAAGGTATATTGGGTTGAGATGAAGGCTTTGGAATGGAATTCTCACTCACATCCTTAGGTGGTGGAGGGGAAGAAGTAGAAGGTGATGGAATTGGAGAAGTAGAAGTTGGAGGAATAGAAGGTGGAGGAATTTGAGAAGTAGACTTGTTTTCCTTTGTCACAACCACCGGTGTAGGTGTAGGAATCTCGGGTTCCTTTAAACCTTTCCCACTTCGAGTGGTGATTGCTTTCATCTCCCCTCTTGGATTAGCAACGGTGTTACTCGGAAGAGAACCCGAACCAGAGGCTTGATTACTTGGGAAGAAACTAGCCATCATGTTTCTTAAGTCATTCGTTTGACTTTCCAAAGAGTTTCGCATATCGGCTCGAAGATCGTTCCCTTGCTTCACCATATCTGCTTTCATGTTGGCCATTTCCCGCTGAAGATTCTGCACTATCGCATCATTAGTCCTCATGTAAGTTTCAACCTCGTGATTAAATACGTTGGGTTGGTTGGGAGGAGGAGTATGGTAGGAAGGTGGTTGATAAGCGGGTTGTTGGTAAACTTGGTTGTTTCTTTGAGGTGGATATGGGGTTCTTTGCGTTTGATATTGATTTGGAGCACGAGGTTGGTTTTGATTGTTGCGATTGAGGTTGTTTGGGTTTTGTGGGGGAAAACCGGGTGGTGAAAGAAAGTTGTTTGAGCGATAGCTGAGCAAATTGCGGTCACCTTGAGGACGTGCTTGATAGCCTCCCGTGGAATAGTTACCGTTGGCGGCATACACATTTTTCGGATTGTCATGAGTCGAAGGACAATCGGTGTAAGAGTGATATCCCCCGCATATTTCATATGATTGACTCAAATCATTAACTTGGGCATTGATAGCTTTGGTGTTGTTGGCGGTTTGGAGAGCAAGTGATTCAATAAGCGAAGTAAGCTTATCAATTCTCTTATCGCTCTCATTAGTGCTAGCACTAGCCACATTAGTCCGAACACTCTTGGTTTGCACTCTAGACTTACTCTCAATAATATCTCAAGCGGCATTAAAAGACTTAACCAAAATGTTACCCCCCGAGGCACTATTTAATGAATCTTGGTCATTCATGCTTAAACCATTGTAAAAAGTATTAATTTGATGTACTTTTGTGAAACCATGTTGAGGACACTTTCTTAAAAGTTCCTTAAAACGGTCCCAAGATTCACTAAATGTCTCACCGTACTTTTGTTCAAATGTAATGATTTCATTCCGCAAAGCGGTAGTAAGTGAGGGTGGGAAAAAGTAGTTGATGAATTTGGTCTCTAAATCCGTCCACGTAAGAATACTTTGTGGCGGTTCCTTATCAAGCCAATTCCGGGCTTGTCCCTCTAAAGAGAAAGGAAAAAGTTGCAAGCGAATCACCTCTTGTGAAACCCCATTATACTTGACCGTATTAGTGAGTTGAAGGAACTTTTTAATATGGTCATGAGGATCATCAAGCGAACGCCCCAAGAAAGGTTGAGGAGAGACCATTTGAATGAAGCCGGATTTAAGCTCAAAGTTGTTGGCTCCAATCTCAGGTATGACAATAGCATCGGTGTTGCCTTCTACGTACGATTGCAAAAGCTCGATCATTGGTTGATTGTCCATGGTGAAAATTGGTGGAGTAATGACTTCGGCTTGAGCTACTTTCTTCTTACGAGCACGAGTACGCATACTGATGGTTGTAAAATTACCCCTTTAGGAAAAGGAAGGTAAAATAGGGCAAGTATGCACGGCGATTTAGGAAAACCGTGTGTGAATGACCCTAAAAGTGAGTTCGTTCTCGAGGAGGCAAGTGCGTTGTGTTAAGAGATGATTTTGATTTGTGATTATATGATTGAAAAGGAAAGAAAGAAATGAGATTAGAAGAGAAAGACGGTTACGAAGACGGATCGAGCTAAGACGAAAAAGCGTTCACGTAAAACCGTAAAAAACTACAAAAATTAAAAATTTTAAACCTAAAAATTAATTAAAAGCTAAAAGTAGTCTAAAATAATATAAATAAGAATAAAAATCCAATAAAAATATTTTAAAACCTTTTATTAATTAAATATTCAATTTTAAATGCTAATTAAATCCCTAAAATTAAATATAATTAATCAAAATGTCCAAAATATGATTTTATTGAACAAATAAATTACTTATATTATTTAAAGACTAAAAAGTATTTTTCCTAATTTTTAAAAACTATTTTTCTATTTTTAAATCACTAAAAACTATTTTTAAACCAAAATAATTATAAAAAATAATAAAATAATGCTAAAAATAATTTACCAATTTTAAAAATCCTATTTTACTCTAATGAACAGTAGAAAATTGAAAAAGTTTGAAAAATAATAAATTTACCACTAAATTCCAAAAACAGTTTAGAATAAAACCCTAATTAACTTAAATTAATTCTAAAAAATAATTAAGGGGTGAACAATAAAATATTTTTAAACTAAAAATCTTAAAATCTTTTTCTAAGTCTAGGAAAAATGTTAGAAATGAAAAATAACAACTTTTACCACTAAATTCCAAAAAACTGAATATTAAAAAGTATTAAAAATAGCTAATAATTGTGAAAAATAGCAAATGAACAGTAAATAAAAATTTAATTAAACAGAAAAATCCTAAATAAAATAAGAAAAATAATGGAATTGGTTTCAAGTCTTAATTCACAAATTAACCCACAAAAGATAAAAAATCTTGAAATCAGATAGTGACACCTCAAAAGCTTTGTCTGCTATTGAAGCAGCGGAAACAATGGTGCTACCTGTGGGAAGTTTGTTCCCACTGCTAGTGCAATTTTGCTGGTCAGTTGACCAATAAGCTCAGGAGAGCTTATTTGTGAGCTTATATTGGGCAATAAGGCACCCTTATACTCAGTTGAGTATAAGGAGTCAATTACAACACAAAACAAGCAGGTTACTAGCAAGAATCAAGCACAAAAATGGCACAAAAGTTACTGATTAAGCCTAGTATAGGTCTGGGGGTAATTTGCTGATTTTAAATGCAGAAAAGTGAATTTCAATGGCTAAAATCTTGCAACCAAGCTACTCAAATCTCATGCAACCAATGACAAATCTTACTTAAACCTATCTTCTAACCAATTAGCAACATTTGATGGCAAAATCCACACAAAATCAGACACAAAAAGCAGTTACTGGATTTTAGGCATTTTTCTCAAATTTTAACATGCAACCTGGTTTAAAACTTATCAATATGAAACCCTATGACCAATATCACCCTAAACTACCAATACAAACATGTCTAGAATAGTTTTAATCCAAGAACATGTCATAAACTCTGCCTAAAACACAAATCCAAACACCCCTTAAAAGTTTCTGAAAATGATTTTAACAAAGAAAATGAGTTCAAATCTACACAAAACTGATCTATATCACCTTAAACATGCATAATGACCTCTAAACAGTAGAATCAAACCATATAACAAACATACAAACAATCTTTCATGCAAAATCACTTAAATAACAAATTTTGAAAACTGAAAATGGAAACAAGTATGCTACCTAGAGGGACCTACATCCAGGTCCCTTAGTGACTGCTATGTCACCTCCAATCAGGCTGGGGCCTGAGCAGAACCTTGGACAAGCTCCAAGTGAAACCTGCTAAGAAAAAAATGAAGAACAAGCACCAAATGCAATATCTGATTTTTTTGAAACCTTTTTAAACCTTCTTCAATCTCTCTCAAATATTGTACTCTTAAAAACACTTAAACAAAACACCTTTCAACTTGGAAAACACGTTTTCTGGAACAAAATCTTACCACTTCATACACTTTTTCAGAAACTATTTGAAATTGCTTTTGACAACTCCAAAGAAACTTGACAAATCTTTGGAACTCAGATAACTTTTACACACAAACAAACAACAGAAAGTAAATGGGAACTCGTCTCTTTTCATCAACAATCACTTAACCACTTTTCATTCATAAATAAAAGGGGATTTACAAGATGTGACCAAAGAAAAGAAGAACAAGAACAAGAACAAGAGCCTATCCACATGTTGGAAGGTCTCTTATATAGACTGATAGAACTATCTAGATATCAAAACCCTAATGTAGAAAATTCCTAACATGCCCTTCGACGATTTAGTTGAATTTTCAGTCAACTTTGGTTCACATGTGAAGGAAAGTGATGGCCAGTTGTATTGGGTGTACTTGTGATGATCTTGGCCGTTGGAGGACCATTGGAGAGCAAGAAAACATTTCCAGCCGTTGAGATTGTCGTTTTGGGGTTTTGGGTGAAAATGACATGAGCAGGGAATCTCTTGGGGAGCACATGGGTTGAGTGGGGACAAAAGTGAGAGTGGGTTTGTGTTTAGGCTTAGGTTAATCAACTTTCTGGATATTTTGGGGCAAAACCCCTTTAGTTTAAGATTAATCGAACCTGGGTGTTTTTAGGGTTTATGGGGAAGAACAAGTGAATTTAATCTGGTTTGGGGGGTTTAGTATTAAAATTTTGTGTTTAGAGGGAAAAATAAATTAATTAAGTTTATTTACTTAATTATCAAAGTGGAAAGTGGACGTGGAGTGGTGATGAGTTCTGATTGGTGGAGGGAGTTGGGTGGGTGAGGTGGCGTGTGGGGAGTGGTAGGTTTTAGTTGTGATGTCTGGCCAAAATGGCCCCCCAAGGTTCTTACTTTGTTCATATTGTATTTAACAGCCAAACAACTTATTTCCTTTGTAAATAACTTTCAAGGACTTGTCAAAAATGGCACAACAAGATTTCAAACTTGTTTCAAGGACTTGAAATGTAATTTCTTCAATCTTCAAGGACTGAACTTGTACATTCTTGATAATTCAAGGTTTTGACTTGTTTGTTGACTTCTTGGAGGACAAATATTGGCAATTTAGTTTTGTTGTGGGACTAAATTTGCCAATTCTTCAAAGTTAAGGGTCCTTTTTGTAATTTTGACAAACTTTAGGGACCAAACTTGTAATTATGAAGATACAAGGGTATAAAGTGTCAATTCTTCCATATTGGAGGACCAATATTCATAATTCTTCAAATCTTCAAGGGTTTTCTTTGGAAAATTCTTCATTAGGGCTTGGTTCATCGTGCGGCTTCGGTTCCCGTGTTCGTTTTTGACTGATTCTTGTGATCTTTTGTCATTTTCTCAATACCCATACCTAAAATACACAAGAAACAAACACAAGCATATATTTGGGTATTTTAATGATACTTAATGCATTTTAAGCCCTATTTGGACGATGAGACTATGTATAAAAGCAGTCTCATCAATCCCCCATACTAAACCATTGCCGTGCCCTCACGCAATGCTAGAATAAAGTATCGTAGCATCTCCAAAATTCATTTTTATTCACTTTATTAAATGATAAACTAGCTACACTACTACTATTACTACTACTTGCGTTTTAGACATAATGTATGATTTTCATCGCAAAATGGGACATTTAGGTTCATAGAATAAGAACACGTGAATGCTTCGTTAGAAATAATTTCATCGTCCTTGATTTTCACCCCAATTCCATGCCAAGCGTGCAACGAGATCATTGTCATTATAAGTTAGTAATGCTAACACTACTCATATGCCCTAATCACGTACTTATCCTCCCATTATTCCTAAGTTGTATCTCTTATATTTTATTTTGTCTTGAATGTTTCACGAGGATACATTGTTTGACTTATGCGATAATAGAGATTTTTGTCTAAAAATAGAGTCCTAACGGTGTAACTAAGACCATCAAATCAATAACCCCTCCTAATAGACAACGATGTCAAAAAATTAAGTTGACAAGAAGAATCGATAAACACGGTTTTATAACGGTTTTCAACATGAGACTTATTACTAAGACTTTTATACGCCCCCTAACGGAAGGGCCTTATTATCTTTGGTTTACCTCCATCTTTTATTCAACTTCGCCATGAAGCTTTTATTATGACTTCGGTCTTGCCTTGCCTTTTATTATCCGCCTCATCGGTGGTTTTATTAGCCAAAGACGTATATCCTCACGCTAAAGTGAATTTTGGATCTTTAAAGCTTCGAAGATTAAGGCTTGATTCACTTTCAATTTTTCATAGATTTTTTGGCCTTGTGGGGCTTCAAATTGTTTGCTAGATTTAGGTGAGCACTTGAAATCTTATTATTAGGTGAAGCTTTTGATTATTGGGGTGCCAATACTTCAAAACCGTGACGCTGGCGATACCTTAATGTCTTCCCAATTTAATTACACGGAAGCTACTAGAAAAGACTAGAAACCCAACAATCCTAACTAAACCGCTAAGTCAATATTTATTAAGCAAAAAATATTTACATGCGAAGGGAGAATAAGCAAACAACGAGAACACATTAGTTTTTGAAAGAATACGAGTACTCTACGTTTAGCATAGTAACTTATAATTAACTCTATCATTTCTCGTCCTCATTTAAGAGACTTAGCCTAATGTGTAGTTAAGGAATCAAAGCTAAGTGCTCAACACGCACGGTCGAGTAAAAAATTACTCTTATTCTCGCCATCGGAAAACCTACATTCGTGTCTTCAAACACTTATAAAACATGAGAAAAATTTAAAATTTGGCCATTTTTAGCCTTATTTTGCAACAAAACGATAAACAAAAAGATAAACTTTGGAAAGCGTGAAGGTTTGGCAAGGCAAGTATCTATTCACCCCCCCATACTAAAGTTAAACATTGTCCTCAATGTTTCGAGTCTAGGGGTTCAAACACCCCCATACTAGAGACGTAGTCGAATGCCTAATCTAGCATGGAAAGGGTGTAACAAATAAATTTAAAGCCGTTTATGAAGTGTGCTAAAAACTTAAGGTTAGAACAATCAAGGATATATCATGGATATTGAGAAAGTCTTCAAAGAAAACGATCGAGTGCTCCCATAAAACGAACACGAGATGCTCCAATCGTGAAGATCATGATCATCTAAAGTTCACAATTCACAAACAACCAAGGAACAAAGGTTGGAAGGGCACAAATCCCCACACGTAAGCTACATTAGAAAGCGATATTATGTACATAGGATAAGCATGGGACTCCCCCACGAGGCACCTCGTTTTTGATTACCGAGTCATGAGTTCGACTCGATCCCCTCAAAACTAATTATCATTGGGGAAAGTGATTTGGTCGAGGTAGTTCAAGGATGGAACTTCCCCGCCAAAGTAGTGCTTCAACCTATGTCCATTCACCTTATCATCTTGAGCTAGCTCGATGGTCCCATACGGAAACACTTGAGTCACGGTGAATGGACCGGACCAACGGGATTTCAACTTACCGGAAAAGATTTTTAATCTTGAATTAAAAAGAAAAACTTGATCCCCAATGTTAAAAACCCGGTTTTTAATTTTTAGAATCATGCAACTTTTTAGTTTTCTCTTTATAGATCAATGAATTTTCATAAGCAATATCCCTCAATTCATCTAATTCATTCAATTGCATTTTCCGGTGTTTTCCCGCGGTCTCCATATCATCATTACAATGCTTTAGGGCCCAATAAACCTTGTGTTCTAACTCGATAGGCAAATGACAATTCTTTCCATACACAAGCTTATAGGGAGTGCACCCAATGGGCGTCTTATGAGCGGTCCTAAAGGCCCATAAAGCATCGTCCAAATTATCCGACCAAGTTTGTCGGTTTTCCCCAACGGATCTCTCCAAGATCCTCTTCAACGCTCGGTTTGAAACCTCGACTTGCCCACTCGTTTGTGGGTGATAAGCCGTAGAAAGGCGATGTGTAACCCCATATTTCCTTAGGACCCTTTCGAATTGGTCGTTATAAAAATGGGTTCCACGATCACTTATGATAGCACGAGGGGTTCCAAACCGAGAAAACAATTGCTTCAAAAACTTGACTACCACACGAGCATCATTGGTGGGCAAGGCCTTGGCCTCCACCCACTTAGAAAGGTAGTCAACCGCAACGAGAATGTACTTATTACCACGAGATGATGGGAACGGCCCCATAAAGTCTATACCCCAAACGTCAAAGATCTCACACACTTGGATGATATTTTGTGGCATCTCATCTTTTTGTGAGGCTTTTCCTTGTAGTTGGCATGCATCACAAGACTTCACAAGATCTTGTGCATCTCGGTAAATAGTAGGCCAAAAGAAGCCGGCATCAAACACCTTCTTAGCCGTGAGATTAGCACCGTGGTGACCACCCGTGGGTCCCTCATGGCAAGCTCTAATGATGTTAGAAGCTTCGGTGCCAAATACACAACGTCGGATGATTTGATCCGCACAAGTTCGAAACAAGTAAGGGTCGTTCCAAAAGTAGAACTTGACGTTACGAAAGAATTTTCGTTTTTCTTGAGTCGTCATACCCTTAATGATGAAGTTACCAGCATGGTAATTTGCAAAGTCCGCAAACCATGGGGTGGAGGAATCAAGCTTAGAATTCACTACACCAAGTGTCTCGAGCGGAAATGTTTCGGTGATTTCCTTGGGCTCGTAAACACTTTGGTGAGGATCTTCCAAACGAGAAAGATGATCGGCCGCTAGATTCTCGGCTCCTTTTTTGTCAACGATGGTGTGATCAAATTCTTGAAGGAGGAGAATCCAACGAAGTAGTCTAGGCTTAGCATCTTGCTTTGCCATAAGATACTTAATAGCCGAATGGTCCGTATACACTATGCATTTTGTCAAGACGAGGTAAGGTCGGAATTTCTCAAATGCATACACCACGGCAAGGAACTCCTTTTCCGTTGTAGTGTATTTAAGTTGAGCCTCGGTCATCGTCTTGCTAGCATAGTGAATAGGCAAGAAGTGCTTATCATGACGTTGCCCCAAAACGGCCCTAACAGCGTAATCACTAGCATCACACATGAGCTCAAAGGGGAGGTTCCACTTGGGAGCAACAAGAATGGGAGCTTCGGTAAGTTTCCTCTTAAGGATTTCAAAGGCTCGTACACAATCTTCGTCAAAGACAAAACGTGCCTCTTTTTCAAGAAGATGTGTAATGGGCCGAGAGATCTTTGAAAAATCCTTGATGAATCGATGATAAAAGCCCGCGTGGCCTAGGAAACTCCTAACTCCCTTAACGGTTTTGGGATGAGGTAATTTGGCGATGAAGTCTACCTTAGCTTGATCTACCTCAATCCCCGCTTTCAAGACCTTGTGCCCTAAGACGATTCCACTCTTAACCATAAAATAACACTTTTCCCAATTGACCACAAGGTTGGTTTCCTCACAACGTTTCAACATACTCTCAAGGTTCGACAAACACGAAGTGAACGAATTACCAAACACGGAAAAGTCATCCATGAAGACTTCCATCGTCTTCTCGATCATATCATGAAAAATATCCATCATGCACCTTTGAAAGGTTCCCGGTGCATTGCAAAGTCCGAATGGCATTCTACGATAGGCAAACGTTCCATATGGACACGTAAACGTAGTTTTTTCTTGATCACGAGGATCGATGGGAATTTGGAAGTAACCGGAAAAACCATCTAAAAAGCCATAGAAATCATTTCCCGCAAGACGCTCCAACATTTGGTCCATGAAGGGCAAGGGAAAATGGTCTTTTCGAGTGGCTTCATTCAACTTTCGATAGTCAATGCACACTCTCCATCCGGTCACGAGTCTAGTGGGAATTAACTCGTTGGCATCGTTTGGCACAACGGTCATCCCTCTCTTTTTAGGGACACAATGAATAGGACTCACCCAAGGGCTATCGAAAATAGGGTAAATCATTCCCGCGTCAAGGAGTTTAAGGACCTCCTTTTTGATGACGTCGTGAATTTTGGGGTTCACCCTCCTTTGACTTTGGATTGTGGGCTTGAAATCCTCCTCCATTAAAATTTTGTGGGTACAAAACTTGGGATCGATTCCCTTAATGTCGGATAACTTCCACGCAATCGCCCCTTTGTGATCCTTTAGAACATCGACAAGTGCGGTTTTTTCATCATTCGAAAGATCCTTCGCAATAATAACCGGCAACTTGTCGTCCTCCTCCAAATAGACATATTCGAGGTGAGGAGGTAAATCTTTCAACTCAAGGATAGGTGGTTCCTCAAGTGAAGATTTGGGCTCGATACTCATAACCTCCTCGGGTGGAGGAAATGGGAAATCGTTAAGAAAATCCTTGATAATCAAGAAGTCCTCATCGTTGTCGAGGTCTTCGTCACAAGTACGTGGAACATTGCATTCTTCCAACGTAAAACCACCACCTTCAAAAGGAGTGAAGGTTGGTGTCGAATTATCAAGAATTGGATCTAACATAGTGGGATTGCCACTAGTTTCTTCATCACCAAACCCTAAAACTTCTTGTGAAAATTCTCGCAAACCACGTCGATCATGTCAATGAGGTTTATGGTAGCAACAGAATAAACATGAGAAAGTTGAGAATTTTGAGTTGCGTTTATAACAAGTTCCTCGTCGTTGAAACGTAAGGTGATCTTTCTAGTATGAACATCAATTAAAGCCATAGACGTATCTAAAAACGAACGACCTAAAATAAGAGGAACTTGAGGATCCGTGGGGATATCAACGACGATAAAGTCTACGTGATAGTAGAACTTCCCTACTTTCACAAAAACGTCTTCCGCCAAACCACATACATGAATCGTGGAATGGTCGGCCATCTCGATAGACATTAGTGAAGGAGTAAGATTAGGAAGATTGAGCGACTTGAATATTGCAAGTGGCATTAAATTAATGCTAGCACCAAGATCGGCTAAGGCATAGCATTCTTCCATATCTTGAATTGCACAAGGGATCAAAAATTTACCGGGATCACCGACTTTTTGAGGTATGCGATTAAGATAAACCGACGAACAACTAGACAATTGGTGAAATTTCTCCTTGTTGTTCAACATACTCTTAAAGTTAGCGGCAAATCGAGGCATCATGACCAAAGCATCGGCGAAACTCACATTAAGGTGCAACTCACGAAACATTTTCATAAAAAGCTCAAATTGGTAGTTGTCGCGCTCTTGTCGTTTCTCCTTCCTAAGTCTCGATGGGTAAGGCAAGGGTGGTGTGGGTTGGGGCATAGGCATAGCCTTTGGAATCTCGGGTTCCAATGTTGGTAATGGGTCGACCGTAGGTGTGGCATGAGCGGTACTTTGTGGGCTTGAGATATGCTCCTTTTCGACACCACCTCGGGTTCTTCCTCAATTTCCTCCACCGTTGGAGTAATTGGTTGAGGAGTCGGTTCTTTAAGTGCCTTACCACTTCGTGTGGTAATCACTTTCATCTCTTCCTTCGGGTTTGATACGGTGTTACTAGGCAAACTACCCGAAGTAGAGGCTTTGTTCCCCATGACGGCTTCTAAAATTGCATTAAGCTTAGCATCTTGACTATTAAACTTAGCATCTTGACTAGCGGCTTTTTGGTCAATTATTTGTTCAAGCCTAGCATGACTTTGTTCAATTTTATTGTTTTGACCTCTAATTTGATTAGCAAAATCATTTTTCAACTCATTTCTCATGTTAAGATTTTCCTTCAAAAAATTAGCCAACTCCTTGGTGTTTTTAGCCGTGTCCCTAGCTTGACTAGCCAATTGCTCTTGAATGTTTTCCAAAATCTTATCATTTGCCGTAGCGTAATTCAGAAAGTCCATTGGAAGTTCTTTAGTGTAAACATTTTGAAGACCTTGACTCGTGTTTTGAAAATTACGGTTTTGGTTTTGATTTTGCAATTGGCTACTACTTCCTTGATTCCCATAGTTGTTATTACCCTTGAAATTGTTCCTTTGATTGCTTTGGTAACCAACTTGATTGTTTCGATAATTGTTAGCATTTTGATTTGGTGGAAAACCCGGTGGAGTCAATTGATTAGTGCGGGGAACTTGACCGTTTTGGTTATAAGTTCTCGCGGCCGCGAAGGCACTCTAAGTGTTACCACCGTTGGTAATGCACTCGGAGTAATCGTGAGCTCCACCACAATACATACAAGAAACCTCAACCGCTTTAGCCGTAGCGGGAGTGGGTTGTTCACCAACTTTAAACTCAGTTAACAATCCCTTAAGCTTATCAAAAATCTTGTTCTCCAAATTAGCCTCGATTTGGCAAGCATCAACGGTGTGTGACAATGAAGGCGAAGGCGAAGACGAAGTCTTACGAACACTCGATGTGCTACGAGGACTATAGACCTTAGACCTATTCTCAATGATTAACAATGCTTCCTCGACCGTCTTACACAAAAAATTACCACCCGCGGCAGCATTAAGATAATCACGCTCATGATCGTTCAAGCCATTTTAAAACGTGTCAATTTGATACAAGTCGGAAAAACCATGATGAGGACATTCGTGCAACATTTCCTTAAACCTATTCCAAGCCGTTGAAAAACTCTCATTATACTCTTGTGAAAACTTTGAAATCTCGTTTTTCAAATGCGTAGTCTTAGAGGGCGGAAAAAATTGGTTCACGAATTTTGAAACGAGATCCTTCCACGTCAATATAGAATTGGGTGGCTCTTTCTCTAACCAAATTTTTGCGGGCCCCGCTAAGGAATACGGAAAAAGCATCATCTTAATCGAGTCATTTGTGACGTCCTTAAACTTGCAAGTGGCGGTAAGGCGATTAAATTGGCGAATGTGGTTATGAGGGTTGTCTTTTTCGTCACCTCGAAACTTGTTGTTTTGAATCATGGACAACAAACCCGTCTTAACCTCAAAATTCTCCGCAAGGATAGCGGGAATCACAATCGCTTCTCCATAACCCTCGGTGGGTGCTTGAAGCAACTCCATCATAGTTCGATTAGCCATGGGTGCTTCTTTCACTACGATGGGTTCGTCAATAGGAGACTCCTCACTAGAAGGAGTGATTGATTTGTTTCTTCGTTTACGAGCACGTCTTGCTTTGGAGCGAGTTTGCATAAACGTCACGTACAACGAGAGGGTGAGCAAAGAAGATTCTTTTTGGTGTTTTTACTTTTTCAATTTTTTTGTGGTTTTTGATTGTTTTTACTTTTTTTGGATTTTTGGAATGTATTAGGTAGACAATAATCTACAAATCTCCTCTTTAATCAAATATCTCGATTAAAGAAGCCTCAAGGAATGAAAACGATCACGTGAAGTGAACGCCTTCAATGACTTTAGAACGATGGTGGAACACCAAATCGCTCAAGAGGGTTTAATCAATGAAACCAAGAAAATATATATGATACTTAAGTAATACTTTGGGCGGCAAAACCCTCGATTAGCTTTCAATCTCAAAATACGCACAAGCAAGCGGAGGAAACGAGGCGGCGCGAAGCACTTAAGAGCCTTTTTCCTTTAGGTCGTGAAATACAATCGCCTTATACCCACCTTATAGTTTGTATTTTTCAAAATCGAGCTTCACGAAAGTATTTATCTATTTTTGCCTTTTTTCTTTGGTTTGAGATTCGAATACAATGATTGAGTAATGACCTCCCAAGTCAAGGTTGTGATTTCTCACATATTTGGAGTACTTGTAAATTTATTGTTCTACGTATACAAAATAGTAATATTAACAAAAAAACGAAAAACCGATAATACGTATTAGTAGAGTGCTACTAATACAAATACTAATTATGGCTATATATAAAAACAACAATGTTCAAATCAAAACACAACACGCCTCCCCGGCAGCGGCGCCAAAATGATGGTTGTAAAATTACCCCTTTAGGAAAAGGAAGGTAAAATAGGGCAAGTATGCACGACGATTTAGGAAAACCGTGTGTGAATGACCCTAAAAGTGAGTTCGTTCTCGAGGAGGAAAGTGCGTTGTGTTAAGAGATGATTTTGATTTGTGATTATATGATTGAAAAGGAAAGAAAGAAATGAGATTAGAAGAGAAAGACGGTTACGAAGACGGATCGAGCTAAGACGAAAAAGCGTTCACGTAAAACCGTAAAAAACTACAAAAATTAAAAATTTTAAACCTAAAAATTAATTAAAAGCTAAAAGTAGTCTAGAATAATATAAATAAGAATCAAAATCCAATAAAAATATTTTAAAACTTTTTATTAATTAAATATTCAATTTTAAATGCTAATTAAAGCCCTAAAATTAAATATAATTAATCAAAATGTCCAAAATATGATTTTATTGAACAAATAAATTACTTATATTATTTAAAGACTAAAAAGTATTTTTCCTAATTTTTAAAAACTATTTTTCTATTTTTAAATCACTAAAAACTATTTTTAAACCAAAATAATTATAAAAAATAATAAAATAATGCTAAAAATAATTTACCAATTTTAAAAATCCTATTTTACTCTAATGAAACGTAGAAAATTGAATAAGTTTGAAAAATAATAAATTTACCACTAAATTCCCAAAACAGTTTAGAATAAAAGCCTAATTAACTTAAATTAATTCTAAAAAATAATTAAGGGGTGAACAGTAAAATATTTTTAAACTAAAAATCTTAAAATCTTTTTCTAAGTCTAGGAAAAATGTTAGAAATGAAAAATAACAACTTTTACCACTAAGTTCCAAAAAACTGAATATTAAAAAGTATTAAAAATAGCTAATAATTGTGAAAAATAGCAAATGAACAGTAAATACAAATTTAATTAAACAGAAAAATCCTAAATAAAATAAGAAAAATAATGGAATTGGTTTCAAGTCTTAATTCACAAATTAACCCACAAAAGACAAAAATTCTTGAAATCAGATAGTGACACCTCAAAAGCTTTGTCTGCTAGTGAAGCAGGGGAAACAATGGTGCTACCAGTGGGAAGTTTGTTCCCACTACTAGTGCAATTTTGCTGGTCAGTTGACCAATAAGCTCAGGAGAGCTTATTTGTGAGCTTATATTGGGCAATAAGGCACCCTTATACTCAGTTGAGTATAAGGAGTCAATTACAACACAAAAACAAGCAGGTTACTAGCAAGAATCAAGCACAAAAATGGCACAAAAGTTACTGATTAAGCCTAGTATAGGTCTGGGGGTAATTTGCTTATTTTAAATGCACAAAAGTGAATTTCAATGGCTAAAATCTTGCAACCAAGCTACTCAAATCTCATGCAACCAATGACAAATCTTACTTAAACCTATCTTCTAACCAATTAGAAACATTTGATGGCAAAATCCACACAAAATCAGACACAAAAAGCAGTTACTGGATTTTAGGCATTTTTCTCAAATTTTAACATGCAACTTGGTTTAAAACTTATCAATATGAAACCCTATGACCAATATCACCCTAAACTACCAATACAAACATGTCTAGAATAGTTTTAATCCAAGAACTTGTCATAAACTCTGTCTAAAACACAAATCCAAACACCCCTTAAAAGTTTCTGAAAATGATTTTAACAAAGAAAATGAGTTCAAATCTACACAAAACTGATCTATATCACCTTAAACATGCATAATGACCTCTAAACAGTAGAATCAAACCATATAACAAACATACAAACAATCTTTCATGCAAAATCACTTAAATACCAAATTTTGAAAACTGAAAATGGAAACAAGTATGCTACCTAGAGGGACCTACATCCAGGTCCCTCAGTGACTGCTATGTCACCTCCAATCAGGCTGGGGCCTGAGCAGAACCTTGGACAAGCTCCAAGTGAAACCTGCTAAGAAAAAAATGAAGAACAAGCACCAAATGCAATATCTGATTTTTTTGAAACCTTTTTAAACCTTCTTCAATCTCTCTCAAATATTGTACTCTTAAAAACACTTTAACAAAACACCTTTCAACTTGGAAAACACGTTTTCTGGAACAAAATCTTACCACTTCATACACTTTTTCAGAAACTATTTGAAATTTCTTTTGACAACTCCAAAGAAACTTGACAAATCTTTGGAACTCAGATAACTTTTACACACAAACAAACAACAGAAAGTAAATGGGAACTCGTCTCTTTTCATCAACAATAACTTAACCACTTTTCATTCATAAATAAAAGGGGATTTACAAGTTGTGACCAAAGAAAAGAAGAACAAGAACAAGAGCCTATCCACATGTTGGAAGGTCTCTTATATAGACTGATAGAACTATCTAGATATCAAAACCCTAATGTAGAAAATTCCTAACATGCCCTTGGACGATTTAGTTGAATTTTTCAGTCAACTTTGGTTCACATGTGAAGGAAAGTGATGGCCAGTTGTCTTGGGTGTACTTGTGATGATCTTGGCCGTTGGAGGACCATTGGAGAGCAAGAAAACATTTCCAGCCGTTGAGATTGTCGTTTTGGGATTTTGGGTGAAAATGACATGAGCAGGGAATATCTTGGGGAGCACATGGGTTGAGTGGGGACAAAAGTGAGAGTGGGTTTTTGTTTAGGCTTAGGTTAATCACCATTCTGGATATTTTGGGGCAAAACCCCTTTAGTTTAAGATTAATCGAACCTGGGTGTTTTTAGGGTTTATGGGGAAGAACAAGTGAATTTAATCTGGTTTGGGGGGTTTAGTATTCAAATTTTGTGTTTAGAGGGAAAAATAAACTAATTAAGTTTATTTACTTAATTATCAAAGTGGAAAGTGGACGTAGAGTGGTGATGTGTTCTGATTGGTGGAGGGAGTTGGGTGGGTGAGGTGGCGTGTGGGGAGTGGTGGGTTTTAGTTGTGATGTCTGGCCAAAATGGCCCCCCAAGGTTCTTACTTTGTTCATCTTGTATTTAACAGCCAAACAACTTATTTCCTTTGTAAATAACTTTCAAGGACTTGTCAAAAATGGCACAACAAGTTTTCAAACTTGTTTCAAGGACTTGAAATGTAATTTCTTCAATCTTCAAGGACTAAACTTGTACATTCTTGATAATTCAAGGTTTTGACTTGTTTGTTGACTTCTTGGAGGACAAATATTGGCAATTTAGTTTTGTTGAGGGACTAAATTTGCCAATTCTTCAAAGTTAAGGGTCCTTTTTTAATTTTGACAAACTTTAGGGACCAAACTTGTAATTATGAAGATACAAGGGTATAAAGTGTCAATTCTTCCATATTGGAGGACCAATCTTCATAATTCTTCAAATCTTCAAGGGTTTTCTTTGGAAAATTCTTCATTAGGGCTTGGTTCATCGTGCGGCTTCGTTTCCCGTGTTCGTTTTTGACTGATTCTTGTGATCTTTTGTCATTTTCTCAATACCCGTACCTAAAATACACAAGCAACAAACACAAGCATATATTTGGGTATTTTAATGATATTTAATGCATTTTAAGCCCTATTTGGACGATGAGACTATGTATAAAAGCAGTCTCATCACATACACACCTACAAAAGGAAAAGCAAAATAAACAAGAAATATTTTTGGTTTTTTATGTTTTTCTATTTTTTTTGTATTTTTGAAAATTTTATATTTTTTAGGATTTTAAAAAATTTTAAAGCAAGGAAAATAACGTTAAAAAATGAACGGATCCCAAAATCCAACGCGTCTCTCACTTAATACCGTTAATCTTAACGAAAAGAGCCGGCAGCGGCGCCATTTAATACATGGTTTTTTTTTACCTCGTATGAAAGTTCGTTGAATCCGATCTTTTCGAATTGATTACTAGTAGAGAGTGCGACTCAGTCGTTCTTGGTGGAAAATAAAAAGGTTTGGTTATCTATTTTAAACTAAAAATAAAAATGTCGTTGAAAGCTTGAAGATTTAATCTAAGATAAAACAAGTTAAAACAATGCTAAGTAAAAAGGCGGGAAAAATTAAAGTTTGAAAAATAGAAACAATTCAGAAAACTGATAATTAAACTAAGTCTGAAAACAAGATAATTGGAATTTCATAGAAATTGACATTTTCGGAATAATGATCTTTTCAAGAAAATTGGATCTTCGGAATAATGGTCTTTTCAGAAAAAAGGGTTTCTTTGGAATTCGGAAAAATGATGATTTAGGAATAAAGGCTTTTTCAGAAAAAATGGTTTTTTCGGAATAAAGAGATTTTCAGAAAATTGGCATCTTCGGAATAATTGACTTTTCAGAAAAATGGTATTTTCGGAATAAGAAACTTTTCAGAAAAATGGGATCTTCGGAATAACAAGGTTTTCAGAAAAATGAATTTTCGGAATAATGCAACAATTCAGAAAAAATGATATTTTCGGAATAACTGATTTTTCGGAATATTAACTTTTTCATAATAAAAGGTTTTCAGAGAAATGATAATTTCATAGAAATGATAAATTCAGAAGAAATGACAATTTCGGAAAAGTTAACCCTAATCCGAAAAAGTTAAAGCACAGATACAGATAAACAGTTAATCAAAACTTAAAGAAATAAGCTACGAATAAGCACAAACCAAACAAGTAATTAACCAAAACTTTAACCAAATAAATTTTAAGAAGAACTAAATAAGCCACAAATTAAAAATTATAAAAACATTAAATTATCAAAACATTTAAAATCTACTAATAAGCAAATCTATAAATCTATCAAACCAACTTAATCAAAAATAAGCCAAACACTAGAAGACCAATAACCACAATAAGGTCAAAACATCCACCACATCAAAACTAAAAGATCAATCACAAGAATAAATCAATCACATAATCATAGAGATGAGATTAACTACATGCTTAACAAGATTTAAGAAAAAGATTAAGAAAGGTAGAATGAGAATTAAGAAAATAAGCTTGATTGATTAAAAATTAATATCAAAAGATTACAAGATTAATGTAAAGATTCAATAAGTTTCAAAGAAAAACTAGAGAGAAATTAAAAGCACACTTAAAAAACTAAAATTAACTACAACTCCTAAAAACTAACCACCTAACACCCTCCTAATGACATATTAGGAGGGTATTTATAGGAGGTGGGGAGATTACATGCTTAAGCTATCTTCTTTCTTTCTTCTCGTCTCGACTCGACTTAATTTCTTTGTCTTTCTCGACGTCGTCTCAAGATTTGTCGATATAAGTTGAACTCGTCTTATAATTTTCTTCTATAATTAGACTTGAGTTCTTCGACTTCATTAAACTTCCGTCTTTAGAATTTTTCTTCAACAAATCTTCAGAATAAGCCTTGGACTTCCATTCTTTTTGCATTCTCGATCTTTTGACTTCGTCTTTAGTCTTTTTCTTCGATAAAAGCCCGTGATAGCCCATGTTTTCTTCCTTTTGCATCTTTTGGTCCTAAAACACAATAAAAACACAAACCACACATAATTCCGACTTTTACGACACAAAATACACGTTTTGGTTTTGTTATTATTGGAAATAAGTGGTAAAAGGATAAGTGTTTTCACACTTATTATTTATATGAGGTAACTTCATTGTTAAGAACAATGGTTAGCAAGGGACACTTGAGGATAATTCTGTTTATCTTGCTTATGCAAGTGTGCATGATTAGACAGTGCTTGCCATCCTATAGTCATTTTTAATTTAAGAGTTATCTTCACTAGGGTAAACTTCTTGAGGATAATTCCGTAATTTTAGTAAGTTGCCATCCTACAATGTTTGAGTCCCAAATGCTCTTCTTTCAATGAAATCAACCGTTCAATCGGGAGTGCCATCGTTTCTATTGCAATTGGGCAAAGATATAATTTTTCAAAAATTATTTTTGATGGCATGTTTCACAACAAGGGTAAAAAGATGACTCTTGCTTACCCTAGGTTTTTACAAATGGTTTTTGATATGCAAGGATATTGTAGTAGGGACCATGGCCACTTTTATGAGATCCCTACTCAAAAGAAAACTGTGTTTGGCAATTTGAATTCCCCTCCCTATAGAGACCTTCCCCTTACCGCAGGCATGCTAGCTGTCATTGAGGCAGCTGCACAACCTCAAATACAACCAGACCCACTACCAGAATAACCTCCATCACACCAACACATGGACCTTGACCCTCAACCCTCAGGCGCTGATACTCACAATGTGGTCGCTGACACAACCAACCCAAACGCTGACACCATTATTCCTCAAACCCAAACAAACCCTCACACCCAAATAGACCCCCAATCCGCTTCCTCTTCAGAACCTCATGATTATAGGTTTGAGAAATGACAAAGGACTAATGGAGTGTTCTCCTCTAGTGGTCCTAGCCATGTTGAAGAGAGAACCACCTCCACAAGTGTGGTTGGTGAAACGGGCGGGGCTGGGACTATTGTATATGGCTTAGAAGCAGGTCAAGAAAATCCCAACATCATTAAGACCACATCCATGCCCGATGAATCTATTTTGGGAGGTCAAATCCCCATGATAGAGGAGGGCATATTGGAACCTTTATCAATTTTGGAATTGGCGGCGGTTTGCATGCGCTTGCAAAAGAAAAATACAGAACTTGAACTCAAGTCATTGAGGGAGAGGATAGTTGTTTTGGAAGCTGCCAATAATAGAAGAAGACAGGAGGATTCTTCCAAAGGGGAGGATGAACAGGTACATTTGAGTGACAAGGACTCACAAGAAGGTGGTTTATATGAGAGTGTGGAGATACTTGAGGCTTTGACAAGCTTGAAGGAGAAGCCATCTATGGATGTTTATTTGATTACTCCCAAGAAGCTAAGTTTTGTAGAGATGACGCAACAAGTCACAGAGTCAGCCGCTGACATTCAGAATTTGAGCGTTGACAAGAACAAAACAGATGCTGACAGACTTGTAGGTATGATTGGTGTATCCCAACCACCAGTTATTATCAAAGATGTTTCTACACATGTACCATCCATTACTTTACCAACTATTGAAGCTAAGGATAAGGGTAAAGGGATTATGAAAGAGGTTCAAGTACCTAAGAATGCAGCTTAGGTACATTTTGATTCTGTTTTGGCTGCACAACTAGAGGAATAGTGTGACAATCCGTTAATTTATGATCGATATTTATTCTCAAGTATTATTTAAAATCATTATTTTATTGTAAATTTATGAACTCACTCATCTTTGGGAAGAAATTGGGGTTTACGTCTTAAAGTAGCATCGACTACCTCTACACCGGAGAACTCTACGTTACGTGCTTACATTTACATACACCATTCTGTAATAGTCTGACATTCAGAAAATAAATTTATTCTTGAATATTATTTTGGAAATTTGTGTTGGTTCATAAACTCACAATTTACGGGTTGAAGTTAGGGCTTACGTGCATAATTTAACGTCCTTTACGACTAAACCGGAAACCTTAGGTTTACGTATTTACGTTTTTGAACTCCGTTTTTAATGAGACAATTTTTATTAGACTCGTTTTGTGCCGTTGATTCATAATTTATAAAAACATTTTTCGTAAAACGACCCGCGGGCACGTAAATCGAGGAAACTAGAATCGAGGAGTACCCGTAAATTAGTGGGGATGAGACAAGTTTACACTTGCATCACCCCCACTATGGGCGGCTAAGACAAGGGCACCAACACCACTATGTGTCAAGTTTACATAACTACTAAGGACACTTGTTCTTAGTTTCTTCCAAAACCACTTAACCACAAAAACTAGCAACCAAAACCATTTCTCACAGAAACTTACATGCAAACAACTCACAATTTATCTCTCTAGCTATACTTGCCATCCCATATTCATCCACAAACACCCCTTGATTAAAAAATTTAACCATGAATCTTGTGTATAACTTGCATAAGATGGAAACCCATTAAAGACTTGTTGATTTGAGGTGATTCTAACATCTAAAAAGAAGTTTTCAAAGGAGTCTAGGGCTGATTTCCTCAAGGTGTCTACATATATTTGGTGATCTTGAAGGTGGTCTTGATATTTCATAAGATTGGTTATCAAAAACCAAGTCTTGTTCTTAATCTTTCACTATATTGGTTGGTAAGAAGATCATTTCTTCTATCATCTTGTTATTTTGTAAATGTAATCTTATATTTTCTTTATGAATGTATATGTATATGATGATAAATGATGATCAAAGTATTATGTGGGGATTTTATGTTAATAGATTTTGTTAAAAAGACTAAAATCTACATGTAAAGATGTTAAAATCTTGATTAAATTTATAGGCTGTATAAAACAGTATGTAACCATATGAACACTTGGTAAAAAGGCTTGGATTATTGAATATACCGTTAGATATATAAATTTTACATATGTTGTGAGTTGGCCACTCAATGGAATCATTAAAATGAGCAAGATATGATCAAAATACTATTAAGGTACAAATCTGTATAGTCTGTTTTGGACGAATTATTAGGAATACTTAGAGGATGATTGAGCTGTAGCTGGGGTTATTTGTAGCACATATTATGTAGTTTGTGCTGCCCAAATTTGAGCTTCTATCTCCTTGTAGAACTCAAGATATGGAAAAATGGTGGAAGTGACATTGATAATCAGATTTGTAAATAAAACTATATAATATAAAATGAGCACTCAAGTAATATTATTATAAAATAAATATATAAAACCCAGTAACTAATAATAATATTTATAAAATGAGTTGTATACTATGATAAATAAGTATGGCATTTTTATAAAAGTAAAGACTCAAATGTTTCTAAAGTTATAAAACTATATATATGTTTTACGTCTTTTCGGCTAAAACCGAAAGATTAACGTTTTCGCTAAATAAAACTTAGACGATTGGACCCGTCTAATGTAACATTTTTATAACTCATATACTGATATGTAAATACATTTGACAAGTAAAAACCGATAAACCCGAGCTTTATAACTTATGGACCAAAATGGCCCAAAAGTAGCCTTATTGGACCATTAGCCCAACTAGTTTGGCTATACACTAATGGACTTACTCATGGGCTTAACCCACTTAGGGCCCAACATATGAGTATATGCCTGGTATTAAAGTATAAATGGGCTAATATAATAAATTTAACTTTTAATGGGCTTATTGGGCCTTAATATGTAATTGAAATGAAACTAGTATAACTAGTCTAAATTGACTAACACATAACACTAAAATGTGTATGAAGAGATAAAATCGCACTTGATCATCATCATTCATATCCATTGTTTTTATAAAGTCATTGGACAAGAGTCTAAGACCGAGTATTTGTCTAGGTTTCCGTGATTCAAGCACATACCGTACATCCAAATCGCCGATAACTCGCCTTTCCCAATCAACGTGAGTTCATAGCCTCGTACTCTTTTAAATGTTTTTTAAAATGTTTTACAAACCCGCGAGGGAGATAACATGTTAGTTTTAATAAAAAATAGGACACCAGTTGTCCCGATTGTATGCTTATTGATATGGACCCGAATGATTACATGACCCAATTAATGAAATGAAATGGATTATTATTAGTTAGGTTATGTCACTAAAAGTCCCATTAGCATGAATTATGAACTACTGGGATTTGGTAGACGCTTATGCATATAATAGTACTATTTGGGGAAGATCATCCTAGTTCGCGCCTTGACGGTTGATCCCCGTCGTGCCACATTCATTGGTAAGCGAATTTATGTATGAGAAGATTTATATAAGCGTGATTATTGTGACGACACGCTGTTTTAGATGGGCAAAGTAATTACGGGTTAGCTACCGTTGTTTGTAATAGTAAGGTAGCAATGTCATGCGGCTTATAATAATCCAGTAATGAAAATACTGATATACGCGTTAAATTATAATAGATTTCCTGACTAGCAATACGGGGTCTTATTACTGATATTATGTTCGTGTTTTGGTTTTACATAACCATTTTCATATAACGGTTTTTATTTAACTCTATACAACATTATAAAACGTATTGTATGATGTTTTTGTGACAATAGTTCGTATAATGGTTTTGAAGGCAAAATCCTATGTTATGATTTACGATAAAGATTTGTGTAAAATGTCTTTGGTCTATTTTAGAGCCTACGACAAAGATTTGTACAAAAATGATTTCGGTAATAATTATATGCCGGTGATATATTAATGGTTTTTATTAAACTCTATGAATTCACTCTGCGTTTTCGCTGACCTTTTTAACATGTTTTATCTCAGGTACTTGAAGGTAATTCTCAAGAAGACGACAAGAATTCATGGCCCGCATTCAAATAAAATTTCCATTCAAATGTTTTGTAAAATTTTATGAAATACTATGACCTGAGGACCTATGTAATTTTATATTCATGAATGGAAAATGTTTTATTATTAAACGACGCGATTTTTAAGCGTTGTCTATGATTTCAGTAATGTGCTATCCTGTAACACCAATGACACTTCCACTGAACTAAAGTATGAATATTTGGGGGTGTTACAGTTTGGTACCAGAGCTCTCGTTATAGAGAACAAAAGATTTTTAAAACCAACGTTTTGAATAAACATTTCAAAATCTTTTAGCCATAAATATTTTTAAATAAATGTTTTGAATAAAATGTTTAAAAATCTTTTGACTATAACGGTGCCGAAGAATTCCGGAGTTACCGATAAGGCCGGACTGAGAAGTGTTATTTTAATATATATATATATATAACTTGGATTATATATATATGTTGTAATTTGACTACATGATTGTTTGATGATTATTTTAATACTTATACGAGATATTTATACGACGTAGATTGTCACAAGGTATAACACCCCCAACAAATGCTATGCGCAATGGAACTACAACATTTGGGTGCTACGTAGTTATCATCACACATAAGCTATATTAAACGACTCAAAGAGACGTAAAAGTTTAAACATATATTTAACATTATTAAAAACATACAAGTCTACAGTTTTCCAAATCCCAAGATAATACAAAACAGAGTTTGCGTTAGGTCCCCACTGAATCTCAACCCAAAAGTGCATTTTCGTTCACATGACATAATATAAAATAATTAAGTGCTAAAAGGGAAGAAAAACAAAGTAGACCACCAAGCCACAACAACTTCCATCCTCGCATGCTCCGCTGCTATCAATCTTGGTTACCTGAAACACATGCTTAAAACTGTCAACACAAAGGTTGAGCGAATCTATAGGTTTATCAAATCATAAGTTGAACATAAGTATTAAAAACCAATCTTGATCATTCAATAGCATTGTCGCGCAAACAATCTATTATTCAAGGATATGAAAATTGTGTTTAAGCTCATGACACTAATCCGTTAACTCAATCACCCGCGTAATAATTACCGGCGTGATTCAGATGAAACCAGTGCCCCTACTAAAGGCATTAGTTGCAATTATACCTTATCTCTTATCACAAATTATCCGTCCGCAGGGGGTATCAACGTACTAGCCCTCGTCTCGGATAGGGTAGTCAACCCCATAGTACTATCACTTTGTATAAGCGGCTATATCCCCCTTCGAAAGGGCAAGACAATAGTTAATAGTTCATGAAATTAGGGCCTTTTGCAACTAGGTACTCAACACAATTTCAAGGCAACATTCGGGTCCAACAATCATTCATGACTTATGTTCATTTTCATTTAAATAACATGTATCCCCCCTCGCGGGTAAAAACATTTGAAATAAGTAAAGAGCGAGGCTATAGACTCACCTTGAGATATAGGAGCATAAGTACTAGTAGCAAAGACGTAGACGAAGACGATCACCGATGATGAGGATGCCCCGGGAAATCAAATACAACACCTAGCGAATAAACACGTAATGAATCAACACATTCAAGTACCTTCAAGTACTTTATGTACATAATTAAGAACACTCAAGGTTCATATAAACTCACGCCAAAAATCCATACAAGTGATATTTACTAGACACGTCCAATTTTTATACTTTATTAAAACCATTACTCATTTTACAATTCTGCCGGTACATACCGAATGTACGGGCTGTTTTACCCCACTTAAACCACTCCTAAAAATCTGAGAAAATTTGTAAAAATCACTTATAATCTGTAGAAACCCCACACCAAATTTCATAAAAAGTTTTCACTTCTAAGACCCACTGCTCAACACATCTCTATACGTTAAAATTTTGGACAGATTTGCACCTTCCAAGTGCAACTCGACTTTAACTTATTTAGTCAACTCAACTTGAAACACCAACTCCTAAACTTGAAAATATACTCTGTTGTACAGGTTTAGGACCAAAGAACAACTTCCAAACATTTTTAGAACTCTAGTTACAATCCTAGACATTCGACCTATATTTTGACAAAAACCCGTACCTTGTGATTTTCATCACCCGGTACGCCTCAAACTTTAAAATATCATAACTTTTGACTCGTTTTGAGTTAGAGGCTCTACCTTATACCGAATCGAAGCTAAAAAGAAGATCTACCACAATATACTATCATCCCAACCTGGACTTAGACTTAAAACCACGAAAAATACCCCTAAAGTTTCTGCCCTAAAATGACCCTTTCAAAATCATAACAAATCATCATTCCAATCACAACCAATGATTCCTTGACCTATTCTAACATCAACTAATCAATCCAAAACATCCTAACTATCCTTAATCACTTGTATGAACATCTTAATCAAAAACCCATTTCATAAATCCAACATGCAATTAAATTAACCCATTTAAAAACATCTAAAACCATGAATTAAACATAAACCCACAAGCAAAACATCAAAATCACCAAGCCACCACCAAACCCCATTTTGGCCGTGGGTTTGGTGTAGCCAAAACACCCAAGAAAAACCGCCCCCGACTCGTTTTATTGATGATTCATCTTTATAAACGTATGAATTAAACATGTATATGGTTTAATTAGATCAAAACCCATTTTTCAAAAATCATAATTTTTATGAAAAGATTAAGTGAATGCATGTGTGTTTTTAATTGATTAGAAGACTTACAAAGGTGGAATGAGGAATGGACTTTGATTAGATTTTTACAAAACCCCAAAAAAAAATGGTGGTGGAGGTGGCGGCTTATGGTGGCCGGCGGCCATAGAGAGAAAAAGGGAGAAACCCTAATTTTTGAAATGAGAAAAATGAGTGTGTGTGTTTGTTTTTGCATTTTATATAGTGGGGTGGGGTAGATTTTGTAATATTAGTTTTCTTTTGGCCTCACTAGTAAAACTAGTTATCAAGAGCGGGATTATGACTAGTAGTCGATTTTAAAAATTTACGGGAGTCGGGGGTCGCCCCGAACACTCGAAAATACTTTTAAATGGTTCAAACGCACACAAAACGTATATACACATGGTCCCGACTCGACTTAACATGTAATAAGAATAAAATCTCGAAAAACTCAAATATCGATCAATCGATAGTAAAAGATAAGTTTTGGGCATCCGTCGGTATCGTAGTCGTTATCGGTTCTTCTTAAATCGTCAAACGTTAAATTACGACCGTAAACGTTGGTTTCAACTTAAACCGTCAAATAAATCCACGATAAATATTCTTAAAAATTTCAAAAATATACGTAAAATAGGATTAAATAAATGACGTTGGGCTCGGGATATCACATCCACAAGTGAGCCACAACTTAAGAGAGATGCTCATACCGAACAGCTCTTGAGACAATAACTTAGCATCTTACGACACTTTCACGGGTCTTACATCCTCCCCTCCTTAAGGGAGCGACGTCCCGGCGCTCTCCGGTTCTTATACTCGCATTTCGTACTACTAGAAAGATGGGGGTACTTCTTACTATAGAGGTATTCACGTTCCAATATGGACTTCGGTTCACGTTTCGGGTTCCATCACACCTTCACAGTTAGTATTAAACCTTGCTTTAATTCTCTTAACCTCTCGATCCATGATCTCCACTTCAATTTCCCAAATTCTTCCTACGGTTATCAACACATCTCTTCTCACAGCTTCTCGCGGTCAACAAGTGATTCTTAGTCTACACCATCTCTTCCGTAGCCTCTCGAATCATTTCAAATCCATTCAACTGACTTTTTCCTACTTCATTCTATCCAACTGGCGATCTATATTTTCATCATCATAATTCTCAAAGGCTGCAGCTTCAATGCTACCATGGTAAATGTCGTTGTACAAAGATACTACCAACGGCAAGTATCGATCTCAACAACTATCAAAATCAATCACACACGTTCGGAGCACGTCTTCCAACTTTCGAATCGTCCTTTCACTTGGTTCATCATCTCGTAAAAAAACAACTACTCACAAAATAAAATCGCACGGGTCACACATAACCCCATCGAAAACGTTCAGAATATACAAAACGAAGTAATTAATACTAGTCGTACAAAATCACCTTAATCGCAATATTAGGTACATACGAACCTATTTCGTCAAAAACGAATTCATCGATACGGAAATCATTCGACGTATTCATAACTCTCTCGAAAACATCACAATCCAATCAAACACCAAAGCCATAATAAAACACATACAACCATATTACGACATGTTTGTGAAATAGCCAAACCATGCCAAGTAAATAAGTTCAACCAAGTTAACTCATGCTTGCTAATCAACCAAGCCATGATAAAATAAAAATAAAAATATTGACATGATTCTCGGATGAGTCTAGTCAGAAGAAAAATTGCAAGTTAAAGAAGGTTTACGAGCTTGCCAGCTATGGATGCATATCCAAAAAGAAATAAAATACATACATATGTCACCGCAGGGTGCTCACATACGGATCCATACCCCAAACAAAAATATGTAATACAAGAACACCATCTCACCTCCGTCTCAAACGTGGTCAAAATCTCAATAAGCATCATCGTTCACAGTAAAAAGATATATATATTACATGGCACGTGTTCTCCATGATCGGACTTCATTGGACAATGTCGTCTTAAGTTCTCACAACTTTCGATCACTTGACTAGATCACATACACCATAAACACATAAAAGACAAGGGTTCACCATAAAAACTTCGACTATGTTTATCCATCGTTTAACAATCGAAAATCAAGGATGGTTGAGTCGAGCAAAGAGGATTCCTCACTTAAACGAACGAAGACGGCAATGGAATTGTCTTCCAACTACCGATGCACAGTTGGTAAACTTCAACAATTTATCATGTGTCGTTGTCGTATCGAAAGAACAAGAAAAGAAGCAGATAAAGTACGATACATTCGATGTAGGAGAAGTCTTCTTCATTTCCCTCATAGTTATTCGAACTCGGATTTCCTCTACTTTGGCAGTCTTCTATTTTTGTTAAAATTCCTTCTCAGTGTCGGTACGAGTCCCTTTGGTATTTCATCAACACCCTCGTGATTCCGATGAAATTCGCACGTTACACACACACATAAAAACATTTTTCCAAAATTACTCGGTCACAGTGACTTACTAAGTCAACGCCAAACAAAAAGAAAAGATTTCAAAGAACACAAGAAAATTCAAAAATTTTCTTTAAGAATCAAAGAAATTGCGACTACTTGCAAAAATGATCCACCATTTTAAAAAGAAACGTTCTCATCCAAACGTTTATCAAAACACTACAAGTTTCAAGATGACCAATTTGTTTGACACGATAGTGCCCTTCCTAAACTATGCATAATTAGCTAGATTATGCATACTTAAGGGTCAAGCAACGACAATTCACAAAATAGGACTCTTCCCGAATTATGCACAGTTAGCTAAGTTGTGCATAATTGAGGATCGAGTGACGACACAAACATTATTATTATTACATACCAAATATGACTATGAAAGTTTTCGACCTAATCTTCAAAATAATTAAACCATTTGAAATGAAATTTGAAATGGGAAAATATTGTTACCATCGTTTTAAGAAATACATCAAACATTTTTCGTCTACTTTGGAAACATACATTACTTTGCCTATTTATGAGAAAAATGAATAAATAATTGAGTAAATAAATCGACACCACTTACATTTGGTTAAACGAAACATTTCACACTCATACATATTTTCAAAATAGACTACTCACCAATCAATGGTAAGGTGGTTCAGGATTCAAGATCATTGCAAGCACAAAAAATAAAATAAAATCCCAAAATCAATGAGATCGAACGAGGTAAACGAGTAATATAATTTCCAACTATAATTAACTATATTAGAAATGAAAATACTTCAAACATATGACAAAAGTCGTGGGATAACAACAGCGATCTACGAATACATGGAGTAAAAATTGAATATCAACACAAGCGTCAAAAATAGAACAACAATCATAATTCCCATCGTCTCGAGTTTCACACACATTCCACCAAGGGTAAACGGGGAGAGGAAATTAATCACTTGGTCGAGTAGAAACAATTTCACCAGGAAGGTCGAGTTCTTTCACCTCTACAATTTGGTAAAGCGGCTTCGCCTCCTCGCTTTTGTTCAATTTAAATAATTAACCAATTTAATGAAGATTTATAGCATCATTCAAGTAAATACAGAATTTTAGGTTCCATTAACCGAAAGAAGAAAAGTTACGACGTCCATGAACAGGACAAAAATATACACCGGGTGACATACCCTTATTATCATGTAATCGTGAAGTAGCAATTCAAAATAAATAATGGTCTCATGCCATTGACAATATTAAAATGAAAATCACATGACTACTCAAGTTTAGATGTAGACTCGCAAAATCAAAGAAGTGATGTCGTACGATCCAACCATCGTGACCCAAAAGATTAGATATACATCCTTATTAAATAATATACAATTAGGCGTGTGTTGGGTAATCCATTTTCGTTTTCTAATTAATGTTACCTTGTACATTGTAAAACCGAACATTTGCACATTTTTAATTTGTGTTACTCCATTAAAGATTTCAGACCTTTCATGTTTCAATCTATACAAAGTTTTCATTTCTGGAAAAATTTCAATCTCTCGGAAATTATTAACATTAGTAGATGCGGTGACTCGGTTATCATAATTGACAAATCATTAGGTTTGAAAATCTCCATACTTGTGTCAAAATCTCGTTAATGTTCATATCTTAAGTACCAAAAACGTGCGTAGTAAAATTTTTCCAAGTTTTATGTTATTATTTATACGACTTATCTTATCACCTATATGCAAGTAACCAACACAACTCAAATTAGTCCAATTGACTCTTAAAATTAACCTTGACTTTTTATTACACACATGTTTTCCTTAAAACTGATTTGTTAAATCATATTCGCGCAATTTGACTCAAATGCTAAAGAAGTTTCACGTAGTATTATCTAGGACAACTTACTGATTTTAGTCGAGACTTGAATAAAAAAAAATAATTATATAACAAGATAATAATTAATCAGAAATGCTTATTTCAATAATTCTAAAATGTGGAAAGTTCAACTTTAATCCTTAGCCCATTATCAAACGGTTTTTAACATTAACACATCTCGCAGCGAAATAAAATGAAATATTTTTCAAACGATTTTTAAACAAGCATCATCGAATTATGCATAGTGATTCTCTATTACGACAATTAAACAAACAAATGATTTCCAATGACGTTTCATCAATGTTTAAAAATTTATTTCAAGCGTTAGAATTTCTCACTTATAGTGTATATTCCGATTTCATCCCAGTTTATTCACTACAACAAGTAACGCGTTCTAGTTTACACCAATGCATACGTAAACATAACCTTAGGTTTAAAATAAAACCAATTTTACAAAGTTTTTAGCTCCAAAATACATGACCAATTCTTCTACTCATGTTTTATATTACAAGATACGTCAAAAGTTTACTACATTGACCCGAAAATTAATTCATACTAAATCCAAGTTATATATACTCGACAGTCATATCGTAAATTTTATTATAAACTCCTTTTTCAAATTAAATTAAACAAATTCTTAACAAATCCATCACTAGCTTCTAGTATCAAATTATTAATATATAAAAACAAGGATTTTACGAGTAGTATAAATTACTTATTATGATATACCAACCAAGGTTGAAGGAAAAACAATTTCACTTTGTCACTTTACTCTCTATAAGAGTTTTACTTTTTACAAGACACATCATAAGTCATTTTTGTCCAAAAGTTTCATTCACCATTTATTTAATATGTAAAACACTTTATCATTAAGTCATTCGATCAACAAAGTTTAATGCTTTATTTAACTCACACAAATGCCGGACCTCGTCATGTATAATATCGAATTCAAAATAATGAAACAACAAAACAAAATGAAATAAACGAAGCGAGAATACGTATGTCAACTAAGTGTTGTTATCGGCCTCGGATGAGTCTCGAAATCGTACACCACAAAATTAACACAAACCAACCAAATTCCAAGTTATCGCGATTGATCACAACGCTAGTCTATTTTAAAACACATCTTTAAAATTCAAGTAGAATAGTAAACAACGATTAAATGGCAACACGCCTCAACCACATTTTATAACACACACATGTGATTCGTCGCTACGATGTACGCATCGTTGATTATACTTCGTCTATATTATAGTTACGCCAATTAACATATCAAACCCATAAGGAATAAAGGAAAATAAAGTAATACGTAAGTAAATTACGTTTCAAAAGAAAATGTCCAAAATGACACATCACGGTGCGATAACGACAATCGAGATCAATCTAGTCAATATACAATATGTTACTAAGCGTTATTTACGTATCTCGAGTATCAAACGAGGTTCATATTCGGTTATCCGAACAATAAATTAATTATCAAGATTGATAATTAGCGGTAAGGCCGAATTCTCAACAAAACCGCATTTTAATGTACGATAATTACCCAAGGACCATTGCTTCGCGTGCAATGCCTTTTGAATACCATAGTATATACATACTTATACATACAACCATTCCTACATACACGTAGGATTACAACGCGGTGTTGCCATGTAATGCAATGTAGCCCGTTATGCCAATTACATGCAACATATAAGATAATCTTACAAGAATTTGCAAATTACGATGATAAGTACTCAACGTACACAACAATATATCTCAATATATATCATAGTATTTACTTACTAAATACTAGAGAATTTATGTCAGTTTTGAGGGATACATCTAAAATATAAAGCAATGCTAAAGAAATCTTACCGGAGCCATGCAGGATAGTTGTGTGCTTGGACAATTTCTTACGACACCAAAAGTTATAGTTTAGGATTTTTCAAAATGACCTAGTTCTCTATAACTCATGGCTCTGATTACCAATCTATAACACCCCCAACAAATGCTATGCGCAACGGAACTACAACATTTCGGTGCTACGTAGTTATCATCACACATAAGCTATATTAAACGACTCAAAGAGACGTAAAAGTTTAAACATATATTTAACATTATTAAAAACATACAAGTCTACAGTTTTCCAAATCCTAAGATAATACATAACAGAGTTTGCGTTAGGTCCCCACTGAATCTCAACAAAAAAGTGCATTTTCGTTCACATGACATAATATAAAATAATTAAGTGTTAAAAGGGAAGAAAAACAAAGTAGACCGCCAAGCCACAACAACTTCCATCCTCGCATGCTCCGCTGCTATCAATCTTGGTTACCTGAAACACATGCTTAAAACTGTCAACACAAAGGTTGAGCGAATCTATAGGTTTATCAAATCATAAGTTGAACATAAGTATTAAAAGCCAATCTTGATCATTCAATAGCATTGTCGCGCAAACAATCTATTATTCAAGGATATGACAATTGTGTTTAAGCTCATGACACTAATCCGTTAACTCAATCACCCGCGTAATAATTACCGGCGTGATTCAGATGAAACCAGTGCCCCTACTAAAGGCATTAGTTGCAATTATACCTTATCTCTTATCACAAATTATCCGTCCGCAGGGGGTATCAACGTACTAGCCCTCGTCTCGGATAGGGTAGTCAACCGCATAGTACTATCACTTTGTATAAGCGGCTATTTCCCCCTTCGCAAGGGCAAGACAATAGTTAATAGTTCATGAAATTAGGGCCTTTTGCAACTAGGTACTCAACACAATTTCAAGGCAACATTCGGGTCCAACAATCATTCATGACTTATGTTCATTTTCATTTAAATAGCATGTATCCCCCCTCGTGGGTAAAAACATTTGAAATAAGTAAAGAGCGAGGCTATAGACTCACCTTGAGATATAGGAGCATAAGTACTAGTAGCAAAGACGTAGACGAAGACGATCACCGACGATGAGGATGCCCCGAGAAATCAAATACAACACCTAGCGAATAAACACGTAATGAATCAACACACTCAAGTACCTTCAAGTACTGTATATACATAATTAAGAACACTCAAGGTTCATATAAACTCACGCCAAAAATCCATACAAGTGATATTTACTAGACACATCCAATTTTTATACTTTATTAAAACCATTACTCATTTTACAATTCTGCCAGTACATACCGAATGTACGGGTTGTTTTACCCCACTTAAACCACTCCTAAAAATCTGAGAAAATTTTTAAAAATCACTTATAATCTGTAGAAACCCCACACCAAATTTCATAAAAAGTTTTCACTTCTAAGACACACTGCTCAACACATCTCTATACCTTAAAATTTTGGACAGATTTGCACCTTCCAAGTGCAACTCGACTTTGACTTATTTAGTCAACTCAACTTGAAACACCAACTCCTAAACATGAAAATATACTCTTTTGTACAGGTTTAGGACCAAAGAACAACTTCCAAACATTTTTAGAACTCTAGTTACAATCCTAGACATTCGACCTATATTTTGACAAAAACCCGTACCTTGTGATTTTCATCACCCGGTACGCCTCAAACTTTAAAATATCATAACTTTTGACTCGTTTTGAGTTATAGGCTCTACCTTATACCGAATCGAAGCTAAAAAGAATCTCTAACACAATATCCTATCATCCCAACCTGGACTTAGACTTAAAACCATGAAAAATACCCCTAAAGTTTCTGCCCTAAAATGACCCTTTCAAAATCATAACAAATCATCATTCAAATCACAACCAATGATTCCTAAACCTATTCTAACATCAACTAATCAATCCAAAACATCCTAACTATCCTTAATCACTTGTATGAACATCTTAATCAAAAACCCATTTCATAAATCCAACATGCAATTAAATTAACCCATTTAAAAACATCTAAAACCATGAATTAAACATAAACCCACAAGCAAAACTTCAAAATCACCAAGCCACCACCAAACCCCATTTTGGCCGTGGGTTTGGTGTAGCCAAAACACCCAAGAAAAACAGCCCCAACTCGTTTTATTGATGATTCATCCTTATAAACGCATGAATTAAACATGTATATGGTTTAATTAGATCAAAACCCATTTTTCAAAAATCATAATTTTTATGAAAAGATTAAGTGAATGCATGTGTGTTTTTAATTGATTAGAAGACTTACAAAGGTGGAATGAGGAATGGTCTTTGATTAGATTTTTGCAAAACCCCAAAAAAAATGGTGGTGGAGGTGGCGGCTTATGGTGGCCGACGGCCATAGAGAGAAAAAGGGAGAAACCCTAATTTTTGAAATGAGAAAAATGAGTGTGTGTGTTTGTTTTTGCATTTTATATAGTGGGGTGGGGTAGATTTTGTAATATTGGTTTTCTTTTGGCCTCACTAGTAAAACTAGTTATCAAGAGCGGGATTATGACTAGTAGTCGATTTTAAAAATATACGGGAGTCGGGGGTCGCCCCGAACACTCGAAAATACTTTTAAATGGTTCAAACGCACACAAAACGTATATACACATGGTCCCGACTCGACTTAACACGTAATAAGAATAAAATCTCGAAAAACTCAAATATCGATCAATCGATAGTAAAAGATAAGTTTTGGGCATCCGTCGGTATCGTAGTCGTTATCGGTTCTTCTTAAATCGTCAAACGTTAAATTACGACCGTAAACGTTGGTTTCAACTTAAACCGTCAAATAAATCCACGATAAAAATTCTTAAAAATTTCAAAAATATACGTAAAATAGGATTAAATAAATGACGTTGGGCTCGGGATATCACATCCACAAGTGAGCCACAACTTAAGAGAGATGCTCATACTGAACAGCTCTTGAGACAATAACTTAGCATCTTACGGCACTTTCACGGGTCTTACACAAGGAACCCTAACTCCCTTAGCAAATTAATCGAAGCTATTTCTGTAGGAATTCTAGCTATTCAAGATCTAAACCAAGTTGTGGATATTTATGATCCCAACAAAATAGTTGATATTCGTAGAAATGTTGGTATTAGTTGATTATGATATTAAAGAAGAATTGGCGAGATCAAATCTGATATCAATGTCATGATAATATTTCCTTATAGATTGGAGTTGACAAAACATTACCACCTAGAAAGGTGTCATCTGATTCGGTGTCACCCAATTCTTAAATTTGAAATTGAAAAGGTAAATGTCTCACTTGAGGCTGTTATTTGAACCATTACCCAAAAGCCTCATGCCACTTGTACCTTTCCAAGAAGTCTAATTGAATGTGTGAGTCATTTCATACTAATGACTCATTTGATAACTATTGTTGTAAGAGCTATAGGATTGGAAATTAAGTGTTGTTCATATCGAGCTTTTATTTCCCTTTCAAGGTCTAAGAATAAGGCTGAAAGTATTAGAGAATGAGATAGGATGTAGTATTGAGTATAAGTTGGTTGAAACTTGAATAAAGTCAAATTTAACTAGTATAGAGCTTAGATACATTTTGATTCTGTTTTGGCTACACAACTAGAGGAATAGTGTGACAATCCGTCAATTTATGATCGATATTTTATTCTCAAGTATTATTTAAAATCATTATTTTATTTTAAATTTATGAACTCACTCACCTTTAGGAAGAAATTGGGGTTTACGTCTTAAAGTAGCATCGACTACGTCTAAATTGGAGAACTCTACGTTACGTGCTTACATTTACATACACCATTTTTGTAACAGTCTGACATTCAGAAAATAAATTTATTCTCAAATATTATTTTGGAATTTTAATTTGTATTGGTTCATAAACTCACAATTTACGGGTTGAAGTTAGGGCTTACGTGCATAATTTAACGTCCTTTACGACTAAACCGGAAACCTTAGGTTTAGGTATTTACGTTTTTGAACTCCGTTTTTAATGAGACAATTTTTATTAGATTTGTTTTGTGCCGTTGATTCATAATTTTTAAAAACATTTTTCATAAAACGACCCGAGGGCATGTAAATCGAGGAAACTAGAATCGAGGAGTACTCGTAAGTTAGTGGGGATGAGACAAGTTTACGCTTGCCTCACCCCCACTATGGGCGGCTAAGACAAGGGTACCAACACCACTATGTGTCAAGTTTACATAACAACTAAGGACACTTGTCCTTAGTTTCTTCCAAAACCACTTAACCACAAAAACTAGCAACCAAAACCATTTCTCACAAAAACTTACATGCAAACAACTCACAATATCTCTCTCTAGCTAAACTTGCCGTCCCATATTCATCCACAAACACCCCTTGATAAAAAAATTTAACCATGAATCTTGTGTATAACTTGCATAAGATGGAAACTCGTTGAAGACTTGTTGATTTGAGGTGATTCTAACATCTAAATAGAAGTTTTCAAAGGAGTATAGGGCTGTTTTTCACAAGATGTCTACATATATTTGGTGATTTTGAAGGTGGTCTTGATATTCCATAAGATTGGTTATCAAAAGCCAAGTCTTGTTCTTAACCTTTCACTATATTGGTTGGTAACAAGATCAGATCTTCTATCATCTTGTTATTTTGTAAATATAGTCTTGTATTTTCTTTATGAATGTATATGTATATGATGATAAATGATGATCAAAGTATTATGTGGGGATTTTGTGTTAATAGATTTGGTTAAATAGACTAAAATCTACATGTAAAGATGTTAAAATCTTGATTAAATTTATAGGCTGTATAAAACAGTATGTAACCATATGAACACTTGGTAAAAAGGCTTGGATGATTGAATATAAAGTTAGATATATGATTTTTACATATGTGGTGAGTTGGCCACTCAATGGAATCATTAAAATGAGCAAGATATGATCAAAATACTATTAAGGTACAAATATGTATAGTCTATTTTGGACGAATTATTAGGAATACTTAGAGGATGATTGAGCAGTAGCTGGAGTTATTTGTAGCACATATTATGTAGTTTGTGCTGCCCAAATTTGAGCTTCTATCTCCTTGTAGAACTCAAGATATGGCAAAAATAGTGGAAGTGACTATGATAATCAGATTTGTAAATAAAACTATATAATATAAAATGAGCACTCAAGTAATATTATTATAAAATAAATATATAAAACCCGCTAACAAATAATAATATTTATAAAATGAGTTGTATACTATGATAAATAAGTAGGGTTAAAGCCATAAATTACCAACTAACTTTATTCTTTTTTTCGATATTACAAATATAAAACATAAAATACTTATATAGCCATTGAACATTTAAAAACTGTTCTAATATTACAAGCGGTCTAAATATTTACCGGTAATAACAAGTTAAAAGGCCTAATGTTTTTAATTTGATAAATGGAAAATCGGGTTTTCATAATGAGTTTCTAAAAGATGAAAAAGGAAATGATTTTATACGCATTTTAATTCATGAGCCTCTTTTATCTTCGTCATCTCCGCTTGTTGAGACTACTACCACCTCGTCTTCTCCTTTTGACAACGGTGAATGTGGATCTAGTGTGGGGGAAACCCCATTTGAGTCCTCCCACTTTTCCACCGAGGACGAGATATTTGGTCCCGGAATCGCATTTTTAGAAAAATCTCGATCTTCCACCGATGCCATAAATGGAAGAATTTTCTATATGCTTGGTGTGAGTTTACCTTGTGTAGCTCAATATTTGGACCCACCCATTGTCCCACCCTTCTACTTCTTATCTCTTTTCTTTGCTCCCTTTGGGAATTTGATCGAAGTGTCATTGTTTCGTTTGTCATCCGACAACGAAGACGTCATCTTCGACCCCGGTATATGCACCATCAAAAGAATTAGTCCTTAATGACGGGTTTAAGTACTTCATGTGATTTTTGGGCCTTTTTCTTCATGTAAGACCCATATGACCTTTGGCGTGACCATCCCTAAATGCTCACATTTATGGGTATTCGAGTCGAGCTCTTGACTCGGTTATCCAAAATGAGGTGCCTCGTGGGGGATTCTCATGCTTATCCTTTTATCATTTCTATTTTTATATTTATCGTCTAATATTGTAATGTGAGGAGACTTGTGCTCTTCCGACCTTGTTTTCCGTGTTTGTTTGTGATGTGATTATCTAGGATTCTCATATTTCGAAGACTCTCGTGACATTTTACGTATCACTCAAGCTTCGATCATTTGCTTTGAAGAACTCGATATCTGATGCTATCCTTTTGTTACTAACGTTTATCTTTTAGCAAACTTTATAAACGGCTTTTAGATTATTCGTTATAACCTTTCCATGCTCGAGATTAAGCATTCGACTCTTCGTCTTTACTATGGAGGTGTTTCACCCTTAGACTTTAAACATTGAGGACAATGTTTATTTCTAGTATGGCGGGTAATAGACACTTGCTTTGCTAAGTCTCCACGCAATCCATTTTTCATCGTTTTGTTGCTAATAAGTGCCAAAAAGGGCAATTTTGATTTTTCATCTTTTTCGTAAGTGTTTAAGACACGAATGTAGGTTTTCCGTTGGTGAGAATAAGAGCAATTTTTTACTCGACCGGGTGTGTTGAGCCCTTAGCTTTGTTTCTTAACTATATTAGGCTAAGTCTCATTAGATTAAGGACGAGAAATGATATAGTCAATTATAAGTTACTATGCTAAACGTAGAGTATTCGTATTCTTTCAAAAACTCATGTGTTTTAATTGTTTGCTTATTATTCCATCGCTTGTATATATATAATTGTTAATAAATATTGTTTTAGTGGTTTGAACATTATTGTTCGTTTTTAGCTAATTCTAGTAGTTTCCATGTAATTAAACTGGGAAGACAATTAAGAGTTCGCCAGCGTTACGGATTTAAAGTATTGGCAACCGAATAATCAAAATCTTTCCAATAATAACTTTAGCTCATTTCACCCAAATTAGCAAAAACTTGAAGCTCACAAGGCTAAAAATCAATGTGAAATCAAAGTGAATGTCTTAAAACCTTAAAGCTTTAAAGATCCAAAATTACCTTTTGAGGTTGAGGATATATGTCTTGGGCCATAATAAAACCCATCAAGTTAGGGGATCAATAAAAGGCAAGGCAAGACCGAAGCCCTAAAAATCCGAGGTAAACCAAAGATAGTAAAGCCCATTCGATAGAGGGCATATAACAGTCTTGGTAATAAGTCAAATGTTCAAATCCACTGTGAAACTGTGTTTATCGAAACTTTCTTGCCGACTTAATTTTTTGACATCGTTATCTATTAGGAAAGGTTACTAATTAATGATCTTGCTTACACCGTTTTGACTATATTTTTGGACTTTGATCTCTATTCACATAAATAAAAAATGCATCCTCGTGATCATTAAGTCAAAAATATAATATAAGAGATACCCCTTAGGAATAAAGGAGTCTAAGTACGTGATTAAGGCATATGAGTGGTGTTAGCACTAGTAACTTATACGCGACAATTATCTTGTTTCACGCTTAGCATGGAATTAAGTGAAACTCGAGGGCGATGAAATTATTTCTATGAAGCATTCACGTGTTCTTGTTCTATGACCCTAATAGTCACATTTACGTGATGAAAACAATACATTATGTCCAAAACACATCTAACTAAGTTAATTATTAATAAAAGTTGGATAAAAATAAATTTTGGAAGTGTTATGATACTTAATTCTGGCATTGTGTGAAGACACGACAATGGCTTTGTATGGGGGAATGATGAGACTTGTATTATACATGTTTTCATACCATAAATCAGACTTAAAAGGGACAAATATCGTCAAAAACGTGTCAAAAGAACCGGATCCGGATGTGTTTGCAAGCACGGATATCGATAATTCACTTAAAGATCATAAAATCAACAAAATTGAACAAGGGAAACAAAGTCGCACAAAAGAACCGGATCCGAATGTGAAATTACCCTTTCACCCTTGAAGATTGAAGGAATTACAAGTTTGGTCTCTCCACTTTGGCATATTGTCACAAATGATCCTTTAAGAATCACTTCGTACAAGAATGGTCCCTAATGTTTAAGTTTGTATAAGAACAACCCCTCATGATAGGAAGAATTGCAAAAAAGTCCTTTACTAAGTTAATATAACACACAAGGACTGAAAGTGAAATTTCCCTAAACTTGTTATAAAGGAAAAACTGTTGATATATGAGAGGGACCTACTGGTTATTTATTGAAAGATGAGAGAAGGACCAATGTTGAAAGCTACACAAACTTGTTACCCAATCTAGTCCACTAACCAACCAACCCACCACTTAAACCCAAGACTTTTACCCATTTTTATAATTAAGCCCAATATTTAAATCCTAAAAACGCGGTTAACACCTAATAATTCCCAAAATGGATTAAATGATTCACTATTCACCTTGTAAACCCTAAAACTACCCATGTGATCTAACAACATCCACATCATCTCATGGGGTCATACCAAGGGTGCCCTCCACACGCCAAGAACAAGAAAACAAAAAGAAGTCATGTTTCAATGGGCAAGATTGTTTTACTTGTTCAACATACCTTTTCAATAGCAAAGATCATATTTAAGCCTGCAAGACCACATGGAAAGTTTGACAGAGATCACAAGACACCAAATTGACCAAATTTAAAACGACATCTTCAAAAGATATTCAATTATTCGTTCAAGGGCAGATTGGGAATTTAAGTAGCTAGGGTTTTGTGTTTTAGTATCTTCCTTAACCTTGTATATATAGAAATAGGCAGATTGTATTTTCCTTGTTCCAAATTTATGTAATTCAAAATTTTCTTTTTAATGACATAGTTTGAACAATGCATTTTATTTAAGTTCTATTTTACTTTAATCTGTTTTCTTTAAATTAAGCAATTTATTTTTAGCACTTGTAATTTTCTTTTTATCAAAAAGTTTTAAAAGAAATTTTCCAAACTTATTTGAGATCCTTTACGGTTTTAGCCGCTTATGCAAACCTGAATTGACAACTCTAGTTTGCATAAGGCTGTTAGCTTAAAGTTATTTATTGTCCGTTAATTTCAGTTGCAAAATTTGGTTCCAAAAGATTTTCTAAAAAAATCAGATTTTTTATTGCTTATCTCAACTGTAGCAAAAGCTCAATATATGCTCTTGTGACAAAGATCTTATCATTATCTTTTTGGTGTTTGAATTTTCTTGTCTTTGCTTGTGTGCAGGTTATAATTATAGAAGATATATCGTTCCCTCTTTGACTTAAGTCTGATTGTTATAGTCACTTAAGTCACTTAAGTCATAAGCAAATCTTATAAGCTCTCACCCAGAGCCCATAAGCTCTGAATAGCTCAAAAGCTGCATCAGCTTCCAAGTGGCTTGGATGTAAGTCACTTGAGGTCTAAGCTATGAACTGACTTTTGAAGTTTTATTTTGTGCTTAATATGCTTATATGTGAAAAGCTCATGCCTGCTTAAGTTCTTTATTAAGTTTTTTAATTTCATCCATTTCTGCTTATGTGAGTTGTTAATGCTTTGTTCTTGTTTGATTTTAGTTTAAAATTCCAACTGCTTTGTTATATTTATGTTCTGCCAAGTATAGGTGTGTTTGGTTGAGACTGTTTAAGGCTTATGTGACGTTAGGTTTAATCTTCTCATTGCATGCACACTTTAGGTAATTATAGAATAGTTTAATTTTGCCTTTAGTTCATAAGGTTTAGTGTAAAATTTTGATTTTGCATGTTTGTTTATTTTCTGCAAACTTATCTGATGTAACCAGTTGATCTTGTCTGAGATGTTTTTTAAGTGTTGTGTGATATGTTTGAGTTATGCGTGAAGTTTTCTGTTAGTACTTGTATGATTAGAATACTTTTGAAACTAATTTGAGCATAGACCTTGAACAAACATAGCCTTTGACCTTTGCGTAACATATCAACAGCAATTGCTCATTGGATTTTAGGTTTCAAGTTGTAATTTTCAAGACTAGTTCTTATATTGCTTCTCATCTGTTTGTAGTCACTTAGTGTTTAGACTGCTTATTCAAGCTTAACTGATAAGCTAAAATCCAACCTAGGTGCCTAAAACAACCTTGTTATACCTGCTGATAAGACTTAGTTTATTTTACTTGCATTTTATTTTTAATTCCCTTGTGTTGTCTGAATTTGTGTGTTACTTAGGTGTGTTTTGCTTATCTTTGAACTGCCATAACACCTAATAAGCCCAACCGGCTTATTGGGCTTATCTGTCCAAAAACAAGAACAAACATAGCTAACTGTCATACAAGGATTGGCCCATGGTCTTGCCCTCTTGACCTCAACAACACACAATTTACTTCTTACAGTATATTTTCAGTTCAATTTACATTTCCTTTAATATTTCTTTTGAGTTGACTTTTTGTCAAAGCTTGTACAAAATTGGCCAAGTGCTTATTATTCCATCGAGCTTATCTAAACTTGCAACAACTTTGATTTTGTACTCAAAATCACTTTTTGTAGCTTATTTTACTATTTCCAAAGTTTGGTCTCATTTGGTTAAGCTTTTTCTAGAAAATAAGAATTTTGGCTTATTTAAAAGAGCTTATTATATTTTTCAATCTTATTTCTTTAGCTTATTTAATTTTTCAAAGTTCCTTAGTGATTAATTTTTAATTAACAGATGACTTAATACGGACAGCTTTAGTTTTATTGCTTAATATTTTAAGTCATATTGTTCTATTAAGTCACAAACAAACATTTTTTTATATAACTTAATAAATTCAGTTTTTTTCAATTAAGTCAATTAATATCTTATCAAACACCACCTAAGTCGACTATTTTTTCGTTTAGTGTTAAGCTTAAACTTATTGGTTTGAGCTTATTAGTTAAGCATTTTGAAAAATTCTTTTTGCAGTGTTCTTATAATCACAAGGTTGAGTTATTTTTTGCTTATTGGGCTTATTAGGCCCAATAAGGTGGCTTATAGCTTATGTCTAGCTTATTGGTTGGGTTTCAGCTTTTGGGTCTTTGGACAATTATGTTTAAAATATCATTTTTTGTTAGACTCGCATTTTAGTTTTCAATTTTTCTGAAAATTTTCTTATTGGGCTAAAAAGCCCATTAAGCCCAACTATTTTGACTATTGGGCTGTTTGAGGCCCATAAAGGCATTTTCAGGAATTTTTTATTTCATTTATTTAGGTTAAAATTAGTTAGTTTGCAAGTTTTTAGAACTTTTCATTTTTTATATTATTTTATTATTATTTTGTCTAGATTTGCGTGCCTGCGTAATTTGACTTTATTTTTATCCGTCATAGTGTAGCTTCGTCTTTTAATTTTAAACCTTTGAATCCCAAGAACGCAACTAATCCAAATTCCTACTTATTGGCTCCTAATAAGTGTGAAAACACTTATCCTTTTACCACTTAATTATAATAATAACCAAGCCAAAACGTGTACTTAATGTCGTAAATGTCGGAATTATGTGTAGTTTGTGTTTTTGTTGTGATTTAGGACCAAAATTTGAAAAGGGAAGAAAACACGGGCTTTCACGGGCTTTTATCGAAGTAAAAGAAAAAAGACGAAGTCAAAAGATCAAGAGTGCAAAAAGAACGGAAGTCCAAGGCCTATTCTGAAGATTTATCGAAGAAAAAGTCTAAAGACGGAAGTTTAACGAAGTCGAAGAACCAAGTCTAATTAATGAAGAAATTAGAAGACGAGTTCATTTTATTTATCTACAGATCCCGAGACAAAGTCGAGAATGACGAGTTTATTGTCAAAGACAAAAGACGAGAAGACAAAAGAAAGAAAAAAGGAAGCAACCTACTCCTCCCTCTCCCCTATAAATAGAAAACTTAAACCTCATTAGGAGGTGTTAGCTAATTTGACAAATTAGTTCTCCATTTTATTAATTGTCTCTTAATACTTGTCATTTACTTTAATTGTCTTTCCTTTCAAGTAATTCATGTAAGTTTGTTGAATCTTTATCTTTAATTTCAAGTTTTTCATTCATCTCATTCTACCTTTCTTGTTGATTTAATCTTATTGCTTAATTGCTTATTGTTATGCTTATTTGACTGTTCTTATAGTTTTTAAGTGTTTGATGTTTTAGCTTATTGTTCTTATAGCTTTTTGTGTGATTTTCTTAATTTTAATTAAGTTTTTTTAAAAGTTATTTTATAAAAATTTAATTTTAAATATTTTTATTATTTAGTGTTTTTAAAAGTTTTTTTAATTTTAGCTTATTTGCTTTTTCTTAAAGTTAATTTGGTTAAGTTTTTAGATAAGTGCTTATTTGGTTTTTAGCTTATTTTTAGTTTCACTTAAGTTTGTTTCTAATTCGGGTGCCAAAACCCTTTTATTCCGATTTATTGCCTTTATCAGTTATTCAGACTTAAGTTTAGATTAGTTTTATTCCGACTTATAGCCAAATTACCCTTTCTCGAATTATATGCCAATCAATATCCCGAATTAAGTGCAAAAGCACATATTCCGAATAAAGTGGGTAATCTGCATTCCGAATTAAGTCAAGCATCACCCATTATAAATTAGATCTGAACTTGGGATTCCGGATTAAGCTTTCTAAGCACATTCCGGATTATATCCGAAATATAGATTCCAAATTGTGTCGAGATTGAGAATTCCGAATTACAAGTGTGATTGGATTCCGGATTGAATGCTGGTTAGTATTCCGAACTAGGAGCGGAATATGGATTCCGAATTAGGTTCCTCATTGATATCCCGGATTATGTGTTGAACACACATTCCGGATTGTGTTTTGGTTGCTGATTCCGAATTGGGTCTAAAGTGTGTATTCCGGATAAGGTTAAAACTTTGTATTCCGGATTGAGTTCAAATACGGATTCCGGATTAGATCTAGGATTGACATTCCGGATTGAGTGTGGAATTCATGTTAGGACCATTGGTATAGTTAAATGACATAGGTAGACTAGGAGGTATGTAGTTCCTCCTGGTCCTAGTATTAGTAGCAGCTAGTCGTGCTCCTGGTCCTGGTCAAAGTCAAACTTTATTATTTGTTTATTATTCTGTTAGGATATGCATGAGATATGTTAGGAAAGGATATGCATATCAGTTTTACACGTTTTGTTTAATGCTGTATTAGGGTTTCCTTGTGGTATAAAAGGAACCTTAGGCAGAAGGGTTATACACACCTTCACCAAACGTAGTTTTAGTGATTATCAATATTAGAAATCCTTAGAAAGGATCAAGTCTTTATAGTTATTCTGTTCTTCTTTATTATATTTGTATTCTGCATTCATATTGTGTATAGAGTCTCTCTGTGGATTAACTTGTGATTACAGAAGTCGTTCACCGTTCCTGACAGGCTGCAAGATCTACATCTAGTAGACCCAACAAGTGGTATCAGAGCCTGGGAGGGTCTCTATACAAGAAGAATCAAGTTTTCTCATTTTCTGACATTTTTGTTTTATCATGTCTGCCTCAACTTCTACTCAAACAGGAGAAGACAACACTCCTAAAATTGTGCAACCTCAGCAGATCGTTGCTATGGTTTCCAACACGAATGGTAAATTCCCTCTTCTGAAAAAGGATGAATATGATAGTTGGGCAATGAAGATGGAATGGTGGATCACCAATACTGATCAAGACCTTTGGAAGATTATTCTGAATGGGAATAGCAGGAAGCTAAATGGAAGAGACAAGAATGGTAATATCACTCTTCTTGACCCTAAATCTCATGAAGAAATCATAGCTATTCAGAAGGAGGTCAAAGCAAAAACGATTTTGCTTCAATCTCTTCCTGATGATCACATGGGTGACTTCTACCATTTAGATGATGCCAGAGAGATCTGGAATGGTATAAAAGCAAGGTTTGGTGGGAATGAGGAGTCAAAGAAAATGCGAAGATCCATGCTGAGAGATGAATTCACAGAATTCAAAATCTCAGAAACTGAAGGTTTACATCAAGGGTGTGACAGGTTTCAGAAGATATTGAGCCAATTGAATCAACTTCGTTCAAAGCCTGATGATGGTGATATTAATGCAAGGTTTCTTAAAGCCTTACCCTACTCATGGAATTAGGTGGTGATCTCTCTCAAAGCCAAAGGTGGGCTTGACTATCTCAACTTTGATGATCTATTTCATAAGCTCAGAACTTTTGAACCTCATGTAAGAAGATATTCAAGTGACTCTTTTCCTACTCCTGCTAATTCTGCCTTTGTGAGTTCTATGGCATCCAGTCCCATGTCATATGCTAGTAGCCCAAGCAATACTGTGTCCTCTCAACATACTTTTCAGCATACTTCTACTCCTGATCCTACTGCCAAGTCTGGTACTATGGTAGAAGCCGTTCTTCATTCTTTTGTGGCTGATGTTGATGCTCAACAACAACTTGCTTTTGATGACTTCAAACAGGTCGATAAACTTGACCTGGATGAAATGGATCTTAAATGGCAGATGGCCATGCTCACTCTTAGGGTTCACAAGTTTGAGAAGAAAGCGGGTCGAAAATTCAATTACAACCCTCGGGAGCCAGCAAGATTCGACAGAAGCAAGGTTCGATGTTATAACTGTCAGCAACAAGGTCACTTTGCAAGGGAGTGCCCTAGCAAGAATGACCAGGAGAAGAGCAGGTACTCAGCTTTTAAGGTTAAGGAGGTAAAAGATGACAAGAAGGCATTGGTATCAGTTGACTCTATGGTCAACTGGAATGATCATCAGGCTTCCACTCTGGAATCAGCTGAATCCACGACTGACGTGTTTGCAATGATTGCTGGGAATCTCTCTGATGCAGAAGAAGCAGACGAGTTTGCTCTAATGGGCATCTCACCTCAGGTACAACATTGTCCTCTTGGTTGTCATGATAAATACTCAGAATTGTTGTCCCAATTTAATGAAGTAAATGATCAAAATGATAAGTATTTTTTAGAGGTTCAAGCCTATAAGGCTTCTTTATACACATTGGAACAACAAAAGAGGTGGCTACAAGATACTCAACATGAGTGTGAGGATAAAATCCGGATACTAAGCATCGATTTAGAAAACACAACTAATATGCTTAAATATACAGAAAAAGTAAGAGATGCCAGTATCAAAGAAAAACAGGAGATGCAAGAAACATTAGATGCTACAATGTTGAGATTTGAAAAATGGCAAAAGGCACCTAAAAATCTTTCAAAATTAATTGATAGTAGCATGTCTGGTAGAACTAAAAGAGGGTTAGGATTTGAAAAATATATTGATTCAGAAGATGTGTTTGATTTATCTTTTTCAAGTGTCTTTGATGCCGACAAAGAGGACGAGGGAAAACCTAGTTACAATAGGTTTAAACCAGCAGCAGAAATGCATGCTGTCCCTCCCCCTCTTACTGGAACTTTTATGCCCACTTCATGGCATAATGACTTGGATGGATCACAGATGCATGAGTCCCCAAAAAGTTCTACTAATTCTAATGACTTTGTCTCGTGTAGTTTCAATGACAAAGCCAGTGACTCTGCATCTAGTGGTTCAAGTGAAGAGTCAAGACCTACAAGTTCCAAGTTGAATGATCATGCTGCTACTGGTGCTAGGATGTGTGAAGAAAGTGTTGCTGTTAAGTCAAGTGTGTCTGGTCCTAGTTTATTGAGTCCTAGGAAGAATGTTTCTCCTAGAATTGTGTGTAATAATGTTGGCAGTATGAAACAATATCATTCTAATAAAAGGTCTATTAAAACATGTTTTGTTTGTGGGAATGCATTTCATTTAATTAAAGATTGTGATTTTTATGACACACATGCTTCTGTTAATCATGCATTTCCTGCTCCTGGTCCACCAGGAGCTGCCCCATATATGTCTAAAAGACTCAATCCTAGTGCTCAATCATTTTCTTCTTCTAGAAGGTCCTCTCCTTTAGGTTCTGATCATTGGAGCCACATTGGATTACAAACCACCAGTAATTATTTTCAAAATTTTAATCCAATTTATCCACATAATTTGGACCACACGTATTTTGGTTTGGGAAGTTTAGGAACTGCTGTTAAGCCCTCAGCAGGTTGTTCTTGGACAAATAATTATACCCATATGATGCATAGGCAACCAAGGAACAACGGTGGATCTCATCAATCTTCTTGGCACTCTACTAAAGATCCACAAGGCAGGCTCAAACCTGAAAAGGTTTGGGTCCCCTTAAGACACTAACTCTTGCATTTTTATTCTCTTGTTGTTGTAGGTTACTCCATACCAAGATCCTAGTCTAGGCATTGTTGATAGTGGTTGCTCCAGGAGCATGACAGGAAATAAAAGTCTTCTCTCTAACTTTGTACCATTTCATGGCGGCAAGGTCTATTTTGGTGGGGGTGAAGGCAGGATCACTGGCAAAGGAACAATTAAGACGCCTAATCTAAATTTTGAGCAGGTCTACTATGTGGAAGCACTTCAGCACTTCAACTTGATATCTGTCTCTCAGATTTGTGACAAGAAGCAGTTTGTTCTCTTCACCGATACTGATGCACTTGTGCTCTCCAAAGACTTTCAGCTTCCGGATGACTCACAAGTTCTGCTTAGAATCCCTAGAAGACACAATCTCTATAGCATCAAGCTGAATGAAGTCAATCCTACTGGTCAACTAGCATGTCTAGTTGCTAAAGCCTCAGAAGATGAAGCCACTCAATGGCACAGAAGGATGGGGCATGTGAACTTCAAGACCATTCACAAACTTGCAAATCTGAATCTGGTCTCTGGTTTACCTCCCAAGTCGTTTAGAAATGATATAAATTGTATTGCTTGCAGCAAAGGCAAACAACACAAAGCATCCTTCAAGGCCATTACTGCTCTTAGTCTTATTACTGAACCATTGCAGCTACTACACATGGATTTATTTGGTCCTACTTCCATTAGAAGCATTGACCATAAACAATTCTGTCGGGTGGTAACTGATGGATATAGCAGGTTTTCGTGGGTGTTCTTCATGGCTGCCAAGAGTGAGACCTACTCAATTCTTAGAGATTTTCTTACCCTTATTGAGAACCAGTTGAACAAGAAGGTTAAAGGTATTCGTTGCGACAATGGAACCGAGTTCAAAAATAAAGACCTCATAGCACTTTGTAATGCTAAGGGCATCAAAAGAGATTATAGTGCAGCAAGGACTCCTCAATAGAATGGCGTGGCAGAAAGAAAGAACAGGACACTAATAGAAGCAGCAAGAACTATGCTTGCCGATTCCAAGCATATCAGTTTTACACGTTTTGTTTAATGCTGTATTAGGGTTTCCTTGTGGTATAAAAGGAACCTTAGGCAGAAGGGTTATAGACACCTTCACCAAACGTAGTTCTAGTGATTATCAATATTATAAATCCTTAGAAAGGATCAAGTCTTTATAGTTATTCTGTTCTTCTTTATTATATTTGTATTCTGCATTCATATTGTGTATAGAGTCTCTCTGTGGATTGACTTGTGATTACAGAAGTCATTCACCATTCCTGACAGGCTGCAAGATCTACATCTAGTAGACCCAACAATTCATATTCCGAATTAGGTTTGGTTTCTGGTTTCCCGACTTAGGTTTTGGTTCTTGTTTTCAGTATTAATTTTAAATCTTATTTTTCCCGCCAATTTTCTTAAGTGCTATTTTAATCGTTTTATATTAGATTTATTTTAACTTTGCATTTTTATTAAGTTTTCAAATTTACGTCTTGTCAAGCTTTAATTTCTCGTCATTCATTTAATTACTTTTAAAGTCTTTATTTTTAGGTTTATCTTTAAAGCTTTAATTTTTCGCCATTTACTTTTTAATCATTTTTCACTTTATTTACTTTGTCATTTACTTTAAAGTTTGCATTTTATTTTACTCAACGACAACCATTTCTTTATTTTCCACCAAAAACAACTGAGTCACACATTAATCCATGGTCAATTCGATTAGACATACTTCAAAGAACAAATTTTTCAGTTATTAGCTCCTAAACAATCACCTCGTTCACATAGATCCCTCGGTTTTCTTATATTTACGTTGAAATGGCGCCGCTGCCGGCTCTTTTCGTGAAGATTAACGGTTTTCTGTGAGAGACGCGTTGGATTTTGGGATCCGTTCACTCGTGAACGTTATTTTTCGTCTCACACATTTTCAAAAATCCTAAAATAAAAAATTTCAAAAATACAAAAACATTTAAAAAAACTCATAAAAAGCATTTCTTTTTCAAAAGTTTTGCACCAAAAAGATTTTATTTTTAAGTTAACTAAATTTCCTCTATTTCTTTGCTATCTTTTTCTTTTGCAGGTGTATGCGTACTCGCTCATCGTCTTATTTTGAGCTCGAGACTCTTGAAGACTTAGACATGGCCGGTGTACACAACAATAATAATCCACCTCACCCCAATTTGAATAATAACAACCATGTCCCTCCACCCGACCTTCGTATGATGGAGGAGCTTTGTCAACCAACAATGAATGGACGTGGAGGACCGATTACGCTGATGCAAATCACGGCTCCTGAATTTTCGTTGAAGCATCACATGATCCAACAAGTTCAAAATACTTGTCCAATTCGCGGATTACCGGATGATGATGCCAACAAACACCTCGACAAATTCATTACCTTTACTCAAAGCATGAAATTGCCCGGTGTTACCATGGATTTTCTTCGCCTTCATCTATTTCCACACAATTTATCCCACCATGCCGAAAAATGGTTTGATCGTCTTTCGAAGAATTCAATTCATACATGGGACGAAATGACTCAACGATTTTTGTCGCGCTACTTTCCACCATCCATGGTAACGAGCCTTCGGAATCAAATCAGTGGTTTCACACAAGAACCTGATGAATCACTTTTCGATGCTTGGGAACGTTATAATGTTTTGATCGATCGATGTCCTAATCATAATGCTCCATGATATGAGCAAAAACTCATATCAATTAATCAACAAATCGCCCTAAAACACAAGAAAAATACCTGAACTTTGTGCTATAAAAGCAGTATTATGTGGTATGTTCTTTGTTTGTGTTCAAATAGGTAAGAAGGATACAATTTCAAGCAAACAAGAAGAAAATCAAGCTAATTTGGATGAAAAAGACAAAGAAGGATCAAGAGTGACAAGACTTTGAAGACAAAGGACCTATCTTGACAATATTCCAAAGATGAAGGACTAAAAGACTTGGTCAACTCTCAAGTCAACCAAGTCAATGGATCTATTTGATCAAGATTACAAGATGGAGGACCATTTATGACAAGATACTGAAGTTCCAAGTACAAAACACAAATCTGCCAAGTCAAGGGACCTAAAATGCCAACTTTCAAAGTTATTTTCGGCTTAATCCGTGTGATGCAATAACAACCATGAGAAGCAAGGAAATAAGTGACTTGGATCACCACATAAGCCCACTCACAGCCAACATTTAATTACCCAATCTTAACAGTACAACCCACTACTCTTTTAATCCACCAATCATATTTCAGCAAAAGGATAACAATCCGTGTGCTTCTCTCTCAGCCAACCACAAGACGCCACGTGGCTTTCTTCTGCAACAACATTGCCAGAATCGATCAAGGGCTATAGTGCGTTTCAGAAGAAGTTATAAACACCAAAGTTGCTCAAAATCAAAAGACGAATGCAGCCCACTTATCCAATTGAGATGAAATCCAATAAATCAAAAAGGCCCAATTGAGTTCATCACCTGCAAATATCAATTGACTAATTGAGGACACGTGGAAGACTCCTATTGGCTTGGACACGTCAACCATCCCCAACAAACTCCCAAATTGTTCTATAAATACACCCAGTAGCTTTCATTTGTGTAGTTAGTCAAAGTGTGTAATTTTCACACACTTTTCCATTTTCTCCCATTCTGTTAGTTTTTAGCATAACAACTCAAGAGTCTGACAAACTCTTGAGTCTGTTATTAGTTGTAACCAATTTACCAGCTTTGTAACCAACTCAATTCATAAATCAATAAAAATTCACTTTCATCTTCATTCATTACTGTTCATTCTGAAACCTGTTATTCTGTTGATGATTGTAGCTTGTTATGATCACAAGTAGATCATAATTAGCTATTGAGAAGATTTGTAGCCGTGTTCCTGCTTTGTTCATTCCAGTTCAAGTTTTGGTAGATTTTGAAGAATTTGAGTTCATCAATGGAGATTAAGCTGTTGGAAGTTGTTGATTAGTTGATTGTAGATAGTTTCTAGTGCTAAGGTGGTGGTTTAGCACTAGCTAGAAAGCTCAGCGCTTCTCTACTCCCCAAAGGAGGCCTAAGCTAAAAGGTGTTGGTTTTCTGAATTTTAGTTCCTCTCAAATGTTGCCTGCATGCTTAATATCTAGTTTAAACTTGTTTGAATGCATGATAATGTGTGTTACTGAGTTGATGTTGATGTTTGAGTAGCTTATTTGTAGTCTAACACTAAATCATTAGCTTAATTCTCATTCCTAGTTGCTTAATATCAGTCATTTTAGCTTATTAGTGCATTTAGAGTGTAAGTCTATTTCATATCTTGAATTTAGTTCTAATCCATTACATTTCAGTCACTATACTTAGCTTGATATCTGTCTTAAATCATTTTGGCTTTTAACTCAAATCTCTTTCACAAAAGTTTAATCAGTTCCGATAAACTAGTGTTTGGGAGTAGGTATTCATCTGTGTTCAAGTATTGGTAGTTGGATTATTCTAGTTCTTTTTCAGTCAGTAAGTCATAGAAAACAAGTTTACAAAGTTTTCAGGTCAAGTTTTTAGTCAAACCGGCAATTGGCAGTCTAAAAAGTTTGGGTCAGTTTTGGATAAACTAGTTTTCAGAAAGTGTTGAATTTCAAATCATTGGCATTTATTTGTTACTAGATGAATTTACTTGAAACCACTTTCTACAGTATCTAGTTTTGGGAAAGAAATAAGCATTTAAATAAGCACTTGAGCATTTGCCATTCTCTGTGATAAAAAGCCATACTGTTTTCTCATTCCAGCTTATCTACTTCACAAACTTAGCAATTTTCTTTCACAATTCTCTTAAGAAAGTGTTGTTGGTTAAGATTTGAATTTTTCAGTTTTTTGGAATTTTGGTCAACAAAAGTCAACATAAGCTCTTTCTAGCTTAATTTCAATTTTTGGGCTTATTACTGGATCGTTTTTGTTAAGACGAAACATTCCCTGCTTCTTTAGAGCTGATTAATAAGATTTTGCAAGAAAATTTAGTTGTACACGTTTGGCTTATTAGGAAGCTTAACTTTGGCTTATTGAGAATAGCTTATTTGAGTTCTACTTAGTTTTAGCTTAATTCCTCTTAAAGATCTAGCTAAAATTGAAATTTTAAGTCTTTTGCAATTGGTTTGAGCTTATTTGGTTGAGATTTGAGCTTATACGAGCCTAACAAAGTTTCTAACTCGTTTTTGGTTAAAAGTTGTTAGTAATTGCACTCAGGTCCCTTGATTGTTAAACTGTTTTCAATCCTAGCTAATTTCCCACTTTATTAGGTTTTGCATAAAATCAGTCCTTATAGTTTTGGAATTTGTTAAAGTTATTTAGGCAGTTTTGAAGATTGTTACAAGTTAGTTAAAAGTTAGTTACATTTTCACAATTAGTCCTTGTAGTTAATTGATTTACATTTCAAGCATTTTAATTTTCAGAATTTACAATTTCAGCCCTTTACTTTCATAGAGTTACACTTTTGCCTTTAATTGAATAATAATGTGGTATTTGACAAGTTGTTTTACGGTTACGTAGTTAATATTTTCCATTTTTTACTTGATTGTTGAATTACATATAGAATATCCAAATACCTTTACCAACCAAAAACAATTATAAACTCGATCTTGGTAGGACTTTCAATTTTTTAAGAACTGAGAAAACGAACTTCAATTATACACAATTTCAAATGGCGCCGCTGCCGGTTCTTTGACTTTACGAGAGACTATCGATTGACGGTTTTCATTGGCTTTTGGGATCCGTTCACCTCGTGAACGTTATTTTTACGTATCATAAATCAAAAACAATAAAAAATAAAAAATATAAAAATACATAAAAATTAAAAAATTAACAAAACAATTCTTTTCCTAAAGAATTGACCAAACAAATTAAAAAATCCAAAAAGCAATCTTTTTCCTAAGAGATTGCACCCAAAAATATATATTATTAGATTCTCTCAGTTTTTATGTACATATAGTATTTTCTCTTAAAAACTCATAAATACAAAAATATTTTCCATAGATTATTATAAGTAAATACGTATACGTATAAGAACAACCAATTCACATATTCTCCATAAGTATTGCCAAGGCAATACACCGTGTTGAGGGGCGTTCCGGTCCTTGACACGTGTATCAATCAAACAAAATAAAGCAAGAATAGATAAATACTTCCAATAAGCAACAATTCGAAGAATACAAACAATTAAGTGAATAGAAAGGCGATGTGCTATAAAATGCCATCTAAGGGTCTATAGGTACTTAAGTGCTTCGCGCCACCTAACCCCCCGTTCACTTGTGAGTATTCTAAGAAGGAAGGCTTCATTGGGGGTCTTGCACCCAAAGTAGTACATACATATATTAATATTTTCTTGTGGATATTTCATATTGAAACTCGAAGGGGATAATCCATTTCTCTTCAAAGTCACACGAGAGCTTCTCTCTCATTCCTCGTATTGAGTTGCATGCTCACTCGCGGGCGTGCACAAATACCGATTGGTGTACAACCCCTTCCTCCGAAAAGGAAGAAAAAGAGAAAGAGTAGGAACACCATCCTCCATCAAGCCGATTACGAGAATCGTGCTTTGATTCATCCACAACAAGAAGCCATGGACGGAGTTGATACTCGTTCTTTGATGGAGCAATTGCAATCCTATGTTCACGGATATGCCGATGCTATCAAGATACCCGATATTCCCGCAAACACATTTGAGCTAAAAACATCCATGATTAACTTGGTTTCAAACACACCTTTTTATGGAAACAATAATGATAATCCTCATGATCACCTTAAGAGATTTCTTGCTCTTTGTAACACCATTAAGTACAATGGAGTTCCCCATGATGCCATTAAGTTGATCTTGGTGCAATTTTCACTAGAGGGTCCGGCTAAGCATTGGTTAGATACACAACCACCCGAGAGTATTGCCACATGGGATGGTTTCACTACCAAGTTTTTGAACAAGTTCTTTCCCCCATCTAAGACCACGGCTTTGAGGAACTTAATTATAGGCTTTCAACAAAAACCTAGTCAAACCTTTAGTGATGCTTGGGAGGAGTATAGAGAGTTATTGAGGAGATGCCCTAACCATGGATTGGATGAAGTTCACCAAATCAATACTTTCTACAATGGCCTTAAACCTCATCACCAAGACTCACTCAATGCTTCCGCGAGAGGAAATATTCTTCTTAAATCCATTCAAGAGGCTTGGGATATTATTGAGACCAAAGCAATGGTGCAAATCAACACACAATTTGATGAAAGAGTCCATGTCATTCAAGAAGTAGGTTCTAAACCATTGGAGACTCAACTCATTTCATGCATTCAAGCATTGACTCAAGCTTCAAAGGAAAATCAAACAATCATGCAAAACACTTAAAAGATGCAAGAAACAATGATGAATGACTTTATGAAGCTTTCTATGGCAATCATTCCATAAATGATGTGCATGCCATTACTCTTTCATGTGAGACTTGTGGAGGTCCACATTCCTATCAACAATGTGATAAGGTGCAAGGTTATCAAGGGGAATGTTATGCTTACCAAGAGGAACATCGTGAACATTCAAGCCAAATATCAATCCTAATAACCTTTCTTACAAGTCTTAAAATTACCTTACTCCACCGGGATTCCCACCCCACCCACCCAACTTCAACAAAATCCTCCTCAATTGTTACAAAGGAATCAAGGTCCAAGACCACATTACCAAGGGAATAACTACAAGGCTCCTAACAATTTTCAACATCAAGGAAATAACTTTTATCCACCACATCAAGGATTTAATCAACCACTTCCACCCTTCCCAAATCAAGGATATTCTCAAATTCCCAATCAAGGTTACCCTCAATCTCAAAATCAAGGATATGGGCTACAAGAGACTCATGAGTATGTTGAGAAGAGAATTCATGAAAGTGAAAAGAGAATGAATGACCAAATGAAACTTGCAATGGATGCACAAAACAATAGGCTTTTAATGGCATTCAATCAAAGACCACAATGAGCTTTACCATCTAACACACAAGCAAACCCAAGGGCAAATGTCAATGCTATTACAACAAGAAGTGGAAAGTCAACAGAGGATCCTTCACCTCCTAAACCTCCTATTGTTAAACCCACTTTTGTTCCTACATGTGACAAGCCTTCTACATCTACTTCACCACCTCAAAATGCTCCCATTCAATCAAACACACCTTCTCAACCTATTCCCACTTCTCATTTACCTTCCACAACTCCCAATGAAGAAGCTATCAAAGACAAATCTTCCACTACAATACCACCTAAACCAACTCTTCCTTATCCTTCAAGGTTGAAAAAGGACAAGTTAAAGAACACGGATGATATCCAAGTCTCAAATTTCTTAAGGATGTTCAAGCAACTCAACATCAACATATCCTTTGCGGAAGCTCTTGCTTACATGCCAAAATTTGCTAAGATGTTCAAGGATTTACTCTCCAACAAGGAAAAATTGGTTGATTTGCCTAACACATCCCTTAATGAAAATTGTTCCGCCGTGTTACTTAAAACCTTACCAACAAAACTTGGAGATCCGGGGTGCTTCTTGATACCTAGTAATTTTCCCGGTGTGGAAAATTGCATGGCTTTAGCGGATCTAGGGGCAAGCATAAACCTCATGCCTTTATCGGTTTGGAAAAAACTCTCTTTTCCCGAGCTCACTCCCACTAGGATGACCCTTGAGTTAGTCAACCGAACCATATCTTACCCCGTAGGTATCACGGAGGATGTCTTTGTAGGTGTGGATAAGTTTACATTTCCGTCCGACTTTGTAGTGGTTGATTATGACATGGATCCTAGAGTTCCTTTGATTGTTGGTAGACTGTTTTTGAGAACGGGTCGTACTTTGATAGATGTGACGGAGGGAGAACTAATTATAAGAGTAGAGGATGAGAAAGTGGTGTTTAAGTTAGGGAAAGTTTGTGATAAGAAAGAGGTTAAGGAGTCTAAACCTTGTGAGACTATTAACATAGTTGATGTGCTAGATGAGGTGTGTGGTGAGCATTTTCATGACACTTGCAAGAGTACTAGTGAGGATATGCCCCATGTTGAAACCGTGGCCTCAATTGCTCCCTCCTTAACACCTTTTGGAGAGAGTGATTTCTTCTTGGAGGAATTTGAGTCCAATTTTCTTGGTGATAATGATTCTCCCATCAATTGGGAAGAAGATATTCTTACTATCCAAAAGTTGCTCAATGAGGACCCTATTCCTTCCCCAATTCCACAAGAAGTTACCAATGATGATCTTTCCATAGTAAAACCTTCCTTAGAGAGTCCACCTCCAATTGAACTTAAGGACCTTCCATCCCACCTAGAGTATGCTTTCTTAGAGGGCAAAGACCAATTACCCGTGATCATTGCTAAAGAGTTGAAGGAGGATGAGAAGGAGAAACTCATTGAAGTCCTTAAGAAACACAAGAAAGCCTTAGCATGGAAAATATCCGACATAAGGGGAATTGATCCACAGTTTTGTACACACAAAATCCTTATGGAGGATGATTACAAACCCGCCATTCAAAGTCAACGAAGGGTTAACCCAAAAATCCATGAGGTCATTAAAAAGGAAGTGATCAAACTCCTTGATGCGGGCATGATTTACCCCATTTCCGACTCTCCATGGGTTAGCCCGGTACATTGTGTTCCAAAAAAGGGTGGAATCACCGTAGTACCTAATGAGAACAATGAGCTTATTCCTACGAGACTTGTTACCGGTTGGAGAGTTTGTATTGACTATAGGAAGCTCAATGAGGCTACTAGGAAAGACCACTTCCCATTACCTTTTATGGACCAAATGCTTGAACGCTTAGCGGGAAATGAGTACTATTGCTTTCTTGATGGCTTTTCGAGTTATTTCCAAATACCCATTGACCCTAAGGATCAAGAAAAGACCACATTCACTTGTCCCTACGGTACATTTGCTTACAAGAGGATGCCTTTTGGCTTATGTAATGCACCGGGGACGTTTCAAAGGTGCATGATGGCAATTTTCCATGATATGATAGAGCAAACAATGGAGGTTTTCATGGATGACTTTTCCGTCTTTGGAGATTCATTTACCTCATGTCTCACCAATTTAGAACGAATGCTTAAGCGTTGTGAGGAAACACGTTTAGTTCTTAATTGGGAGAAATGTCACTTTATGGTGAAAGAGGGAATTGTTTTGGGACACAAAATATCCAATAAGGGGTTAGAAGTGGATCGAACTAAAATTGATGTGATTGCTAAGCTTCCCCCACCTACTACGGTTAAAGGTGTAAGGATTTTCTTAGGTCATGCGGGCTTTTATAGGCGTTTCATACAAGATTTTTCTAAGATAGCTAGACCGATGACTCACCTCTTGGAAAAAGAGGCTCCTTTCATTTTCAACCAAGAGTGTTTGGAATATTTTGAGACTCTTAAGGAGAAATTGACAAAGGCTCCCATTTTGGTTTCTCCAAATTAGGAATTACCTTTTGAGCTTATGTGTGACGCTAGTGATTATGCGGTGGGGGCCGTCTTAGGACAAAGAGTGAATAAGCATTTTCAACCTATAAACTATGCGAGTAAAACCATGACCGGTGCACAACTTCATTATACTACCACAGAAAAAGATTTGCTTGCTATAGTCTATGATTTTGAGAAATTTAGACCATACCTTGTGCTATCTAAAACCATAGTGTATACGGATCATTCCGCTCTCAAGTATCTCATGACAAAACAAGATGCTAAGCCTAGGCTTTTGAGATGGGTTTTGTTGCTTCAAGAGTTTATGATAGAAATTTGAGATAAGAAAGGAGCCGAGAATTTAGCGGCGGATCACTTGAGTAGACTTGAGCATCCTTTTCAAGGAGATTTTCCTAATAAAGAAATCAATGAATCCTTTCCATTAGAGGAGCTCATGTCTATCTCTTCCCAAGAGGATGCCACCCCTTGGTTTGCGGATATAGCAAACTATCTTGTGGGGAATGTTCTTATTGAGGGTCTTACTTCCCAACAAAAGAAGAAATTTCTTAAGGAAGTTAAGTACTACTTTTGGGATGATCCTTATCTTTTTAGGCGATGTGCGGACCAAATCATTAGACGGTGTGTAGATGGGCGCGAGGCATTTAAAATTTTAGAAGCATGTCATAAAGGACCTACGGGTGGACATTTTGGGCCCAACTATACCACCAAGAAAGTCTTTGATTCGGGTTACTATTGGCCTTCCATTTACAAAGATGCCCAAGAGATTGTTGAAATTTTGTGATGTGTGTCAAAGACAAGGAAAACTTACACACGTGATGAGATGCCACAAAATTTTATTCAAGAGTGTGAGATTTTTGATGTATGGGGCATAGATTTTATGGGACCTTTTCCATCTTCCAAGGGAAACAAGTATATACTTGTAGCGGTGGATTATGTGTCCAAATGGGTTGAGGCTAAAGCCTTACCTACTAATGATGCTAGAGTTGTTGTGAAGTTCTTGAAGCAAATGTTTGCTAGATTTGGTGTACCTCGGGCCATCATAAGTGATCGTGGTACGCACTTTTGTAATGATCAATTCACGAGAGTTATGAAGAAATATGGAGTTAATCATAGACTTTCTACTGCGTATCACCCTTAAACCAATGGTCAAACCGAGGTCACAAATCGTGGTTTAAAGATAATTTTAGAGAGAACGGTGGGAGAGCATGGAGCTTCTTGGTCGGATAAGTTTGATGATGCTTTATGGGCTTTTAGGACGGCTTTTAAGACACCAATTGGTTGTACCCCTTATAGGCTTGTCTATGGAAAAGCATGCCACCTCCCATTCGAGTTAGAACACAAGGCATCTTGGGCTCTCAAGTGGGCTAATTTTGATTTAAACCAAGCCGGTTCACATAGGAAAGATCAACTTAATGAGATGGATGAATTGAGAGCCAATGCCTATGAGAATTCTTTGCTTTACAAGGAAAAGACTAAGAAATTGCATGATGCTAAGATCAAGAACCGTGAGTTTAAAGTTGGAGAGCCGGTTCTCCTCTTTAACTCAAGGTTGAAACTTTTTGCGGGCAAGCTTAAGTCGAGATGGTCTGGTCCATTCACTATTGCTCAAGTGTTTCCATATGAAACTCTTGAGTTGTCTCAACCCGATGATCCAAATTTTAAAGTGAATGGTCACCGTGTGAAACATTATTTTGGGGAGGACATTTCTGTTGAAATGGTCCAAGAGATCCCCATTTTCCCCATGAATTAATTCATTGAGGGAAGAGTCGAGCTAGAGACTCCTTAACTCAAGCATCGTATAAATAGGTTTAGAGTGTTGTAGGTTAGAAATAAGGGTATAGAGTTGAGGATAAGTGTAGGGGAGACCTTCTTTTTCCTTCATGTTGTTTGTAGGGTTGCTCACTCATTTCATGCCTTGGAGCTTATGGAGGAGGCCCTTGTATCCGGTTCACTTCGTGACTATTGTGATCTTTCATAGACACCTTATGCTTTAAAAATGAATTCACTATAGTTGATCTTTCTTTAACTTGGGTTAAGCAAAGTCTTTTCATTGTCATAAGTGTAGGGGAAGTTTTTATACTTCCATGCTCTTAAACATTGAGGATAATGTTTAGCTTAAGTGTAGGGGGTCTTCTATCGAAGTGACCTTACCTAGAAATTGTCATTGATCTTCATGATAACTTGGAAAATTAATTTTTCAAACATTTTTCAAATTTTTGATCTACTTTGGCCACAAAAAATATGCATTCATAATTTTTGTATAAATCATTTTTCATTTGCATAACACATTTGCATTGTATATATTTCTTCTTTTATTCTTTATGAAAAATATATAAAAAGGAAAAAAATATAATAAAAACATGGTTTAACAAGTTTAGACGTCTTTGACATATTAGGCCCGCCATGGATATTTTGACTCAACCTGAGTTTGCTTATCTTAGCATTCTCTAGCTAGTAACCTTAACCATGTAGTCCTTCATTGGTCTATTAGGCTAAGCATCCATCAATCTCATTATTTGGAATTTTAAATTTGTGGAGAATGGGAAATGATAAAGTTGAAGCAAGTATAAAAGGGCTAGATAAACTTCATGATAATTACTTGTGGCTAAACCTTCTCTTCTTTACCTCTATTTTCTTCGCATGTATATATGTTAATAAATAATCAAGAACGGTTTTAATCGGTTTGTAATCTCTTATGAATTTTTGACTAATCATCATGGTTGATATAAGTACGTCTTAAGATTCTAAGTTAGAACGTTTTATGTGTACTAGACTTATGCCATGCTCAATATTTAGCGGGTGTTTTTCCTTTTATTCTTTTATACTTTCTTTGTGAGGAATAAAGAAAAATAAGAGCGGCTTACAAAAAAAAATGAGTGGCTAGAATAAAAAAGAAAAAAAACATTATACAAGACTCCCAAGAGGGGCAGTGTGGTGTTAATTATAGTGACTATTGAATTCCAATATTACCTTGACGGGTTGCGGGGATTCGATAGATTGCTCCAATCCAATATTACCTTGACGGGTTGCGGGGTTGAAGATCCAAGGTCTCAAAAAGGCGGCGGATGTAAATTATTGCGTGAGTTTTATTTTTCTTTCCTTAGCGAGTATGTAGCTACTTATGAAAGCATGACATGAGGATTTTACACATAAGGCGAATGACTTATTACTCTTGAAACGGACTTATATTAATTGTGAGCGGTTTTTCGAGTAATGGATGAGAGGATTACTTAGGATTAAAACCGTGCTTCCTTATTTTTGGATTTTGCATTTCTTATACTTCACGCTTGAAATAATGACAAATTTGCCCACAAGCAATTTGCTTAATTAATAACCGGTTCCACATTTAATTGTCATGAATAAGTTGATGCACTTTTTACTTGTGAATACAATGATCCCATTTTTAAGCTTGGTATGAGGAAAGTGAAATTTGAGGGTGATAAGTGTCCATGGTACCCAAGCCCTAATCAAAGTCGTTGAATTCTTTATGAGTTACTTCCATCAAAACCATTTCAAGAAAATCCAAAAAGATATAAATAGAATTATTTCTTGTGCATTGCATTGTTAAAAATCAAAATCATGCATCATATAGTGTAGAGTAGTGTAGATGCATTCCATAATGGCCAAGGTGGAGTAATTATGAGGAGAATGTAAACTTTGTGCTTTAAAATATGGCATTGCATGAGGACATGACAATGTACAAGTGTAGGGGATTTGATATGAGCAAAAACTCATATCAATTAATCAACAAATCACCCTAAAACACAAGAAAAATACCTGAACTTTGTGCTATAAAAGCAGTATTATGTGGTATGTTCTTTGTTTGTGTTCAAATAGGTAAGAAGGATACAATTTCAAGCAAACAAGAAGAAAATCAAGCTAATTTGGATGAAAAAGACAAAGAAGGACCAAGAGTGACAAGACTTTAAAGACAAAGGACCTATCTTGACAATATTCCAAATATGAAGGACTAAAAGTGTAAAAGTGTCAAAGTCAAGATCATAGTCAAAATTGGTCAACTCTCAAGTCAACCAAGTCAAAGGAGCTATTTGATCAAGATTACAAGATGGAGGACCATTTATGACAAGATATTGAAGTTCCAAGTACAAAACATAAATCTGCAAAGTCAAGGGACCTAAACTGCCAACTTTCAAAGTTATTTTGGGCTTAATCCGTGTGATGCAATAACAACCAATGCGAAGCAAGGAAATAAGTGACTTGGATCACCACATAAGCCCACTCACAGCCGCCAACATTTAATTACCCAATCTTAACAGTACAATCCACTACTCTTTTAATCCACCAATCAAAATTCAGCAAAAGGATAACAATCCGTGTGCTTCTCTCTCAGCCAACCACAAGACGCCACGTGGCTTTCTTCTCCAACAACATTGCCAGAATCGATCAAGGGCTATAGTGCGTTTTAGAAGAAGTTATAAACACCAAAGTTGCTCAAAATCAAAAGACGAATGCAGCCCACTTATCCAATTGAGATGAAATCTAATAAATCAAAAAGGCCCAATTAAGTTCATCACCTGCAAATATCAATTGACTAACTGAGGACACGTGGAAGACTCCTTTTGGCTTGGACACGTCAACCATCCCCAACAAACTCCCAAATTGTTCTATAAATACACCTAGTAGCTTTCATTTGTGTAGTTAGTCAAAGTGTGTAATTTTCACACACTTCTACATTTTCTCCAATTCTGTTAGTTTTTAGCATAACAACTCAAGAGTCTGACAAACTCTTGAGTCTGTTATTAGTTGTAACCAATTTATCAGCTTTGTAACCAACTCAATTCATAAATCAATAAAAATTCACTTTCATCTTCCTTCATTACTGTTCATTCATTGAAACCTGTTATTCTGTTGATGATTGTAGCTTGTTATGATCACCAATAGATCATAATTAGCTATTGAGAAGATTTGTAGCCGTGTTCCTGCTTTGTTCATTCCAGTTCAAGTTTTGGTAGATTTTGAAGAATTTGAGTTCATCAATGGAGATTAAGCTGTTGGAAGTTGTTGATTAGTTGATTGTAGATAGTTTCTAGTGCTAAGGTGGTGGTTTAGCACTAGCTAGAAAGCTCAACGCTTCTCTACTCCCTAAAGGAGGCCTAAGCTAAAAGGTGTTGGTTTTCTGAATTTTAGTTCCTCTCAAATTTTGCCTGCATGCTCAATATCTAGTGTAAACTTGTTTGAATGCATGATAAAGTGTGTTACTGAGTTGATGTTGATGTTTGAGTAGCTTATTTGTAGTCTAGCACTAAATCATTAGCTTAATTCTCATTCCTAGTTGCTTAATATCAGTCATTTTAGCTTATTATTGCATTTAGAGTGTAAGTCTATTTCATAGCTTGAATTTAGTTCTAATCCATTACATTTCAGTCACTATACTTAGCATGATATTTGTCTTAAATCATTTTGGCTTTTAACTCAAATCTCTTTCACAAAAGTTTAATCAGTTCAGATAAACTAGTGTTTGGGAGTAGGTATTCATCTGTGTTCAAGTATTGGTAGTTGGCTTATTCTAGTTCTTTTTCAGTCAGTAAGTCATAGCAAACAAGTTTACAAAGTTTTCAGGTCAAGTTTTTAGTCAAACAGGCAATTGGCAGTCTAAAAAGTTTGGGTCAGTTTTAGATAGACTAGTTTTCAGAAAGTGTTGAATTTCAAATCATTGGCATTTATTTGTTACTGGATGAATTTACTTGAAACCACTTTCTAATCATCACACAACATCCATAGTTTTAGTGTGTAGTTGGAATTTCTACAGTATCTAGTTTTGGGAAAGAAATAAGCATTTAAGTAAGCACTTGAGCATTTGCCATTCTCTGTGATAAAAAGCCATATTGTTTTCTCATTCCAGCTTATCTACTTCACAAACTTAGCAATTTTCTTTCACAATTCTCTTAAGAAAGTGTTCTTGGTTAAGATTTGAATTTTTCAGTTTTTTGGAATTTTGGTCAACAAAAGTCAACATAAGCTCTTTCTAGCTTAATTTCAATTTCTGGGCTTATTACTGGATCGTTTTTGTTAAGACAAAACATTCCCTGCTTCTTTAGAGCTGATTAATAAGATTTTGTAAGAAAATTTAGTTGTGCACGTTTGGCTTATTAGGAAGCTTAACTTTGGCATATTGAGAATAGCTTATTTGAGTTCTACTTTGTTTCAGCTTAATTCCTCTTAAAGATCTAGCTAAAATTGAAATTTTAAGTCTTTTGCAATTGGTTTGAGCTTATTTGGTTGAGATTTGAGCTTATACGAGCCTAACAAAGTTTCTAACCCGTTTTTGGTTAAAAGTTGTTAGTAATTGCACTCAGGTCCCTTGATTGTTAAACTGTTTTCAATCCTAGCTAATTTCCCACTTTATTAGGTTTTGCATAAAATCAGTCCTTATAGTTTTGGAATTTGTTAAAATTAGTTAGGCAGTTTTGAAGATTGTTACAAGTTAGTTAAAAGTTAGTTACATTTTCACAATTAGTCCTTGTAGTTAATTGATTTACATTTCAAGCATTTTAATTTCCACAATTTACAATTTCAGCCCTTTACTTTCATAGATTTACACTTTTGTCTTTAATTGAATAATAATGTGGTATTTGACAAGTTGTTTTACGGTTACGTAGTTAATATTTTCCATTTTTTACTTGATTGTTGAATTAGATATAGAATATCCAAATACCATTACCAACCAAAAACAATTATAAACTCGATCTTGGTAGGACTTTCAATTTGTTAAGAACTTGCTACAACGGTTTAACTTTTCGTGATCGTGATACGATTAATGCAGCCGCCGGTGGCACATTTATGAAAAGAAGACCCGAGGAGTGTAGAGAGCTTATAGAGAACATGACCACTCATCACAAAAATTGGGATTCATCCGCATCCTCAGGACATAATCCGAGAGTCAATGTTTCTTCTACTTCTTCCAGCCCCGAGATGACCGAAGTCACCCGCATGCTAGCCGAAATGAACAAAAATATCCAACTCATGGCTACGAATCAACTACAACAAGTTAAAGCTGTTGCACTTTCTTGTGAGACTTGCGACGGTCCTCATTCATACACTGATTGTCCTTCTACTTATGACAATCCGGAAAACGTGTATGCGGCTATCGGAAACTATTCAACGGAAGGCTATCAAGCCTGACTTCAAGATGATCGTAACTTGCTAAGTTATCGTTCCAATAACTTTCTTTCACCAGGTTTTTCTCCTCAAAACCACAACCCAAACAACTTCAATAGAAGCAATTCAAACCTACCTCGAGCTTCTAATCCATATCACCTACCCACTCCCCAAGCTCCACCCATCACTCCACCCACGACATATAATCAAGATGTTGAAACTTTCATGAGGACCCAAGGAGGGGTGGTTAAGAATCTTCAAAGCCAAATCATTAACTTGAAATGTGATATCACTAAACAAGAGAATGATATTCTAATCGAGCTTAGACATGATATGCAAACTTCTTTAAGCAATAAAACAAATGATTTAAGGAATATGATGGCTAGTTTCTTCCAAAGTAATCAACCCTCTACTTCGGGCTCTCTTCCTTCGAATACCGTCACCAACCCAAGAGCAAATGTGAGTGCTATTACTACACGCAGTGGAGCAACTCTTGTAGGACCATCTACCCCTCCCCCAGTTTCTCCATCTACACCTCCTCCACCCCCATTTATTCCTCCTACTTCCACGCCAAGTACTAGTTCTCCATTACCGTCTCCACCTCTTACGGAAGAAGTACCCAAGAAAAACCCTTCACCAACCCCACCTTCCACCTCTAAACCTTCTACTCCTCAACCCTCAACATCTCAACTTTCACCTTCTACACCTACACCACCTAAACCCAACATCCCTTATCCTTCTCGGTTAGATAAGTGCAAATTGCTCACTAAAGAGGATGCTCAAGTTACTTCTTTTTTGAAGACGATCTCCCAATTGAATTTCAACATTAGCCTTGTTGAAGCACTTATCCAAATGCCAAAATTTGTCAAAGCATTCAAGGAATTGCTTAATAAGAAGGAAAAGATGGCTGAGTTTGTCAACACACGCTTAAATGAAAATTGTTCTGCAGTCCTTCTTAAAGAACTTCCGAAAAACTTGGAGATCCCAGTCGTTTTGTGCTGCCTTGCATTTTTAACAAAGTTGAAGAATTTACTGCCTTAGCCGACCTCGGGGCAAGTATTAATTTGATGCCTTTAAGTGTTTGGAAAAAGCTATCATTACCCGACCTTACACTGACAAAGATGACTCTAGAGCTAGCAAATCGAACTCTCGCTTACCCCGTTGGTATTGCCGCCGAAGATGTTTTCGTTAAAGTTGGTACCTTCAATTTTCCTGTCGATTTTATTGTTGTTGATTATGAAATGGACCCTCGTATTCCGTTAATACTTAGACGGCCATTCTTGAGAACCGGAAAAGCTTTAGTCGATGTTGCCGAAGGTGAATTAATCTTAAGAGTCGGGAATGATGCACAAGTCTTTAAGATGGGGAATATTACGAGTAAATCAAATGGAATAGAATCTGTGAAAATGATTGATGTGCTTCAAGAAGAGCTTACTACTCTTTTGGAGAGTATAAAGCTTGAAGATTTTGTTGTATATGACAATCTTCTTTTCGAGTCTTGGTATGATAATCCACTTTTCCAAGACGATGTGGATGATTCTAATGATTCTCTCTCCAATCTGGACCCTCCACCAATTTATGATTCTCCACCAATCTATGATGACTATGATGATGATTCTAGTTATGATGTGGATGATTATGAAGATTTTGTTTCAGAGTATAAAGACATGCCAACTTATGATGATTTTTATGATGTTGATACTCTTTCGAGTGATTCTTCAAATGATGACCTTGCTCCTATTTTTGATGAAGATCCTCCACCGAACACTCTTGATACTTTGGATAATTACTCATTTGAGGAAGATTTTGCCACTTTCCTTAATACATACTTCCCCAATGAGAATGATTCCTCCTTTGGATTTTGATTTTGGTCTTTATCCTACTTTGGATATTAAGAAACCAGTTTCAAAGGAGAAGAAACCGGAAGACACCACCATCCGCAGTACTTATGTTTTGACACCTCTCTATCCACCTTCGTCGGAGCGGATCTTCTTTAAATTCTACTGAGCCTGAATCTTATTTTCCCCTAAAGGAAAAGGTGTTCGATCCGGGTATCACAACTTTTAAGCCATCTCAGTATCCATCTAATGAAATAAAAGGAAAGGTTTTTGGAAACACTGGAGATATGCTTGCACTTCATCATACCTTCTACCACCGTGCTCAACAACTGCTTAAGGGAACCTTGCCTAATCTTCTTTGGCTTGTCTTGTTCACCTTAAGCTTGTGCTATTTGTTGGACGAAAACCATGTATTTGATCCCGGTGGATGTTCTTAAAGGTTAGGTCGAGTCAGGCTCACGACTCGGTGAACAAAAACAAGCGCTTCTCGGGAGGCAACCCGAGTATCTATCCTTTTTATCCGTTTTTTATAGTAAGTGTAGGGGGAGACCCTCGTATGTGTTTGTTGTTTTCTTTCTTATTATGTGCAGGGATTCGAGCTTTCAAAGATACATTATTGATGACTTTTGACGACCCGTGATTCCGTGTATCCGTCTTCTCGGTTCTATCCTAAACTCTTTTGATTCACTATTTTATATTCTTCATTATTAAAATAGGAATCACTTTAGTTGTCTCTTCCTTAGCGAGATTTAAACAACGTGCACAATGTACTAAGTGTAGGGGAGTTTACTCCCACATGCTTAAACATTGAGGACAATGTTTATATTAAGTGTAGGGGGACTTCTATCGAAGTTAAGTGGGCTTTTTCTTGTATTTGTCCTCATTTTAATCGGAAATTTGATTTTTCGACATTTTTCAAAAATTTTGATCTATTTTGGCCTCGTTGTTTTTCCTTTGTTTTCGTTATTTTATTTCATTAGAATAAATTTCAATAAAATGGTTTTAATTAGTTTAGATGTCTTTCATATATTAGGCCCGTTATGAATCTTTTGACTCAACCCGAGTTTACTTATCTTAGTTTACTCTAGCTAGTATCCTTAACGTGTTTAAATCAAGTTTTGCTAGGCTTTTATATAGGGAACTTTAAAACGCGAAAGTCTTAACTCTTACGGGTTAAGAACAAGAACTTTTCGCAAGTTCCTATAATTGATCCTAGAAAGTCGTTTATCAAGGGAACTTTAAAATACGAATTTTAAACTTGAAAAAGTCTAAGAAGTTGCAAGATCCTATAGATGACTTGAAAACCCAAAACTTTGATTTAATAGGCTAAGCATCCACGAGTCTCATTCCTTGAGATTTTAAATTGTGGAGAACGAGAGATGATAGATTCAGTTATAAGTTTGGTATTCTTTCATGAATTTATGTGAGTTAATTTTGAGCTTTTTCTCCCATCGCTTGTTAATAAATTTAATTACAATAAGTAAGGTTGTACAATTTGAAAAGTTACTTAACTTCTAGGACAAGATCGTTTAAAAGTTGCTCGGTATTAATTAGATTCATAGCCAAGGCATAACTTATTGAAGTGGGATGCGAAGATTGGCGAGTCCGAAAGGCCCTAACAAGGCATGCGGGCTACATTTTGTTGCTAAAGATCCAAAAGTGATGTGAAGAATCATTTATCGAAAATCAATATAAAGGATCAAGACACACGACGAAAAGCAAAAACTCCCCAAAAGATCACGAAAAATTCTATCCGAAAAGACCCTAGCAAGGTATGAGGATAAATAGATCCAAGTCCTAAAAGGAAGCGGATCGTTGTATATCAAAATCCCAAATAAAGATTGGAGAAAAATGAAGAAGACGTGGTCCAAGTATGAAGAATCTCTCTAAACTTCAAGTGAATAAATTCCTATTATGAAGAGAAGACCATTATTTCAAGAACGTCTCTCAAGATTCGAAGTATGAAGTCACTGCCAAATATCGGTCCGAGAAAGGTCTCAAATCGTGAAGCAAGTTATGCCAAGATATGAACTTTAAGAGGTCTCGAGAAGCAGTGTTAAAAGATTTTATCCTTTAGCTAACTATTGATTAAATGGTCCTACTTTATTTTCAGCCTAAATAAGCTATCGAAATAAGTCAACAATGCATTTTCGTGATCATTAAAGACGACAGTAAAATATAAGAGATACACCTAGGAATAAGGGAGTCTAAGTGAATAATTGAGCCACATGAGTTTGTGTTAGTTTGCTAACTTATAAGAACAATGATCTCGTTTTTAAGCTTGGTGTAGGGAACGTGAAACTTGAGGGTGATAAACATTCATGACATACCAAAGCCCTAATGTAAGTCTTTGATTTCTTTACGTTTTCTTCCTTCAAATATTTTGTAATTTTCTATCCCTTTAAGTTTCCTTAATGTCTAGTGTTCAATAAAGGCCAAGGTGAGTTAATTATGATAAATCTTGCTTTATAATTAATGCATTGCATGAGGGCATTGCAATGGTCAAGTGTAGGGGATTTAATAAGTGTGAAAACACTTATCCTTTTATCACTTAATTATAATAATAACCAAGCCAAAACGTGTATTTAATGTCGTAAATGTCAGAATTATGCGTGGTTTGTGTTTTTGTTGTGATTTAGGACCAAAATGTGAAAAGGGAAGAAAACACGGGCTTTCACGGGCTTTTATCGAAGTAAAAGACAAAAGACGAAGTTAAAAGATCAAGAGTGCAAAAAGAACGGAAGTCCAAGGCCTATTCTGAAGATTTATCGAAGAAAAAGTCTAAAGACAGAAGTTTAACGAAGTCGAAGAACCAAGTCTAATTAATGAAGAAATTAGAAGACGAGTTCATTTTATTTATCGACAAATCCCGAGACAAAGTCGAGAATGACGAGTTTATTGTCAAAGACGAAAGACGAGAAGACAAAAGAAAGAAAGAAGGAAGCAACCTACTCCTCCCTCTCCCTTATAAATAGAAAACTTAAACCTCATTAGGAGGTGTTAGCTAATTTGACAAATTAGTTCTCCATTTTTATTAATTGTCTCTTAATACTTGTCATTTACTTTAATTGTCTTGCCTTTCAAGTAATTCATGTAAGTTTGTTGAATCTTTATCTTTAATTTCAAGTTTTTCATTCATCTCATTCTACCTTTCTTGTTGATTTAATCTTATTGCTTAATTGCTTATTGTTATGCTTATTTGACTGTTCTTATAGTTTTTAAGTGTTTGATGTTTTAGCTTATTGTTCTTATAGCTTTTTGTGTGATTTTCTTAATTTTAATTAAGTTTTTTTAAAAGTTATTTTATAAAAAGTTAATTTTAAATATTTTTATTATTTAGTGATTTTAAAAAATTTTAAATTTTAGCTTATTTGCTTTTTCTTAAAGTTATTTGGTTAAGTTTTTAGATAAGTGCTTATTTGGTTTTTAGCTTATTTTTAGTTTCGCTTAAGTTTGTTTCTAATTCGGGTTCCCAAAACCCTTTTATTACTTATTGCCTTTATCAGTTATTCAGACTTAAGTTTAGATTAGTTTTATTCCGACTTATAGCCAAATTCCCCTTTCCCGAATTATATGCCAATCAATATCCCGAATTAAGTGCAAAAGCACATATTCCGAATAAAGTGGGTAATCTGCATTCCGAATTAAGTCAAGCATCACCCATTCCGAATTAGATCTGAACTTAGGATTCCGGATTAACCTTTTTAAGCACATTCCGGATTATATCCGGAATATAGATTCCAAATTGTGTCGAGATTGAGAATTACGAATTACAAGTGTGATTGGATTCCGGATTGAATGCTGGTTAGCATTCCGAACTAGGAGTGGAATATGGATTCCGAATTAGGTTCCTCATTGATATCCCGGATTATGTGTTGAACAACATTCCGGATTGTGTTTTGGTTGCAGATTCCGAATTGGGTCTAAAGTGTGTATTTCGGATAAGGTTAAAACTTTGTATTCCGGATTGAGTTCAGATACGGATTCCGGATTAGATCTAGGATTGACATTCCGGATTGAGTGTGGAATTCATATTCCGAATTAGGTTTGGTTTATGGTTTCCCGACTTAGGTTTTGGTTCTTGTTTTCAGTATTAATTTTAAATCTTATTTTTCCCGCCAATTTTCTTAAGTGCTATTTTAATTGTTTTATCTTAGATTTATTTTAACTTTCCATTTTTATTAAGTTTTCAAATTTACGTCTTGTCAAACTTTAATTTCTCGTCATTCATTTAATTACTTTTAAAGTCTTTATTTTTAGGTTTATCTTTAAACCCTTTAATTTTTCGCCATTTACTTTTTAATCATTTTTCAATTTATTTACTTTGTCATTTACTTTAAAGTTTGCATTTTATTTTACTCAACGACAACCATTTCTTTATTTTCCACCAAGAACAACTGAGTCACACATTAATCCGTGGTCAATTCGATTAGACATACTTCAAAGAACAAAATTTTCAGTTATTAGCTCCTAAATAATCACCTCGTTCACAACGATCCCTCGGTTTTCTTATATTTACGTTTTTTACCCTCGTCTTTCTTTTAATTATAAATATATCCTCTAAAATCTACAATATCAAGTAAAAACTTTTATCAAACTAATATGATACAATAGATATAGCCATATTATATCGTATATCTTAATAAAAAAATGATCTTTATGTCTATGTTTGTGACCTCTTAGGCCCATGTACTCCCGGCCATATAAGATAATAACTTTGACTTACGTACAACCCAAAAAATGTTTATTAAAATAAAATACGCATCAAGTGTCCTATTGGAATTGCAATTTTCCTCCAACACTTATTAAACATGACACCATTGGTCACTAAAACTAGGGATGTAAACGAACCAGACGAACATGAACGAAGCCTTGTTCATGTTCGTTCATTCAGTTTTAACCGGACAAATAAGCGAACACGAACACTTAAACGGACAAGTTTTCTTGTTCATGTTTTTTATTAAGAAAATAATGTGTTCATGTTCCTTTATGTTCGTTCATTAAGAAATTAAACGAACATAAATGATCGATCAAAAATGATCGAAGTAAAAAAACATAAATTTATTAAATTATGCATAATAGTTCATATTATAAGTGTTGTTTTATTTAAAGATATCATTTCTAAAAATACACAGTTAAAAGATTTGATATACTAGCATAAAAATATATAATAAATATAAACAAACATTAGTGAACGCATAATCGGACGTTCACGAACATAAACGAACGGACACGACTTTTGTTCATGTTCGTTCATTTAACTAAACAAACGAAAAATAATGTTCATGTTCGTTCATTTAATAAATAAACGAACTTTTAACCAAAAAATTCATGAAATCTGCAATGAACGTTCAGTTCGTTTACAACCCTAACTAGAACCACTACCCTCGAAACACTAAACTACAACACTCCACATTCAATAATCCATGCCCCTCTAAACTCTTAACCATGACCTACAAGCACTCGTTTAACCACGACCCTTAAAATACCGCAACCTTGATATTTGGACGCCTAAACCTCGTCCATATAACACCACCATAACGTACAATAAAGTAAGGAGCCAGAACCATTATATGTGTAATGAAAGATTACTAAAAACATATGAAAAATAAAAAAAGAAGAAGGAATTGAACAATTTAGATCGAATTTTGTTAAAAAGATATCACTCTATACATAAATAAGTTAGTGTTCTATTATCTTAGTTTTTTATCCATTAACTTCAAAAACTATATGATGTCCCTAAACTTACAAGTACAAACCCTTTGGCGTAAGTGAACATATAAAACTCCAACTATGCTAACTTTTGTACATTGAATATAGATGTTCAGTTAAAAATTTAAACAAAATGCTTCTATATAGACAATAATAAAGACGAAAAGTAATATCATTTGTACAGTGTTTCCTATTTATGGTAACAAAAGTCCAATTTTTCATACTTCATCTTTTGTGCTTTATTTATAAATGGCCGTTCACCTACAAATTTATAAAGACGTTTGGATTATCTTATGAGGCATCTCAAGACTATGTTTATTTGTGATTTAATTTAATGAAATAAAAGACACGAAATTAATATTATATAGAAAGTATACAAATGTAGGATTAAACTTATAATACCATGAGTTTAAATGGGTGATAGTTTAGTAAGAATATATTTTTTGGATACACATACTTAATCTCATAAATAATAATAACATGAGTCATTTGTATATGTACAATCTCATGTATTCATTTATATGTTACAATAACTCGTGTTATTCTTTTTATACAACAATAGCACTATATAAAGATTATGAGGTATTTAATAAGTTTATAAAGTTACTAAAAACATGAAAAATGATAAGTATATTTTATTAAAATTTAACAACTAAGGGTTTATTAATTACCTTCTTACTTGTTAAGTTTTTACAAATTTGACACATATGTCTTTTTAGCACATAATAAATTAGACAAAATTTTAACATTTTGACTAAATTGAGATTTCATTTTGAATTTTATTAGCCAGTTGTATTGCTTGATTTTAATAAATGTTAAAATATAAATAGACAATATACCTTATGCTTTCATTTGATATATACAATTATGTGCATACATATATGTTGTGCTTTTAAAATAACATATATGTTTTACTTTTATAAAAATATGTAGTATTTTTAAATATAAAGTGTAGGTCTACGTAATCTTTGGATTATCGAAGTATGTAATGATAGAAAGGGAGAGAGAGAGAGAGATGAAGAACTAGAGAGAGAAACTAGAGAGATAAAGTAAAAGTGTAAAATAACATTAGAAGTAAAATGAGTATTTAAAAATTTTATATACCCATGACCATAAGATGGACATGGGCCGGCGCAAGCCAATCCCACAAGTGGTCTTGGCCCAATTTTACTATTCGTGATATCACCTCTAACTACGAGCTCGACTACTACTATTGTTGGAGTGATCGATCCTTCGTAATTACGTAAAAACATATTTCCAAGAATCTCCCCCTAAAGGAGATCACTCAAAGTTACAAAGTCCTAAATCTAGCATACAATGCTTGTCTTTAGTCTTGAACTCATAGTCCCTAGCTATGATGTGACCGAGACTTTCTTAAGAATTTTGTATACCCAACAAGATCCCCCTAAGAGAGGTCACACCATTTTACAAAATCTTAATCCTAGCATACTATGTTTGAGTCTTCGATCTTGTACTTGCAAACTGAAAGTTTATGGACTTATATTTAATAGTCGTGTGATAGGATCAAACTCGAGATTACGGGATTACACTTAATACGTAAAGAGTTAATTTATTTAATAAATATATTTATTATATTTATTAAATTAAGTCGAGTTATAACTTTAACGATCATTAAATAATTAATATTTAAGTATTAACGAGCGTTGTCGAATTAAAAGGAAGAAAAGAAGGTTCTGAAACACCCATATGGGGGTGTCGACCGTCGGCTACACCAAAGGGGAAGGAAGAAGAAAACTTGCCTTATTTGTTTTACTTGGAAATCACGTTTTTAAGCCTATATAAACAAGCCACAGTGTGACAATCCGTCAATTTACGATTGATATTTTATTCTCAATATTTATTTGAAAATATTATTCTAATGATACAATATGAACTCACTTATTTTTGGGAAGAAATTTGGATTTACGTCTTGGAGTAACATCGACTACGTTTAAACCGGAGGATTCAACGTTACGTGCTTACGTTTACATACACCCTCCTTGGTGACAGTCCGACATTTCAGAAAATAAATTTGTCCATGAATATTATTTTGGAGTTTTAAATTTGTGTTGGTTCATAAACTCACAAATTTACGAGAAGAGATTAGGACTTACGATTTTATTTTAACGTCCTTTACGACTAAACCGGAAACCTTAGGATTACGTATTTACGTTTTCGAACTCCGTTTTTGATGAGACAATTTTTATTAGATTCGTTTTGTGACGTTGATTCATAATTTATAAAAACGTTTTTCGTAAAACGACCCGAGGGCACGCAAATCGAGGAAACTAGAATCGAGGAATACCCGTAAACTAGTGAGATGGGACAAAATACATTGTCCCACCCCACTAGCTTAGTTTAGACGGCACTACTTGACACCACACACTAAGGTGGCATCAAGTTAGCTAATATGTTACAAGTGTAAGCATAGCTTACATTTTAAGCCATACTTTCCCACTTTCCATCCAAAACTAGCAACTAGTTTCATTTCTTTCATTTACACACATGCAAAAACCACTAAACTCTCTCCCTACACTCTCTCTTTGCCGTCCCAAATACTCCACAAAAACACCATCATTGATCAAAATTTAACCATAAACATATGTTATAATTAACATATGTTAATCTCCATTCAAAAAGATGAAGATTGGTGCAACTTATAACATCCAAGGAGGAGTTTTCATGGAGTAGGAGGGCTGATTTTCCACAAGGTTCTCATGAAGAATGATGGTCTTGAAGATGGTCATGGTTGTCTACAAGTTTCTCCATCAAAAATCCATGTTTTGATCAACCTACATCATCATGGTGGTATAAAGATTGTCCTCCTCATCTTCTTGTTATTTTGATTATGTAATCATGTAATTATTTCCTATTTGTATATATTTATGATGATTATATGATGATAAAAATGTTATGTGGGGATTTGTTGTTGATAATCATGGATGAAAAGATGAAAAACTATAAGTAAAAGTGGGTAAATCTTGTTAAAATAATAGTCTGTATAAAAACAGTAAAGAACCACATGTTTGACTGACAAAATGATGAAATAGAATCCATTTACAGTAAGCTATGGGTCTTGTACACATGTGAGAGTTGGCCATGCAATGGAATCATTGTAATGAGTGAGATATGATCAAAACAAGTTTAGGGTATAAATCTGAAGTTACTGTTTTGGACGATTTTTAGAAAATATTTAGAAGATGATTCAACAGTAGCTATAAAAGAGTTAAATATAGCACATATCATGTCGTTTATGTGATAAAAATTTGAGCTTCTATCTCCATGTAGAACTCAAGATATGGCAGTTTTAGTGAAGATGAAGTTAAAAATCAGATTTTTGGAAATTAAAGAATAATACTATTATATAAGCACTCACATTTTAATATATAAAATGTAAAATAAAAACCCACTAACTTATAAAACTTATTTATATAAATATATATAAAAGGGTAATCAAATGGATAAATTATATAAATGGTGGTGAAATAATGTTTATAAGTAATAAAAACTATAAACATGATTTTTACGACTTTTTCGGCTATTGCCGTAAAATTAACGTTTTTGTTAAATAAAACTTAGATGGTTGGACCCGTCTAATGAAAACTTTATAAAACTTATATACTGATATATAGACATGTATAACAAGTAAAAACCGATAAAACCCGAACTATAGGGCATACGGACATTAACAAGTTAAATAAACATATTGGACTTAAGACACGCAAACGGGTAAAACTGGTAAACTAATATAAAAGTTATCGACATATAACACTAAAAGGAGTAAACGAGAATATGTAAACCCACTTGATCATCATATGTATATAATCATCATATGTATACATAATTGTTATTTTATAAAGTCATTGGACATGAGTCTAAGACGAAGTATTATTTGTTTAGGTTTCCGTGATTGAAGCACGTACCGTACATCCAAATCGCCGATAATCGTCTTCCCACATCAACGTGAGTTCATAGCCTCGCACTCTTTTAAATGTTTTCTAAATGCTTTATAAACCCTCGAGGGAGATAACATGTTAGTTTTTATAAAAGTTTGACACCATTTGTCCCGATTGTTTGTTTATTGATTTTGGACCCGAATGATTGAATGACCCGATTGTATGACCCGATAAATGATTAATGGACCCGATAGATGAAATCAAATGGATTATTAAAGTTAGGTTATGTCACTAAAAGTCCCATTAGCATGAATTGTGAACTACCGGGAGTTGGTAGACACTTATGCATTTAATAGTACTATTTGGGGACGATCACCCCAGTTCGCGCCTTGACGGTTGATCCCCGTCGTGCCACATTGATTGGTAAGCGAATTTATGTATGAGAAGATTTCCATAGCGTGACCTTTGTGACGACACGCTACTTTAGATGGGCAAAATTGGAATCGGGTTAGCTACCCGTTGTTGGTTTAGTAAGGTAACAATCTCATGCGGCTTATAATAATCCAAAATTTACAAAATACTAATAGACGCTCCTAATTACGAAGTATTGCCTGACTAGCAATACAGGGTCATACTATTGATATTATGTTTGTGTTTTGGTTTTCATAACCATATTCATATAACGGTATTTATTTGATTTTATACAACGTCATAAGACGTATTGTATGATGTTTTTACGACATTGGCTCGTATAATAATTTTTAAGGCAAATGCCTATATTATGATTTTCGATAAGGATTTATATAAAATGACTTTGGCTATTTTATGGCCTATTACAAAGATTTGTATAAAATGATTTTGGCTATTTTTCGGCCTATTACAATGATTTGTACGAATTGATTTTTGGTACTAATTTTATACCAAAGTTATATTGATGGAATTTATTAAACTCTATGAATTCACTCGGCGTTATCGCTGACCTTTTCTTTTAACATGTTTTATCTCAGGTACTTGAAGGTAATTCTCGGGAAGACGACAAGAATTCATGGCCCGCACTTAAACAATATTTTTCCATTCAAACACTTGTAAAACTTTTGTATGTAATGTAATGACTTGGGACCGATGTAACTTTGTTGTTTATGAATGGAAATGATTTAATATTAAACGACGCGATTTTTATGCGTTGTCTATGATGTGAGTAATGTGCTATCCCGTAACACCAACTAGTCTTCCGCTGTACTAAGTTGTATAAATTTGGGGGTGTTACAGTTTGGTACCAGAGCTCTCGTTATAGAGAACGAAAGATTTTTAAAACTAAGGTTTTGAATAAAACTTTTCAAAATCTTTTAACTATAAACATTTTTCTAAAAATGTCTAAAAATCTTTTGACTATAACGGTGCCGAAGAATTCCCGAGTTACCGACAAGGCCAAGACCGAGAAGTGTTATTTTAATATATATATATATAACTTGGATTATATATATATATGATGTAATTTTATACATGATTGTTTGATGATTAATTTGATTTTTATACGAGGTATTTATACGACGTAGATTGTCACAAGTAACCCTAAATCCCCTAGTAAATTAATCGAAGCTATTCTCGTAGGAATTCTAGCTATCCTAGATCTAAACCAAGTTGTGGATATTTATGATCACAACAAATGGTTGATATTCATAGAAATGTAGATATTAGTTGATTGTGATATTGAAAAAGAATTGGCGAGATTAAATCTGATATCGATGTCATGACGATCTTTTCTTATAGAGTGGAGTTTGACAAAACGTTACCACCTAGAAAGATGTCATCTGACTCGTTATCATCCAATTCTTAAATTGAAATTGAAAGGGTGAATGTTGCACTTGAGGCTGTTATTGGAACCATTACCCAAAAGCCTCATGCCACTAGTACCTTTTCGAGAAGTCTAGTTGAATGATCAAGTCATTTTATATTAATGACTCATTTGATAATTGTTGTTGTAAGAGCTAATAGGATTGAAAATTAAGTGTGGATTTATATTGAGATTGTATTGCCTTTACAAGGCCGAAGAATAAGATTGAAAGTATTAGAATATGAGGTAGGATATTGAATTGAGTATAAAATTGGTTGAAACTTGAATAAAGTAAAATTTTACTTTTATGGGATATAAGATTGTTAAGAGGAAGTCGTTAAGTTTTGTGATTGAATTATAAGGATTTAATTGATTGTTGATTCGTGTTAAGGGTTGTTCCTAGACCATTGTCCACTAACAAGGATGCCCAGTGTCCAAGAAATGAATTGAAGAAATCTTCTTCTGAATTGAGACCGATGGATCTTCTGGGACATGTGGAACACCTAATGACTCTTGTAGATTAGTATTCATTGTGGTATCTTTTAAAAATCCCTAACTTAACTGAGATATCAGTTGGTAGGATGAGTTCTGAGAATTGTATGACATAGTGACGCGTAATGTGTTACGGTACAATTTTGACTTGTTTGTGATTAATGAAAAGACTACCTTTGATCGCTAAATTCTACACGTATCGATGTTATCTATCCGTTATTGCTTCATCCTAATGACCGCATTAGTGATGCAACCATTGAACAAGTACTCATCTTGATTTGAGTTACGTTGTGAATTATTCTTCGTTAGTACCATCGAGGTCATGAACCTCATGATTATTTGGCTAAGCTCATTTCCTATCATATCGTAGTTAATTCTTGGTGAACAAGCTTTCATCACTCTTTTGCAGATCACTCATTGTTTTTATAAGACAAAACAGTATCCATTGAGAAAAACTGAGTTTTCATCACTATAAGGATTATTCAAAGTAAGATTTATAAGTGATTGTTATCGAAATAAAGTTGTTTATAAAGTACCTTGGAAAAACTTAATTGTTTTCATAATAAAGAAAATCTTTGTAAATTTATTCTTGATTCTTATTTAAGATTTAAGCATGAAAATGTTTTTATTATAAACATGATGATAAAATTTTGACGAACTGAGTATTGCATCGTTAATCTTGAAATTGTATATAGTTGCGCGCCTACATACAATTTGGAATGGACTATGCAAGACTGATTAGTAGTCACCATAAAACTAATGAATAAACAATACATTTTCTGTGAGGATTGTGAAAGATTAAATTTTAATGAGATCTGCAAGAAGTGAAAAATAAGGACATAATGTTAGGGACACCTACATATGTGCCTGTAGCATCTATTCTTCTGAGTTGAATTTACTCATCTGTGGAAATTGTCTTATTTGACAATTGACAATTCTTTCTTGTCCAATTCTCCCTTAGTGAGATTCTTAGGAAAAGTATATGATTACCGAGTGTTGATACCCGACAGGATGTATTAACGTTCTTATCATTTCTTTTGATTTGATTTCATTTGAATGACCTGGGTAACGATCCGAGGAGCTTTCGAATGCGTACTCGAATTATGAAAACATGGAATATATTCATATTCGTTAAATGTTTTCATCTGTATCCGATTTGAAATTCTCTCGCGTAGATTATGCGTTGACCTTACTCTTTTAATAGTAATTGTGTATCCTAATATCCCTGAAATTGTGAAGGATTACGAATTATTATTAGTCTTTTGAGAAGTTCACATCTTATCGACGGCAATGCAACTGAAAAGTTGGTAATGCCAATAGAATAGATTGATTGATAATGACATGACGACATTGTCTTAATTGATGGGAACTCGAGTAGAATTACCCTAAATGATAAGATGTTGATTATCAAAAGTGAACTAAATAATTCTTGATGGATGACCATATCCTATATTTAGATTTGAAATTATACCGTGAATGGTTGTGAATTAGTTATAGATATTGTAATCTAGCAGAACCTAATATGAATTTATTAAAAGATGTTTTTGATATCTGAAACTTTAGGAGGTATTTGTTGGTAAATTACCTAGAATTTCGCCATTAAGGCAAGTAGAAATTGGTATTGATTATATTTCCGGTGCTGCACTTGTGGCTTGTGCACTGTACGTCAGCACCATATAAATTAAAGGAATTACCGTACAACTGAGAAAGTTGTCGGAGAAAGATTTTATTATACCAAGCCTATCATCCTGAAGAGCTATGGTGTTATCTTTCCTTATATTTATAGATTACTGTGACTGAGTAAATTGACAATCGAAAACGATATCCATAACTCGAAATGGAAGAATTGTTCGATCATTTACAAGGTTCTAGAAAATTTGATCCTTAGCATGGTTATCATCAACTTCGCATCTGCGAAAGAGATTATCTATTCCAATCACTACATCCGGTGCTTGTAATGAACGTTATGAGTTTCACGTGATGACGTTTGGATTGACAATGCACACGTAGTATTCATAAAATTGGTGAATTACGTGTGTAGGCTGTAATTTGATAAATTCATGCTCGTGATCATTAAGGACCATTTGTTTGTTTATAAGAATAAGATTGAGTTAATAAGTTAATTATAGATTGCCCTGAACTGGCTGAACAATAAAAACCTGTATCTTGAATATTTAACATGGGACTTAAGACTCAATAATTTACATGATTTAACCATGTGATTAATAGATAATGGAAGCTATATTGACTTTTCAAAGATTTGAACCATTAACGCTTAGGGATTAAAAACTTAATCCTTTACATAAAATGACCGTTGGATTAAAAATGGTAAGATGTATGCATATAGACTCTTCAAAAATTAAGAGCCCTTTTAAGATTTTGGATTTTACCAAAAAGAAATGAAAATATGTTTTGACAAATGTTTTAACAAAGGATTTTTAAAGGGATTATTCCCTTATACACAAACCATTTAACTAATCTTCTGTTTAGGGGTAAATGTTTGTGTATACCTCAAGATAACTTAAGAAGGACTGAGTAAAACCATTTATACCATAACGTGAAAACTTAAAACGACAATTTTTGCTTTTCAAACTAAGAAAACTTTGACCAAGGTATAAACAAAGGTTTTTCGAACATTTACGAATCTTATTAAATATTTTTGATAAATCAACAAAAATCTTGTTAATTAAATTCAAATTTATTTTGAACATTTTATATAATTGGTCAAACTAAGAAATATAAAATTTTTACGTTTACGTTTCATAAAAAAAATTAACTAATAATTATTTAATTAATTATAATAATTATCGACGCTTTAGATGACGGATTGAGTAAAACGGATAAAAATGATAGTTGAGAAGAAACTAAAGCATAGAAGACATGAAGAAAGAATTTTGAATAAATACGGTTGCGATATTTATTTCATCAGGAAGGTGAACGTAATTACTGACGCATAATATATAAAGAATACCTGAGTGAATTATGGACACGATAATCACATCATCATGAGAAGTGAATATAGATACTGACGTATTATATAAAATATAAAGAACCAATTAGGACATGTTCCTTAATAATGAAGGTGCAAAATAAAGTGCCGAACAATATAAAAATAAACGATGTTTGTAAAAAGGATAATGTAGATAATAAAAGGAGTTCGCGTCTAATGTGAACCATTAAAATAAAGAAGTCAATAGCGTTAAATGTTTTAAAGACCACTTGTGATTGTCTAATATGGAGATTGTGAGATATAGTTGTGTTAGAATTTGTAAGTATAAGTATTCTATTTATGTCATCTATGACTAAAAGTATCTTTGTCTGAAGAAGTTGTACTGATGACAATTATGAAGGCAGATATCGCCTCATACATTAGTAAACGTCTAGCTATTGCTAAGGTCATCATCTGAATTTGATTCGATTTGGGTCATTGTCGACAGACTGACCAAATCTGCTAATATCGTTCCCGTTAATGATAAATGCAAAAGAATTATGTAAACATAGTGTGCCTGTATCGAACATCTATATCAAGATCCTCGCTTCGCATCGAATTTCTAGAGATTTGCTCAGAAATCATTGAGAACGAACCTTGATGAGAGTACTATGTACCATCCCAAATCGAAGGGACGAGGTAAAGTAACGATACAGAGTAATATAAGTGTTGTCTTATGTTTGAATGAATGACCTTTGGTAATGAACCATATAATCGTTTTCCTTTGAAAAGATTATCATTGATAATCATCGTATTAGGATTGAGATCGAATCTTGTTAGAATCTAAATCTTAGAGCATCTGTGAGCAGAAGTTGAGATGAAGACATCCGACATACACCCATTGTGAGTTGGACATGTCTCTTAGGTTTAAGGTTTCCTATGATGGCGAACCTATCCTTGCAAAATACCCGACCCGCGAGATCTGAAATGATTGTTGAAATTAGGATTTGATTATTAACTGCCGAGAGTGGGTAAGAGGTTATGTGAATATGAAAATGTAGACCTTGAAGTGCCAAATGGGTAGCGAAGTTATGCCACAAGTTTTAACCTTGGAAAGATGAATTCATGATCTGACAAATCATGGGATATAAGTCCCCGATTGTATGGGACCATTGAGATGATGTAAAAGTTGGGATTGAAAGGCATATAAGATGGATCTACCCTAGGACTTCAACGACTGCGTAAATTATGCTTTGTATATCGAACTTGATGGAATATCTATCAAGTTAAAAATCTGAATTCTTCTTAGTAATGTTTAGATCGGCGAAAAGTTGCATTCATCAAAAACCCGTGAACATCATGGATAGAGAAAGTAAGTCAACATTAAGCCTGATCTTATTCCCGTAGTTATGTTTGATGAAACTCGCGTATTGTAATGAATTGCACTTGTGAGAAAAGACCAAATGTGGAGGAAATACCCACATGGCTTAAACTCTATAAGAAGCGAGTAGTAAGGTAAGATGATCTTTGAGGACAAAGATCCTGTTTAGGGGTAAATGCTGTGACAATCCGTCAATTTACGATTGATATTTTATTCTCAATATTTATTTGAAAATATTATTCTAATGATACAATATGAACTCACTTATTTTTGGGAAGAAATTTGGATTTACGTCTTGGAGTAGCATCGACTACGTTTAAACCGGAGGATTCAACGTTACGTGCTTACGTTTACATACACCGTCCTTGGTGACAGTCCGACATTTCAGAAAATAAATTTGTCCATGAATATTATTTTGGAGTTTTAAATTTGTGTTGGTTCATAAACTCACAAATTTACGAGAAGAGATTAGGACTTACGATTTTATTTTAACGTCCTTTACGACTAAACCGGAAACCTTAGGATTACGTATTTACGTTTTCGAACTCCGTTTTTGATGAGACAATTTTTATTAGATTCGTTTTGTGACGCTGATTCATAATTTATAAAAACGTTTTTCGTAAAACGACCCGAGGGCACGCAAATCGAGGAAACTAGAATCGAGGAATACCCGTAAACTAGTGAGATGGGACAAAATACATTGTCCCACCCCACTAGCTTAGTTTGGACGGCACTACTTGACACCACACACTAAGGTGGCATCAAGTTAGCTAATATGTTACAAGTGTAAGCATAGCTTACATTTTAAGCCATACTTTCCCACTTTCCATCCAAAACTAGCAACTAGTTTCATTTCTTTCATTTACACACATGCAAAAACCACTCAACTCTCTCCCTACACTCTCTCTTTGCCGTCCCAAATACTCCACAAAAACACCATCATTGATCAAAATTTAACCATAAACATATGTTATAATTAACATATGTTAATCTCCATTCAAAAAGATGAAGATTGGTGCAACTTATAACATCCAAGGAGGAGTTTTCATGGAGTAGGAGGGCTGATTTTCCACAAGGTTCTCATGAAGAATGATGGTCTTGAAGATGGTCATGGTTGTCTACAAGTTTCTCCATCAAAAATCCATGTTTTGATCAACCTACATCATCATGGTGGTATAAAGATTGTCCTCCTCATCTTCTTGTTATTTTGATTATGTAATCATGTAATTATTTCCTATTTGTATATATTTATGATGATTATATGATGATAAAAATGTTATGTGGAGATTTGTTGTTGATAATCATGGATGAAAAGATGAAAAACTATAAGTAAAAGTGGGTAAATCTTGTTAAAATAATAGGCTGTATAAAAACAGTAAAGAACCACATGTTTGACTGATGAAATGATGAAATAGAATCCATTTACAGTAAGCTATGAGTCTTGTACACATGTGAGAGTTGGCCATGCAATGGAATCATTGTAATGAGTGAGATATGATCAAAACAAGTTTAGGGTATAAATCTGAAGTTAATGTTTTGGACGATTTTTATAAAATATTTAGAAGATGATTCAACAGTAGCTATAATAGAGTTAAATATAGCACATATCATGTAGTTTATGTGATAAAAATTTGAGCTTCTATCTCCATGTAGAACTCAAGATATGGCAGTTTTAGTGAAGATGAAGTTAAAAATCAGATTTTTGGAAATTAAAGAATAATACTATTATATAAGCACTCACATTTTAATATATAAAATGTAAAATAAAAACCCACTAACTTATAAAACTTATTTATATAAATATATATAAAAGGGTAATCAAATGGATAAATTATATAAATGGTGGTGAAATAATGTTTATAAGTAATAAAAACTATAAACATGATTTTTACGACTTTTTCGGCTATTGCCGTAAAATTAACATTTTTTTTAAATAAAACTTAGATGGTTGGACCCGTCTAATGAAAACTTTATAAAACTTATATACTGATATATAGACATGTATAACAAGTAAAAACCGATAAAACCTGAACTATAGGGCATACGGACATTAACAAGTTAAATAAACATATTGGACTTAAGACACGCAAACGGGTAAAACTGGTAAACTAATATAAAAGTTATCGACATATAACACTAAAAGGAGTAAACGAGAATATGTAAACCCACTTGATCATCGTATGTATATAATCATCATATGTATACATAATTGTTATTTTATAAAGTCATTGGACATGAGTCTAAGACGAAGTATTATTTGTTTAGGTTTCCGTGATTGAAGCACGTACCGTACATCCAAATCGCCGATAATCGTCTTACCACATCAACGTGAGTTCATATCCTCGCACTCTTTTTAATGTTTTATAAATGCTTTATAAACCCGCGAGGGAGATAACATGTTAGTTTTTATAAAAGTTTGACACCATTTGTCCCGATTGTTTGTTTATTGATTTTGGACCCGAATGATTGAATGACCCGATTGTATGACCCGATAAATGATTAATGGACCCGATAGATGAAATCAAATTGATTATTAAAGTTAGGTTATGTCACTAAAAGTCCCATTAGCATGAATTGTGAACTACCGGGAGTTGGTAGACGCTTATGCATTTAATAGTACTATTTGGGGACAATCACCCCAGTTCGCGCCTTGACGGTTGATCCCCGTCGTGCCACATTGATTGGTAAGCGAATTTATGTATGAGAAGATTTCCATAGCGTGACCTTTGTGACGACACGCTACTTTAGATGGGCAAAATTGGAATCGGGTTAGCTACCCGTTGTTGGTTTAGTAAGGTAACAATGTCATGCGGCTTATAATAATCCAAAATTTACAAAATACTAATAGACGCTCCGAATTATGAAGTATTGCCTGACTAGCAATACAGGGTCATACTATTGATATTATGTTTGTGTTTTGGTTTTCATAACCATATTCATATAACGGTATTTATTTGATTTTATACAACGTCATAAGACGTATTGTATGATGTTTTTACGACATTGGCTCGTATAATAATTTTTAAGACAAATGCCTATATTATGATTTTCGATAAGGATTTATATAAAATGACTTTGGCTATTTTATGGCCTATTACAAAGGTTTGTATAAAATGATTTTGGCTATTTTTCGGCCTATTACAATGATTTGTACGAATTGATTTTTGGTACTAATTTTATACCAAAGTTATATTGATGGAATTTATTAAACTCTATGAATTCACTCGGCGTTATCGCTGACCTTTTCTTTTAACATGTTTTATCTCAGGTACTTGAAGGTAATTCTCGGGAAGACGACAAGAATTCATGGCCCGCACTTAAACAATATTTTTCCATTCAAACACTTGTAAAACTTTTGTATGTAATGTAATGACTTGGGACCGATGTAACTTTGTTGTTTATGAATGGAAATGATTTAATATTAAACGACGCGATTTTTATGCGTTGTCTATGATGTGAGTAATGTGCTATCCCGTAACACCAACTAGTCTTCCGCTGTACTAAGTTGTATAAATTTGGGGGTGTTACACACAGCCTTCATAATTTTTATCCATTCCCTTCTTTTTATTTTAGCCGATCGCAACACCAAACCCAACAAAGGGTTTCGGTTGGTTTTGTTTGGTTTTCGGTTTAGCATAAAATCTAGTCCTAGCCCCTCTCTAGGGTTGTTGGGTAGATTTTCCACAAGCGTTGAAGCTCGGTTTACACGTGCTAGAATCACGGTTAGCTCGTTGTATTACGTGTGTACAAGAACGTAATATAGTCTTACTTTAGACTATATCTTGGTGGTATTCGTTATAAACCCTAATTGGTGATTCGTTCTTTATCTTGTGGATTTGCTTTAGTTAAAAGGTACGTAAACCTAATTCGATTAATTATAATTACGTTATTATGATCTTGTTAAATCGCTTCCACTATATGTGTGCTTTGATCTCGTTTAGGGTTTCTATAATTGTTATGAACTATATAAACCTTCAGCGGCATCGAGAGCCGTTTTAACATGTTATAATTATCGAAAATCTAAGGTTTTTTAACTAATAATTGTTTTGAGTTAAAACTACATGTTTTTTTAGGTTTTCTTAAAAATTAGGGTTTGGCCAATTTTCATTAAAAAAAATTGTTTTTGAAACCCTAAATTACATGTTGTATAATTTTAGATTGAATTGCATGATTAATTGTTATGTCATGTAAATTAAAGGTTACGATCCGAAGAGATTTAATTATTAAGAGATTTTGGTGGATCCATGATGAACGTGCATGTTTTCATTGATCGTAAAATTATATGTTTATATGATTTTATGTGCTACTTGCTTTATTTGATTCAATAAATCTTGAATTAGGGAAGACTTTTATATGAATATTAAAACCTAGATTTAAAGGTTATTGAATAAATCGTATGCATGTGGCTATTTGATTTATTTATCGCACATATAAATTGTTATTATGTGTTTATGATTTAGTTTTTTACTTGTTTGTGTTAAAAATTGTACGAATTGTTGTAAACAAGGTTTTTTTTACAAAAACAAATATGGACTAAATAATATTAAAATTAAGATTTGTTTGAGATCTAAGTTACATAGAATTACGTTGATTGGTGAATTGCAATAAAAATCTAACGACATACTCCTTTTGACAAACTATAAAGTGGGTATAACGCATCGTTGGTCATGTACCCGATTAAGGAAGGATGTGTTAAGCCATTAGTCGCTGACCAAATTCCCGGCTCGCCTGTGCGTCAAATTTAAATTACCTATGATTATTATTTGCATTATACCTTAAGGTTGATTTACCACAAATTCACATCCGAAATCACAATGAATAAGGTTATTGCTTTGTGCTTTAGCCGTAAGTACGTTGTGAATAGTTATGCGTAAATTCTTTGATTGGTTAAACCAATACCTCAACATAATTTATGTAGAAATTTAGTCTCGTGAAAAAAATTTACAAAATGTTTTATTAAAATTATGCTATGGAGTTGTATGCAAGTATACCCTTAAACCTCTTTTATTTATTGGGACACTCTAATTTATGTGTGTTGACAAGTATACCCTTAAACCTCTTTTATTCATTTTCAACACCACTTGCACCATCATTCCCACATTTATTTTCACCCCTTCAGTTCCTTCCATCAAACTGATTCAATGGCCTATCTGGTTTCTTCCAATTTCTAATAACTCTTTTCCACCACATAGTACTCGATCATAGTGATGGATCCACAGGTAAATTTTCAATTTAATTTTCGATATATTAAACTCTAAATTTACATGTAATCTGTTCTTCAATTAAATCAATAAATTATCAATAATTGGTATTAAGTGTGACATTTATGTTAATCTTTTGATTACGATTCAAGTTCATTTATACTATTTAGTGTGAATCGTTGAAACAAGGGTGGATGCGATTTTTTTGATATTTTTTTAGTTTTTGGAATTAAAGGCTTTATAGAATAAAGGGGAAGTCACTGTCGAATGGAATCCCAAAACTTGTTTCAATTTTTGGAACTTTATAGAATAAAGCGTGAGAGCATTTTATTTTGAGAAAGGATATGGATTATCTATCCGGGATTCAAAAAATGACAAGTCTGTTACTTTGCGATGTCACCTAAGTGGTTCTTACCGAGATACACGTGGTATTGTACTTAAAAGGAAAAAGAGCACAGGGTCTCGTTTAACGAATTTTCCTTTCCAAAATGTGGGTAAAAAGGTAAGTGTTGGTACTTGGGTATTTGAGGTAACAGATTTAACACATAATCACAAGCGAGCAAATATGTGTGAGCTGCCATCAATTCGTCGGTTACCACTTGCTGACGTAGAGAGTGTCAAAGAAATGACTTTGTCTGGAATACTGCCAAGACAAGTTCTTTCTTCCTTACGTCAGAAAAAGGAAAATATCCCAGCAAACTCGAGAACTATATACAATCTAAGAGCAAAACTCAACAAGGATAGTTTGAGAAATTGGACGGAGGTTAGTTCCTTGTTTCATGAACTTAAAACTGCTGGTTTTATATATGATATTAAACACAATCCACAAGGTGTTATAACTCCTTTGTTCATTATACACCCTTTGTCAATTCGATTGGCTAAAGTATTCCCCAATATATTTGTGATGGATTGCACTTACAAAACCAAAAAATATAACATGCCTCTTCTTGATATCATTGGCGTTACATGTTTTAATACCTCATTCTATTCTGGGTTTGCATTTCTTGATAAAGAAGATGAGGAGAATTATAAATGGGCATTGAAGGCATTTAAGAAAATTCTTGTAGAGGGTAATGGACCATCTGTTATTATGACTGATCGGGAGTTGGCACTAATTAATGGCATAAAGGCTGTATTTCCAAACACAACAAGCCTTTTATGTGTGTGGCATATTAATAAGAACGTACTCTCACATTGCAAAAAGCTGTTTGGACGTGCTGAAGATTTCGATACATTCATGTCAAGTTGGAATAATGTGGTATATTCAACAACACATGCCATTTTTAAGGAAAACTGGGATGAATTTGAGTTAACGTATAAAGAGAAAGGAGATGCAATTGAGTACATTACGGACACATGGATTTCTTGCAAAGAGAAGTTTGTTAGTGCTTGGACCGAGAAGTATTTACATTTTGGTAATCGCGCGAGCTCGAGAGCTGAAGGTGCTCATGCTAAACTCAAACTATATTTACAAGCTTCTACAGGTGGGTTTAGAAAAGTCAAAGAGAAAATTTCTCATGCAGTTGAGCATGAGTTTAAAGAAATTAAAGTGAAACTAGAAAGCGAAAGAATACAAGTTCCTCACGACTGTAATATTCCCTTTTCTAGAGAGGTTTTGTCTCATGTTTCTAAGTTTGCACTGAAGGAGATATATAAACAGTACGAAAAAGTAAAAGAAGGTAATATTTTCAAATATTATGTTTTTATGTCGTTTACAGTTTTTACTCTTACTCAAGGTGTTGTTATTTCATTTGGTTGTAGGCAAATTAAATCCGTGCATCGGTCATTATACAGCAACTATGGGGCTTCCATGTGCTCACAAGATAGCACAATGCGAAGGAGACTCACTTCCGTTGGATCTTATCAATTCACATTGGCGGATTGATACTTTATCACTTGATTCAGAAGATATTATGGACAACGAAAATGCTAATAGATTTGTTACATTGGTTAATGAGTTATCTTCCAGGTACCAAGGATGGCCACTTTGTAAGCAAGAATATGCTATTTTGATGATAACTAACTTGTTGAATGAATCTGAAATTTTATTTGAGCCGGTGGTCCAACAACCAAAAGGAAGACCTCTGAAAGCGAAAAAGAAAAAAGGAAAAACTTCTACTAAACGAGATCCATCAAGATTCGAGTATGTTGAATCATCTCAAACACACAATCCTTCGAGCAGTAATTGTGTATCACAAAGGAACAATGAGTTGATGGACGAAAGTAGTTATACACATCATGAAAACAACTTCACTGATTTGAATGTGTATACAGATTTTCCACGCGAATTTATGTCATCGATGGAGTAGTTTGATAATCATTATCAGGTGACTTTCTAAATAAATTTGTGGGCGTTATTTTACTTTTGTTTCTAGGCTTTAAAACTAACATAATATATATTGATCCAGGTTCAAGAGCCACTCTGCATTGCTGTTTGGAATGATCAAAATGTGCACGGCTACTTAGTGAGAATTAGAACCTTCACTAGTGATGTATGATGGGATAAACTTATTTTTCATTCCATTTTGTTTGTTTTAGCTCTATTTTATTTTCTTGGATCAAATACTGCTATTGTCTCTTTTGTTTTTTTAGATTACATATTTGGTGTTTTGGCATCATGTCTGACAACTTGTGATCTTGTTTATTCAAAGTTGAAACTAATGACTAATGTGAAAACCTAACTTTCTTTGATTAAATCACCTGAGTGTTTACTTTTATTGTTTTATCTTTATAAATATTACATGTATTTGTTTCGAATATGTAGGAGGTTAAAACTATGACCGACATACCATAAAATATTTGTGTTATTTGTATACTAATGCTATCAATAAATATTATACACGTAAATGAACAAAAGGAAAGATTAAGGGTGAAACTGAAAATTATTTTTAAAGCTAGCATAAGGGTATACTTGTCAACACAAATAAATTAGAGTGTCCCAATAAATAAAGGGAGTGTGTAAATCACCTCCCTTCTCCATACATTGATTTTGACATAAAATTTATACCCTTAAAATTTAATTCCTCGAATGCTATCTAATTGACGAACACTTGAAATTACTACGTCATCATATGAGATTTTTGGACGATGTTGTAATGGAGAGAAAACTTTCATAGGATGATAATTAATATGATGGTTTTACGTTATTCAGATTAGGCGACTTAATTAAGTTACTCAATGAGATCTAGAAACTTAAGGCATTCAGAAGGGATGAAACATGTTTACAATGCAAAACGTTTTTGGCAATGTAAATCCCTTAAATATCTAGAAATTAAAAAATTGTTTGTCAATTGAATTTTTCGACAAGTCACTATGTTGAGTATATTCATTACTAGCAGATCAACTGATGTAATGGATCTATGTCAATATATGTTCTAGGATTCAAGGAAAATACTATGGTATATGTACGTGGTAATTTTATTTTCTTGAAAGTATTCTATTATCGAAAATACTAATATTTGAACTTATTTCTATAGAAATGGCTCAACCTGACAATAACATTATAAGTTCTGTGTTCAAAATGTTTTTTGATCATCTTGAACTTACTGGCCCAAACTTCAATGATTGGTACCTCTCACTAAGAATTGTCTTGAGAGTAGCGGGTACTATTGATATCTTGACCACTCCTTATCCAGAGGATCTTGTTGAAGGAGCTTCTGAAGCGCAAAGGCTTGAACACACTGCTAATGTTAAGAAGCACTCGGAGGTGACTTGCTTAATGCTAGGGAAAATGGATCCTCCACTTCAAAAGAAGTATGAGCTATTTTCGCCTAAGCGTATGCTTGATGAGCTCAAGACTATGTCCGAGAAGCCGCAAGATGTGGAGTTCTATGACTTAGTAGATGCTTTGCATAGCTGCACGTAAACTCTTGGAAAGTCTGTTAGTGCACATTACATGGAGATGAGGGGTTATGGAACATCTCATTTCACTAGGACAATGTGACAACCCTGGTTTTGAGGTTCGTCACTTAGTTTTGTTTTGTGCTAGTTACGTGTCTTTACGTGTTTTAGTGTCTCTTTCAGGTGAGTATGTGGTTAAGCTTGAGGATAGGAGTGGCTAGATTTGGATGCATTAGGATTGCGTATAGAAGGAGATCCCCGTTCTTTCTTAGTTTACCTTTATGTTTTTTTTGTTTGATAAGTGATACATGTTGGCACCTATATGTTTGTTTGGTTTATGTTTATTGTTTGTCTTGGGTAAGTGGTAGGACTGTTACCTACTTACCTAGACTCCTGCATTGTTGAGGTATTGTCATGACATTTGTGTCGCCATTTTTGACATTGTATTTGCATTTAGTTATCTCTATAGACAGGCTATTGTTGTGATGATATCCATACGTCGTGCCCCATATTCCGCCATGGTGGGGTGTGACAGAATGGTATCAGAGACAATGGTTATAGAGAATTAGGTTGCCTAGTCGTGTAGCCTAGTCTATAGCTTAAGGGTCCCTGCATATAGGCGTCATAGGAGTATGTGTGCATTTTATAATAATTGATGTCTTTGGATGTTATTTATTGCGATATTTTGACTAGTATGAATTGAACCATAGTATGTTCATACTTAGTCACATGTTATTTTCTTTTCGGGTTTGTGACTAGTGCGGGTTGAACCATAATTGTCCACGCTAGTCATTGTTTTATTTTGCTTAAATTGTACATTATAGTACATAATTTGGTACAAGGTAGTTTCTATCTTTTGTCGAGTTATTTTACATACCTGAGGTATGTTATTTTTCTTTTGATGTTTAAGTCATGTTCCCTAAGAATCGTGTGGTGGTTCGAGTTACTAGGAGTACATGGGTAGGAAGGATTTTAAGCTGTTTCCACTCTTATGGGCGACATGACTTATAACTGATTATGTTTTTCATTTTGGATTTAGTCTATGTTGTTTTAGGTAGACTATGGATTTCGGTATTCCAAGAGTTTTACTATGTTATTTTAATAGATGGGGTTTTGGACCTATTTGGTTATGTGGTTATGAGCTTATGTGAGTAGATGGATTTATGTGTTATATGTTGTATTGATTCTTATAAGTGTCATCATAGGAGGGAGTGCAATGGGGAAAGGGTAATTGTATAAGTATGGTGGCCAACATAGTTATACAAGTACCACAACTTCAATGGGTTCTCAAGTATGATTGCATGAAAGAGAGTTAGTACATGCTTGTATATGATGAGATGTGGATTTTGAGTATATTTATAATATATGGGTTTATGTAACGGCTGCCTACGATATGGCTATTTTTATTAGTGTGTTATATGTTTTGGGTTATAGTCGTGTTGTGTGATTATGGGGTCACACGATATGGTTTGGTTTTGGAGGTGGGCTTTATGCCTTGTTGTGGCATGGTGAGATGGTGAGAAGGTGATTACTCGTATGGAAAAACGAGCGTATAAAGCGATTGATTGACTTACGTGTATGATAACGAGTATGTTTGGGAGATTCGATAGGTATACATATGCGGATGTATATATACTAATAGATGTTATGTTATGATTTACGGTCGTTCAGTAGTTATTATAACTTGAACGTACCTAGTACACTCTTGTGTTTAAACAATTTATTAGAGCTCGAGTTTGGTGGAGTTCCAACGAAGTTTTGAATCTTTTGAAGTGTGTCTTGTAGCGTACTCTTTGAGTTTCGTATTTCACGTGTACGTTTTAAAATGGTGTTTTTGGTTTCAAGCCTATTGAAATAACTTGGGATTTCTTTTGAGATAATGAAATCTTTTGTGTTGGGTCTTGCATTTCTTTTGGTCGGTATATATTGAGTTAGGTGGTTGGTTGTATTCGGTAAAATAAGGGTAAGGTGTTGGAGTCGTGTTTGAAACAAGATGTAACATAGGATTTCATTTAATCAACACTTATTTATTTCAAATTTTAAAAGACTTTCTTTAAAATAAAGCGAAGTAAAATTTCTTTCTACTTACATAGTTTATATAATTGGGTTTAACTGATTCCTGTCATTTATAATTATTAATACAAGGTTAAATTGAGTTTATGAAGATTTCACATACAATTTTATCTTTCATTAATATAAAACTATTTTGGTCATAACTTGTTCGTTTTTAAAGCTTTTTGGATGATTCAAAAGCCTAAAATTATGTACTCGGAACGTACCTTTCAAATATTCAGAATGTATAGTCATGGGATGTCAGTATCTTGGCCGAAATTATTGTACAAGTGTCGGGTTAAAGGTTGAGTTTGAATAGTAGTTTATTTTTATGATTTGGGATGCACGGGATACCTAGTTTTTGAGTTGAGTTTTGAGTTCGTCAAGAGGGCTGTTTGTAGATTGTTTGAGTCACGTAGATGTGGGAGGTAATAATAAATAAATAAAAAGGAGATATATATTCTTTTGGTAAAGTCGATCTTTGGCACGGTTTAAATAATATGTCGCGGGGTGTAATATGTTTTGGTTGCCATTGGGTGCTTATTGGATTATTTTTCGTTGTCATGGGTCATTTTGAATTGATACATAATCTGGGTTTGAGTTTTCTTTTGAGTCTCGTGGTTTTTGACTTGTTTTAATTGGTGCACGTGAAATGTCGTTAGTTATCCGTGGGTTTGATTCGTTGATCGTATCTGATGGATTCAGGATGTAGTTTTGGTTTCGTATTGTCCGGGAGCGTTGAGGTAGTCATATGAAAGACTTGGTCGCGCCTACACGATTAAGTAGGTGACCATGAGAGAACGGTCGGAATACCCTTAGTGGGGAGGAAAGAAGTTCGTAGACGAACTAATGTGGTCTGATGAGAGGAAGTGTTGGTCTATTAAAATGCGTGTAGAATTTTGCAAGTAGAACGAGGTAGGAATTTATTCGTATTGCCGCTAATAGAGGATGCAAGGAGGACATAGTTGAAACTGCTAAGGATGTTGTATGAACGCTTCGGGTTTACGGTTATGCATTTGGCTTCGCCAAAGCACTAGCGGTTTTCAGGGTGTCAATGAACCAAGTGAGCATGAACGTGTATAAACGAGTTGTCATCGGGAGCATCGACGACGTCTTGATCTACTCAAATCTGAGAAGGAAAGTGAGGCGAATTATGTGTTGGTTTTGGAGTGGAATTATACGCGAGATTTTTGAGTGTGAGTTTTAGTATTAAGTTTACCATGATGAGTAGTTAGAGATGATGGCATATCATGGAACCAGCAAGGGCGGAGTGAAGAAGGATGAGGAAGCATTTTGGAGGCTGAAGAGGTGGATTGGATAATGAGCCGATCTTGGCATTATCGGAAGGACTAGATGAATTCGCGAAGCATGACGATACGTGGAGCAAGGATTTGGATGTACACGAGAACGACAAAAAAAGGCGGTTGCTTATACGTTGCAGGAACTGAAGATTTGGAAGAACTGGATAGACTTAGTTAGTGGAGCTGGATTGTTATATCTGCCTAGAATGGTAGAGGCATTTGGTGTACGAGACGCAGAGAATGATCTATACGGATCATGAACGTCTCCAACACATACTCAATCATCTTGATTGAACATTTGACAAAGATAATGGGTGGAGTTAAGTGATGTAAGAAAATTGCAAGGCCAAGTACCATCTGGGAAAGGCAAGCATGGTTGATGAGACTTGGAGTAAGAAGAATGAAGTGAAGCTGAGACGAACTTGAACTATAAGGATGACGTATTAGGGTGGTTTGGATGAAGGATGTAGGTTGCACGAGTTGAGTTGTCTAAAGCAGAGAACGCGTCAACATGTATGTTGCGTGGCTTGGACAATCATATGGAGAAAAGGGACGTAGACTACTTCCTACATAGGTAGGAGTAGCTTAGAAAGGGCCGAAATTGGTGAAAGTGACGAGAGTTGGGTGATAGTCGATAGACTGACTAATTCATCTCATATTTCAAGAGGAATGAGTATTCACGTAGTTGAGAAGTTGGAAGGATTGCGTACGGAATAGAGGGTGTTGCGTAAAAGTTAACCTAATAGGTATGGAGTGCCTTATGAAGGACTATGGCAAGAGAAGAAACGAAGGGAAGCATCACATCGTGATGTATGGTATGAGTTGAGGAAGAAGAAGGAAGTGTGTATAGAAGCGAAGCATGAATGAAATAGGTCGAGATAGGAACCGAAGGTAAAACTTTGGTAGAGCCTAATGAGTAGAATAAAGCACAACACAGGCTAATACTGTCGTAGTGTGGAAAAGGAAATGGCAATGACCTATACTGATTGTTTGGGAGGCTTAGTGTCGATAATCGAATGGATGAGGAGTTATAGGTGTGATGTGCCATAGGGATGAAGGGCTTGGTCTAACTAAGACAAGATGAAGAAAAGTGAGAAAGAAGTGTATAGGTGCTACTAATGAGCTATCCAAATTTAATGGAAGTAGCTGTAGCATGGGTTTGGATGGAAGTTGATAGACTAACTGAGATAACCATCTTTTTGATGATGTGTATAGATCATAAGATGATTTGGATTGGAAGAACTAATGGACATGTGAAAGACCGTCATAGGTCACTTTGTAAGGAAATTGGAATTTTTAAGTAGTTTGGGGTACGGACTAAAGGGAGTTGATGTACATGATTGGATATGAGTATATCCAGCTAACTAAGAAAGGATAGGCAAGTGAGATATTTATACAACCTTAGGTGTTACACTGAGGGCATGGGTGATTGATTTAGAGGTAGTTAGGAAACTCGTTAGTGATGACTGAGTTTTCATATAATGAGAGTTATCATACTAGAAGTCGATAAATGCCATTTGAGGCACCATATGAATGGATAGGGTGAGTTGTCCCTATTGTGGACTAGAGTTGTAAAAAGAGGCTACTAATGTGGTAATGATGTTATGGAAAGGATGAGAGCAACAAGGGATGCTATGTAGAAAAGGAGGAAACCACTAGAGTTAGTGACAAAGTTATGTAGGAAGTTTCACCCATAGTAACGGGTGGTACGTTTTGGTAAAATGGAAGAGTTGATGTAGAGTTTTGTAGGTCCATTTATGATCTTTGGAAAGATCGGACCATTAGCTTATGAGTATAGAATTACCTGGGGGAAATGAGTTGTATACATGATACATTTCATGTATTGAGATTGGTAAAGGTTGTTTGAGAATGCATTTTGCATGTACGATTATTCGGGACTTGTGTTAGTAAGAGTCTTTGTTTTATCAAAGAGTCGTCTGTGAGATTTATTGACTGTGAGGTCAAGAGTTTGGCAATGAGTTTAATTATTTTTGGTTTGTATATGTGGTATTTTGAAACTTGAACTAAAGTTCACATGGAAATGAGAGGAGTTCGTTTAGAAAACGTATCCTCATGTGGTTTGTTGTTTGTGTGTTTGATCCTAAGGAGTAAATCTCGGGACGAGATTTCTATTAGGAGGGAGTGATGTGACAACCCTGGTTTTGAGGTTCGTCACTTAGTTTTGTTTTGTGCTAGTTACGTGTCTTTATGTGTTTTAGTGTCTCTTTCAGGTGAGTATGTGGTTAAGCTTGAGGATAGGAGTGGCTACATTTAGATGCATTAGGATTGCATATAGAAGGAGATCCCCGTTCTTTCTTAGTTTACCTTTATGTTTTTTTTGTTTGATAAGTGATACATGTTGGCACCTATATGTTTGTTTGGTTTATGTTTATTGTTTGTCTTGGGTAAGTGGTAGGACTGTTACCTACTTACCTAGACTCCTGCATTGTTGAGGTATTGTCATGACATTTGTGTCGCCATTTTTGACATTGTATTTGCATTTAGTTATCTCTATAGACACGCTATTGTTGTGATGATATCCATACGTCGTGCCCCATATTCCGCCATGGTGGGGTGTGACAGACAACCCTATGATCATAATATGGCTATCAACTGTAAGTTTATGGACTTATATTTAATAGTCGTGTGATAGGATCCAACTCAAGATTACGGAATTGCACACAATACATAAAGAGTTAATTTAATTAATAAATTTATTTATTGTATTTACTAATTTATTTAATAAATATATATTTATGTATTTATTAAATTAAACCGAGACAAAATTTTAACGATCGTTAATCAATTACTTGTTAAGTATTAACGAGTGTTAAATAAATATATAGTAAGTAAATATAAAGAAAGAAGTTTTGAAGATTCCGGAACACCCCTAGGGGGGGGGGTTGGTCGGTCAGTTATGGAGGAAAAAGGAAGGGGGAAAAACTTCCTTTTATTTGTTTTTGGATACAAGATTATGCCTATATAAACAAATCCTTCTCCTCATAATTCAATACACAATAAATCTTTCCCCTCTCTTCTCTTTTGGTCGATCGCAATATTCAACCACAAAGGGGGTTTGGTTTGTTTTCTTGGTTGATCTATTTTACTTACAATCTAGTCCTAGCCCCTCTCTAGGATTGTTGGGTAGATTATATACAAGCATTGTAGCTCGGTTTTCACGTGCTAGAATCACGGTTAGCTCCTTGTATTACGTGTGTACATGATCGTAATATAGTCTTACTTTAGACTATATCTTGGTGATATACGGTATAAGCCTGAATTGGTGATTCGTTCTTCGTCTTGTGGATTTGCTTTAGCGTAAAGGTATGTAACCCTAATTCGATTAATTATAATTGTGTTATTATTATGATCTTGTTAAATCGCTTCCGCTATATGTGCTTGATCTCGTTTAGGGTTTTATATAATTGTTATGATGTTAATAAACCTTCATCAACTTGATCAATAGGTCCCTTAACAAGGACTTCAATGATTTTGTTAGAAACTATAATATGCATTGCACGGGGAAAACAATTAATGATTCGCATGCAATGCTCATTGACTACGAATAGGGGTTAAAGGACAAGGCATCTACCTCTACTCCTCCTGTACTAACCATACAAAAGGGTAGAGTGTGTAAGCCAAAACCGCAAGCGAACAAGAAGAAAGGCAAAGGCAAGGGGGATAAGGGCAAGAAAGTTGCGACTTATTCGAAACCTAAGCTGAACTTTGTAATGAAGAATCAATCTCATAAGGATGAGACTTGTCACCATTGCAAGGCAAGTGTTAAATGGAAGAGGAATTTCCCTCTTTACCTCGAAGAGTTGCGAGAAATAAAGAAGAAGTATGAGCAGAGCGCTGCAGCTTCAGGTACTCTATTTATGATTGAATTATTTAATTTGACATACAAATTAAATTCCTGGGTATATGATACGGGATGCGGTATTAACATTTGTAATATGCTGCATGGATTTAATCTGGAAAGGAAGCTATCCTATCGGGAACAATTTCTGCAAGTGGGCAATGGCGCACAAGCAGCGGTTGAAGCTATAGGAACATTTAATTTAGTTTTACCTTCGGGTTTAGTACTGATTATAAATGATTGTCATTATGAACCTACAATTGTTAAGGGTTTTATTTTCTTCTCTTGTTTGTTGAATAATGGATTCGTTCACACTATTGATAATAATGGAATTTTTGTTCAGAAAGATAGTATTTTCTATTTTAATGCAATTTTTGTGAATGGTGTGTTTGAAATATACATGCATGAAAATGAATCCAAGTATAATAATAATTTTGTTTTTAGCATGAATAAGAAGAGAAAGTTTTACAAGAACTCTACTTATCTTTGGCATTGTAGACTTGCCCATATTGCGAGGACTCGTATACAAAAGCTTCAACGTGAAGGTCTTCTGGAAAATATCAATGATGAATCATTTAATAAATAAGAGTCTTGTATCTTTGGGAAGATGACCAAGAAACATTTTAATAACAATATTGAAAGGGCTACTGATCTACTTGGTTTAATACACACTTATGTGTGTGGACCACTTAGACATGTGTCAAGAAAAGGTGCTTGCTAGTTCTTAACATTTACGGATGATTATAGCCGTTATGGTTATGTTTATTTACTTAAGCATAAACATGAGGTATTTGAAACATTCAAAGTGTTTAAAGCAGAAGTAGAATTGCAACTAGGAAAGAAGATTAAAGCTCTTCAGTCTGACAGAGGTGGTGAATATTTAATTCAAGAGTTTAAAGATTATCTAAGTGATAATGGAATTGTTCAGCATCCTACTTCTCCCTATACTCCGCAACAAAATGGTGTATCCGAAAGGAGAAATCGTACACTATTAGATATGGTGCGATCTATCTTTAATCTTACAACTTTACCATTATCCTTTAGGGATTATGCTTTAGAATCTGTTGTTTGCATTTTAAATATGGTTCCTACGAAGAAGGTGAATAAGACATCATATGAAATATGGCATGGTAAAAAGCCATATTTGTCTTATTTAAAGGTCTGGGTTGCGAGGCGTATGTGAAACGTGACTCGGGTGACAAACTCCAACAACGATCTATGAAATGAATCTTTGTAGGATACCCTAAGGAAACTATGGGTTACTACTTTTATTATCCACCTGAGAACAAAGTGATTGTTGCTAGATATGGAGACTTCCTGGAAAGTGATCTTATAAATCAAGAATTCAGTGGGAGAAATTATGATCTTGAAGAGAGTCATATAGATACATTACCTTCTAAAAACTCTAGCGAAATAGTTCTTATAGAACTAGAAAGTCTGGCGGTTTCACCGGAACTAGTTCCTCTGCGTAGATCTGAAAGGATTAAAAACACAAATAGAAATATATGTCTTAATATAGAGGATGATGATGAAGTAGGGGATCTTGGAGAACCTGCTAATTAAAAATCCACCATGCTTGATCTTGAGAAGGATAAGTGGTTGTTTGCTATGGATGAGGAAATCAAATCCATGAAAGTTAATGATGTTTGGATTCTTGTAGATCCACCACCAAATGCTAAAGTAGTGAGACATAAGTGGATATACAAGAAGAAAATCGACATGGACGGAAAAATACAATCTTATAAAGCTCGTTTAGTAGCTAAAGTTTTTACTCAAACTTTTGGTGTAGACTACGAGGAGACATTTTCTCGTGTAGCAGACTTAAGAGCTATTAGGATTCTCGTAGCTATAGCAGCATACTACGACTATGAGATATGGCAAATGGATGTTAAAACTGCCTTCTTAAATGTTCGCTTAGACAAAGATATCTATATGCAACAACCGGAAGGGTATGTTGATCCTAAGAATCCAAAACACGTGTGTAAACTTCAAATATCTATTTATGGTTTGAAGCAAGCATCACATCAATGGAATAAACGATTTGATGAAGAAATAAAAAAGTTAGGATTTATTCAAAATCGTGATGAGCTATGTGTATATTGCAAAGCTAGTGGGAGTGATGTAGTATTTCTAATCCTATATGTTGATGACATATTAATCATGGGAAGTAACATTCCAAGACTTAAAGTTGTTAAGGATTATCTTGGTAAATGTTTTTCTATGAAGGATTTAGGAGAAGCTGTATACATTTTGGGAATTAAGATCTATCGAGATAGGAAAAGACGGTTAATTGGTCTTAGTCAAGGTGCTTATATAGATAAGATATTGAAGAAGTATAATATGCATAATTCCAAGAAAGGTTTTCAACTTATGTAAGCTAAGCATAATCTGAGTCATGAGATGGATGCATCAACTCCTGAAGAGGAGGCATACATGTAGAAGGTGCCTTACGCTTTGGCTGTAGGATCTATTATGTATGTTGTAAGATGCACAAGGCCTGATGTGGCGTTTGCTCAGAACTTGGTCAGTCGATGCCAATATAATCCAAGGAAGCTCCACTGGACTGCTGTTAAACATATTCTAAAGTATTTGAGGAGTACAAAAGATATGTTTTTGGTATATGGAGGGAAACCAGACACATAACTGAATGTGATAGGTTTCTGTGATGCGTCCTGAAAATGTGATAAAGACGATACGAAGTCTCAGACGGGTTACGTATTTTTTTATCAATGGAGGAGAAGTTGACTGAAGAGAAAGAAACAGACAACGATTGCAATACATGCTACTCAATCTGAGTACATGGCTGCTTCAGAAGCTGCAATGGAAGCTGTTTGGATTAGGAAGTTTATTGGAGATCTTGGAGTGATGCCTTCAATTAAAGAACCTATTGATATATATTGCGACAATTCTGCTGCAATAATATTCGTCAATGATTCTAGAGTCATGAAAGGCGCCAGACACTTTAAGCGTAGACATCACTACGTCCGAGAACAAGTAGAAGCTCATGAAATCAAATTAATTAGAATTCACACAGATGATAACGTAGCTGATCCTTTTACTAAGGCTTTGCCTAGACCAAAGGTAGTTAAGCATGCCAAGGCTATTAGGTTGTAACTAGCTAGCGATTTCCTGCAATAAATCTGTGATTAGTATTTAGATAAGGATGTTAAGATATTATTATTTTATAAAATAAAGATTGGGTTTCTTTATTCTTATTACTTAATTTTGTATCTTATTTTACATGTTTTAATCCGTAAATAAATTGTCATGCTAAATGTCTGTTGTCGATTAATAATATGAGAATATTATTAAATTAAGATAATTCAAAATTGTGATAGAGTATACTTGAAAGTAAATTGATTGATTTTGGATAATATTCGATGAATTGAATATTGGACTTATCCCAACTATATGATTTTACTTTGTGGATCTTTGTCATCAAGTAAATCATAAATAGTTATCCTTAGACTTGAGATACCAGAAAACTGTTTTGAATCTAGTGCATTTTTGTGGAATAATCTAACGCTAAACGTAACTGGTAGCGATAAGGATTATTTTCAAAAGTGTTGCAAAATTCATTGGTTTTGCTTGTAGTCAATATGGGATTTATTTCCTCCAATTTTGTTTTGGAATTTTAATACAGTTGGGCCCCTCGTGGGATTAGTAAGATGTTTGTGTGGCCATACCGAAATTTGTTTTGGTAATCTTGCTAAATCTGTAAACGAGAAACAGAATGGTTAATGAAAGGAACGATTGAGATCCATATCCTTATTAATGTTGTATTAGAAATAAAAGAATAATAATAATGATGAATCATTAAAAGGTTTTATCCAGTAGACCTTAATCGAGTTGTACTAGAGACGTTGCTAGTGTAACTAGACGCTAGTCAATGTAATCACGATATTCGAAATATGTCCAAGTGGGAGCTGAAAGTTTATGTTGTGATAGGATCGAACTCGAGATTACGGGATTGCACTCAATACGTAAAGAGTTAATTTATTTCATAAATATATTTATTATATTTAGTACATTAAATCGAGTTATAACTTTAACGATCGTTAAATAATTAAGAGTTAAGTATTACGAGCGTTGTGGAACTAAAAGGAAGAAAAGAAGGTTCTGGAACACCCCATATGGGGGTGTCGACCGTCGGCTACACCAAAGGGTAAGTAAGAAGAAAACTTGCCTTATTTGTTTTGGTTGGAAATCAAGTTTTATAAGCCTATATAAACAACCCCACAGCCTTCATAACTTTATCCCATCCCTTCTTTTGATTTTAGCCGATCGCAACACCAAACCCAACAAAGGGTTTTGGTTGGTTTTGTTTGGTTTTTGGTTTAGCATAAAAACTAGTCCTAACCCCTCTCTAGGATTGTTGGGCAGACTTTCTAATCGCGCTGAAGCTCGGTTTACACGTGCTAGAATCACGGTTAGCCCGTTCTATTACATGTGTACAAAAACGTAATATAGTCTTACTTTAGAGTGTATCTTGGTGGTATTTGTTATTAACCCTAATTGATGATTCGTTCTTTATCATGTGGATTTGATTTAGCTAAAAGGTACTTAACCCTAATTCAATTAATTATAACTGTGTTATTATGATCTTGTTAAATCGCTTCCGCTATATGTGTGCTTTGATCTCGTTTAGGGTTTTGTATAATTGTTATGAACTATATAAACCTTCACAAACTTCATTTATTTGTGAATATGCTGACATGATCTTTGACTTTAAGCTTGGAGCATGTTCTCTTGACCTTGACTTGTATTTGAACATTTGAGCATCTTTGATATCGCCATCATGTGCAACTCTTGTCTCTTTCTGATAAAATCCTCCTTATGACTTCTTTTCCCACATACTCATACTTTCTTGAATTCTTGAAAGCTTCAGAGATTGATACAGCGGAAGACTTGATTTTGAGATTTCTTGAATTTTTGAAGTCTTTAGTGTTGAGTATAAGCATGTGGAGTCGACTTCTGCTAGTACACTTTGATGCCACCATCTTCATATGCATCAACATATATAGACACGGTCGAAATGGATTTGAACATTTTGATCTGATTCAATAGCATTTTACCTCCGGTCGGTGAACACCGTTAGACGGTATTAAATACCATACATGTGGCAGGTTGTTTCAATTAAGAACTTCCTTTACATGATTTCACGGGTAATCCCGTTCTCTTTACTCGATTATCTTAAAGCAGACGGCGAACATAAAGAGTGAATCATTTGGATAAAAATATCCACATGATTGAAGTCGTCAATTCAGATGCTAGGAACAAGTTTGATTCATTTAAGAATCGCACCATTGTTGCTCTCCAGTATTCACGAGCTTTACATATAGAATCTTGCAAGTTACCTACCCCGGTGCTGTTTGATGTTGACACTGGAAGGATTTCCATTCGTCACCGTGAACACTGAAGAGTGTCACTTTGAATGTTCTGGCAAGTTCACTAGGATATTGCATAGAGGCCTAGAACAAGTTTGAATTCAATTAAGAATCAAACCATCGTTTCTTTCCAGTTATCACAAGTTTAGTTCATAAGAACCACACATGTCACCTACCATAAGTATGTTTGATGTTGACTCAAGAAGGATTTCCATCTTCATTGTGAGTACTTTGGTATCACTCAGATGTTCTGGCATTATCTCGAGGATATTGCGTAGAGGCCTGTAATTGATTTACATCAACTAAGACTTAGACAATTTTCGAGTTGTCACAAGTTTGATTCGTAAAGAATCGTACAAGTCACCCACCATGAGCTTGTTTGATGTTGGCTCAAGCAAAATTTCCATCTTCATTATAATACTTTCGTATCACTCAGATGTTTTGGCAAGATCATGAAGATTTTATGTAGGACTCTTAAGATCTTTCTTACTTTTCACAGTGTGTGAATAAGCAAGGAAATATGGAATGGTGTCCTAATGAGATTACTCATGTGATCTCAAATGGCTCTAGACTTGATTGTACATTTTGGATATTTAGTGACTCGAGGCTGGAGAGGAGTGTCACATTTTCAATACCAACTTATTCGGAATGAATAAATCGATAGATAATGTAACACCCCATTTGATAGGATAGAGTGCTACAGTAAATGATGGCGTATCAACAAAGCATGCAAGGTAAATGTCTAAACATTCATGACCATAAATAGAAATACCGGAATCAAACATCGGTAGTCTAGTAACTCACAAACAAGCAATATAAGTACTATAAATGGAAAGGACTAAACAATGGCCCAAAGGTGTAAAGTATGATAAAGTAGGAATAAATGCATAAGGTAAAAGAGTCCAAATAGATTCCAATCCGAATGCACATACTCTGGAGTTCCTACTTGCGTCCTTGGGTACCTGCCGTTTGGGAACATGGAAAAGTAGACGGCTGAGCATAACGCTCAGTGCACGGATATACAATAAAAGCATGGAAAACATAGAATATGGAAGAATATAACATTATAAAGCATGAATGGCAGCGGAAATGAATAAGTCCTGGAAAACCTAGTTGTCTGTCATATTAACTGGTTTTAGTTCTGAAAACATAGCTTATGTTACTTATGAAAATTTGTATTAGTTAATGTACCATTTTAGCCAATATAGGTCATGAGGTCAACAACGTGCATGAATACTTGGAGGGGAGACCTCATCATGCAATTATAGGGGTTGCCTCTAAATAACTGGTCAATGGGTAGGAGGGATCAGCTCATTGTGAAGGATGCAAGGCACACACCACATTCACCATGAATATCCTGACTAAAACATGTAACTAGGATGCACCCATACGCCCCACATGATAAGATTATAATATAATGGCCAAATAACTGAAAAGGGACGCCACGAGCTATCACTCCGCCGTGGTGAAGTCATAACACTAGTGCCTCTAGTGTTATGGTTATGGTACCTCCATAACTAGGTGAAACTGGTCATGCATGTATATGGCTAAGGTAACTAATAAAACATAATCATTTAATCTGTAACTACTGGGGAAAATAATTGGCTGCATACGAGAAATCCTAATGAAGGAAGAGATTGTCCTTACTGAAGGACGAGAAATCCGTACCTTATGTCCAGTAGAAGCTAACGGGAATGATGAAGACTAATCCGCCTTGACGGACATCACAACATAAGAAGTATGGACGTGTGTGAGTTATCTGGATTACAAGTGTTTTACTGGTTCCGTGTGTTATTAGCTTGTTATACATATTCTGTCATGTTTTACTGTTTATTGTGTTAACTGTCGTTATTCTGATATTATGTTGTGTATTATTCATGTATTAGTGTATTATAATACTTGTATTGTAATACTAAGTAACTTTCTAAAAATAGCAGGTTTCCATAAATAGTAAGTTTACAAAAATAGAAAGTTTCCAAAAATAGAAAGTTCCCAAAATTAGTAAGTTTCCATAATTAGAATGAAGCTGAATTATAAATTATAAATGAAGTTAAATTATTACAATACAAGTCATGGTTATAGTTGGTTAATTAAATAACTGGTTAATTTAATTAAACTATATGTCATATAATTTTAATTAAAATACATGTTTAATTAAAATAACTAAGTATAAATACCTTAGGTTATACATGAATTAATTTTAATAAATTAATTAACCTAAATTTTAATGTGACATGATTTATAAAAATAGTTTTTATAAAAACCCGAATCCCGAGCCCGTGTTTTAATATAAGCCGAATCAAATAAGCTGTAAACGAGTCCCACCGAGTCCTTGGAAAGAATCTCGGCTGACACTACTTAATAACTAATCATGCAATCATACCCCGACTCGAAGTCGGTGTCCCTTTGTCTCGGGTCCGATCAACCAAAACCAACCGAGCACCCCTTGGGGTCTCGGTGGTGTCTCGGCTCCACCCTAAACCAAAAACAAACACACCCCGACCCAAGGTCGGGGTTCCCTTGTTGCGCCGACCGAAGACCAACCAAGCCGAGACCTTGTATGGTCTTGGTGGTGGTGATAAAAACAAATCGAGCACCCCCTTTGGGGTTTCGGTGCCTCGGTCGAACCACAAACACAAACCAAACATACCCTTGACCCAAAATTAATTAATCCTTGTTGATAGTTTACATGTTCATGTGATTAATTAATTTTTAAACATGGAATCATAAGAAAATAAAATAAAAGAAAAGATTTTTGAATATACCACTATGTGTAGAATTACGAGATGATCACAAATAATTAAACAACCAAGAAAATCGTCTGGTTTTGCCTTGTTTGATGATGTAGGCCGGCGGCTATTGTGAACCAAGGAGGAAGGAGACAAAAAATTTATAAACCTAAAATATGATAAAAAATAATCTCCTAATGTTTTTAGTTAAATGAGTTTTGGGCCAAAAGGCCCATCTTGGTCCTCCTCTCTTGTTGTCACGGCTATGGGGTCTACAATGGGTAACCAGTAGCTTTTCTCGAGTCTAATTATTTATCGAGTGTGTTCGTGATTTAATATTTGAGATTTTGGTGTTCGTGATCGTGTCATATTTATAATATTCATGATTGTTCGTTATTTATTGTCGTGACACGTGTATTAATATTATAAATAGAAAGTTTAAATTTTACCGTGTTTTCGTAAGTTACTGTTCACGCGTATTGTTCATAGGTTTTTAATGCGGGTTTTACAACTCTTCCCCTCTAAAAGAACAATTCGTCCTCGAATTGGAGAAACGTAAACTGAAAGAAAAACATACCCGAATTAGAACTGGAAATGAGGGTAAGAAGTCCGTATAGACTCATCCGTCTGCCAAGTGGCTTCCCGCTCAAGATGATCCCTCCAGAGGATTTTGACGAAAGGGATCGTCTTCCTCCGCATGACACGCTCTTGTCGCTCAAGAACTCTCTCGGGTTCTTCGACATATGAAAGATCCTCTTGAATCTGATCAAGTGGATACTGGACAACATGAACTAGATGATAGTTGTACCCTCTGAGTAAGGACACATGGAACACGTTGTGAATGTGTGATAGTTGAGGCGGTAACGCTAAACGGTATGACACTTCACCAACGCTTTCTATGATTTCGAACGGTCCGATGAAGCGAGGACTGAGCTTCCCTCTGATTCCGAAACGTCTAACTCCTCGTGCAGGTGATACCTTGAGGAAAACACGGTCACCTAAGTTGAAAGACACATCTCTACGACGTTTATCAGCATAGCTCTTCTGACGAGCACGAGCTTCGTGAAGTTTTGCCTTGGCGACAGCGACCTTCTCATTGGTCACTTCAATCATCTCTGGACCTTCAAGCAGTCGTTCGCCCACTTGATCCCAGCAGATTGGGGCGCGACACTTTCTACCATACAACATCTCAAAGGGAGCACACTTGATGCTAGTGTGCCAGCTGTTGTTGTATGCGAATTCTAATAGGAATATATAATCATCCCAGCTTCCTGACCATTCTAGAGCACACGACTGCAACATGTCCTCTAATGTCTGAATGGTACGTTTCGACTGTCCGTCGGTCTAAGGATGAAAGGCAGTGCTAAGCTTAAGTTTGGTGCCCCAAGCTTTCTGCAGACTCTGCCAGAAACGTGATGTGAAACGGGGATCTCTGTCAGAGATGATTTCTGATGGAGTACCATGCAGTCTCATGATCTCCCTCTGGAATGTGTCTGCTAATTTGCTGACCGGATGCTCCTTGCGAATCGGCAGAAAATGAGCAAATTTAGTCAATCTATCCACAATAACCCAGATTGCGTCATTCTTCTTCTGAGTGACCGGAAGACCAGTAACAAAATCCGTGGAGATTTTGTCCCACTTCCATGCTGGAATATCTAATGGTTGTAGTAAACCACTAGCACGCTGATGTTCGATCTTTACTTGTTGGCTGATCATAAACTTAGAATCGATGGTGGCAACATCCTGCTTCATACCACTCCACCAAAAGTGTTTCTTGATGTCGTGGTACATCTTGGTAGAACCAGGATGTATGGTAAATGGAGAACTGTGAGCTTCAGTCAACACAGCTTCTCTGAGAGTAGATTCATCAGGAACCACTAGCCGTCGTCCTCAACACGAAACTCCGTCTGCTGATCAAGATTCTGAACGATAGACCAAATCTCGACATCGTCCTTTTGAGCTTCGTTGATCCTAGAATGTAAGTCTGGTTCCACTCTAAGATTATCCCAGTAACCGTGCTGTCCTCGTACACAAAACTCAATGTCAGTCATCTCTAGGTCACGAATGATCTCCTTTGTAATCCAAATGCCAGCAATCATACCCGACCTTCTGCTTAGAGCATCTGCCACCACATTCGCCTTACCAGGATGGTACTGAATGTTGGTGTCGTAGTCCTTCAATAGCTCTAACCATCTCCTCTGTCTCATGTTCAGTTCCTTCTGGGTGAAGATGTACTTGAGACTCTTGTGGTCGGTGAATATGTCACATGATTCGCCATACAAATAATGTCTCCAGATCTTTAACGTGAAAATAACTGTTGCAAGCTCTAAATCATGAGTAGGATAGTTTTCTTCATAAGGTTTCAGCTGTCGTGATGCGTATGCAATAACCTTTCCATGTTGCATGAGAACGCAGCCTAACCCCTTTCCTGAAGCGTCACTATATATCTGAAATCCACCTGAGCCAGATGGGAGAGTAAGAATAGGTGCAGTCACTAAATTCTGCTTAAGATCTTCAAAGCTCTTCTCTCGCTCTTCCGTCCAGACGAATTTCTCTCCTTTCCTCATCAGCTTAGTCATAGGTAAGGCTAACCCAGAAAACTTCTAACTTTTGTTGCAGATGTAGGTCTCGGCTATTTAGTGATAGCTTCAACCTTGGTAGGATCCATGGTGATCCCATCTGCAAATACAATATGGCCCAGAAATGCCACCTTGGTTAACCAGAACTCACACTTAGAGAAATTAGCGTACAACTGCTTCTGACGAAGAATATGTAAGACTGTACGAAGGTGTTCCTCATGTTCCTCCTTAGATTTGGAGAATATCATGATGTCATCAATCAACACAATAACGAACTTGTCCAAAAACTCATGGAAGACACGGTTCATCAAATCCATGAAGACAGATGGAGCATTAGTGAGTCCGAATGGCATGACTACGAACTCGTAGTGCCCATAACGTGTACGGAAAGCAGTCTTAGAGATATCCTGCTCTTTAACCCGTAACTGATGGTAGCCGGACCTCAGATCGATCTTGGAGAAATGCATGGCGCCCTGAAGTTGATCGAATAGGTCATCAATTCACGGCAAAGGATAACGATTCTTGATCGTGATCTTGTTCAGCTCACGATAGTCTATACATAAACACATGATGTCGTCTTTCTTCTTCACGAACAGTACCGGTACACCCTCGTTCCAGAAGTTCCTGTAGCTGATCTTTTAGTTCCTTAAGCTCTATAGGAGCCATACGGTAAGGAGCTTTGGAAATTGGCTCTGCACCTGGTATGAGCTCGATTCCAAACTCGACTTCACTAACAGGTGATATGCCCGGAAGTTCATCTGGAAATACGTCAGGAAACTCTTACACACTAGGTTGATCTTGGATCGATGGAGACTCGGCAGTAATGTCATGAATATTGGACATGAATATTGGACATGAAGCCCTGACAGCCGTGTGATAGCAATGCACGCGCCGACATGGATGAAATAATCTGTACTGACCTCCCTGGCAGGAAACCATGGTGTATGTACTCTGGGGATTTAACATCACCGAACATAACCTGATAAGTGTGGCAGTCAATCGTAGCCTGGTGTTTGGATAACCAGTCCATGCCCAAAATCAAGTCAAAATCGCACATGTCCAAAGGAAGTGCGTCAACTCTATGGATCTTGTCATCAAACTCTAGGGGAAGATCTCTGTACACTTGAGTGATTCGTACAGAGTCCCTAAGTGGCGTGGAAATGCATAAGGCATTATCTAATGGCATCGGGGAAATCCTCACACGTACAACAAAAGTAGTGGACACGACTAAATGCGTCGCTCCAGTACACATGCTGCTAAATCATTCATAAAGAGATTTCTGGTGATGGTACCTGAAGTCTTATTCGCCTGATCTCGAGTAGTAGTGAACATGCGACCAGAAGTAGGAGGTGGCTTGGTGTCGGCGTGTCCAGAGGTGCCTTCTATCTCACCCTGGCGACAGTCCTTCTGCTGATGGCCTTGTTGGCCACACTTGAAGCAACCACCAGTACCTCGACGACAAATACTCGAATGTCTGCGCGAACAAGTAGGACAGATAGGATGCGTGAATCCTCCAGCAGGTGTCCTAGTTATCTGAGAGCCTGTTCAAGGATTACATTCATGATACATGATCGTGGTACATAAACATGATTACATAGAAGGTGTAAAATTTACCAGATGAGGTAGAACGGTTAGGCTATGAACCCCTACGGTCCTGAACCCTGTCGTTACCATTGTTCCTGATTTAACAATTATTGGAGTGTCAGAATATCATCACATAAAATATTTGAACATGAAAGAAGGTTAATGTAGGGACCTGCTGTTGTTCGTGTTGTTAGCGTTGTTACGGTAACTATCATTACCGCACGCCTCATAGAACCAGAATGGTCGTTAGTCTGGATGTTTCCCTTGGATGCTTGCTACTAAACGGCCGCAGGCTTACGGTCGTCAGTCTTCTGACTGGAATATACATATTGTTGAACAGAGGTTTATATGAAAGGAATAATAATACTGATGGAAATGAATTGTTTACAATTGGTGATTAAAGATACCTCTTCACGGCTCTGTCATCACCGAACTCCTCTCGTTCTTGAAGCATCTCGATCTTACGGGCTGCATCGGCCACTTGTGCCACTGTAGTGAAAGTATCACAAACTAGGTTGTTGGCAACCAAAGTACGAAGTGCCCAGCAAAACTTCTCAGCCTGCTCTGCAGCAGTTCCTGCGGCTGGACCCAGAAAACCTGCTAACCGGAGAAACCTTTGCATGAATTCATTGCTGTTTTCACCAGCAATATGCCGAATGTTGTGGTAGTCCCTCTTGAGATTCTCTTGCTCAGCATGTGGAAAGTACTGATTAAGGAAGAGCTCCTTAAATCGGTCCCATGTCAGCTGTGCGACCCAATTGTCACCACCGTCGGACTGATTGACCGATTTCCACCACTACAGCACATCACCTTCAAACTTATAGCAAGCCAGCCTTGCCCTGTAGACACCATCACAACCCATTGCATCAAAAATCTTCTCGATGTGAGAAATCCAAGCTTCAGCCTCATTAGGGCTGTCAGTCTGCTCAAACGAACGGGGTCGCTGTTTGTTGAATCTCTCCAACCAAGTCACAAGAGTAACCGGTGGAGGAGGAGGGTTGGCGTGATTACCATGAGCCTGATATTCCGCCTGAAGTTCATCGCAGATTTCATTACGAAGTTGGGGAAGTAGGGCTTGTAGAGCTGCATTGACAGCTTCTGTTAAATCTAGAGTATTGCGATTGTTCACCATCTGACAGTTTAAAATAACAAAATGCAACATAAATTATAAATCTGAAATGAGGTAACATAAGAATGCATGAACAATGTATAAATCAAAGAAGCACTTTATAATGCATGAGACAATGTAAAAATACATGATGCAGATTATAAAACTTTTATATGAACGGGAGTGAACGCCTATGGTCAGTTCACTCAAAACAAAAGACATGGCGCGGGGACGCCAATGGGTCGGTCCCAAAGTTAAAAGTTTCGATAAAAGCACATGCGACTAAATAGGGCCAGTCCTGTACCAACCATTACTTAGTCATAAACCTGCTACAATGATATGAATGCATGAAATAAAATGAAAACGAATGAATGCATGAAAACCAACTGTCAGTTCTAAGAAGACACTGGTGACTACCTGTAAGTCATAGGTCATTTTTACAGAGCTACAGGTCGAAACCTTGGCTCTGATACCATAATTGTAACACCCTATTTAATAAGATAGAGTGCTACAGTTAGTTATGGCGTATCATCAAAGCATGCAAGGTAAATGTCTAAACATTCATGACCATAAATAGAAATACCGGAATCAAACATCGGTAGTCTAGTAACTCACAAACAAGCAATATAAGTATTGTAAATGGAAAGGACTAAACAATGTCCAAAAGATGTAATGTATGATAAAGTAGGTATAAATGCATAAGGTAAAAGAGGCCGGATAGCTTCCAATCCGAATGCACATACTCTGGAGTTCCTACTTGTGTCCTTGGGTACTTGTCATTTGGGAACATGGAAAAGTAGACGGCTTAGCATAACGCTCAGTGCACGGATATACAATAAAAGCATGGAAAACATAGAATATGGAAGCATATAAGATTATAAAGCATGAATGGCAGCGGAAATGAATAAGTCCTGGAAGACCTAGTTGTTTGTCATATTAACTGGTTTTAGTTCTGAAAACATAGCTCATATTACTTATGAAAATCTGTATTAGTTAATGTACCATTTTAGCCAATATAGGTCATGAGGTCAACAACGTACATGAATACTTGGAGGGGAGACCTCATCATGCAATTAGAGGGGCTGCCTCTAATTAACTAGTCAATGGGTAGGAGGGATCAGCTCCTTTTGAAGGATGCAAGGTACACACCACATTCACCATGAAAATCATGACTGAAACATGTAACTAGGATGCACCCAGACGCCCCACATGATAATATAATAATATAATGCCCAAATAACTGAAAAGGGATGCCACGAGCTATCACTCCGCCGTGGTGAAGTCATAACACTAGTGCCTCTAGTGTTATGGTTATGGTACCTCCATAACTAGGTGAAACTGGTCATGCATGTATATGGCTAAGGTAACTAATAAAACATAAGCATTTAATATGTAACTACTAGGGAAAACAGTTGGCTGCATACGGGAAATCCTAATGAAGGAAGAGATTATCCTTACTGAATGACGAGAAATCCGTACCTTATGTCCAATAGAAGCTAACGGGAATGATGAAGACTAATCCGCCTTGACGGATATCACTACATAAGAAGTATGGACGTGTGTGAGTTATCTGAATTACATGTGTTTTACTGGTTTCATGTGTTATTAGCTTGTTATACATATTATGTCATGTTTTACTGTTTACTATGTTAACTGTCGTTATTCTGATATTATGTTATGTATTATTCATGTATTAGTGTATTATAATACTTGTATTGTAATACTAAGTAACTTTCTAAAAATAGCAGATTTCCATAAATAATAAGTTTCCAAAAATAGAAAGTTTCCAAAAATAGAAAGTTCCCAATATTAGTAAGTTTCCATGATTAGAATAAATCTGAATTATAAATAATAAATGAAGTTAAATTAGTACAATACAAGTCATGGTTATAGTTAGTTAATTAAATAACTGGTTAATTTAATTAAACTATATGTTATATGATTTTAATTAAAATACATGTTTAATTAAAATAACTAAGTATAAATACCTTAGGTTATACATGAATTAATTTTAATAAATTAATTAACCTAAAGTTTAATGTGACATGATTTATAAAAATAGTTTTTATAAAAACCCGAATCTCGAGCCCGTGTTTTAATATAAGCCGAATCAAATAAGCTGTAAACAAGTCCCACCGAGTCCCTGGAAAGAATCTCGGTTGACACTACTTAACAGATAATCATGCAATCATACCTCGACTCGAAGTCGGGCTCCCTTTGTCTCGGGTCCGATCAACCAAATCCAACCGAGCACCCCCTGGGTCTCGGTGGTGTCTCGGCTCCACCCTAATCCAAAAACAAACACACCCTGACCCAAGGTTGGGGTTCCCTTGCTGCGCCGACCGAAGACCAACCAAGCCGAGACCTTGTATGGTCTCGGTGGTGGTGATAAAAACAAAACGAGCACCCCCTTTGGGGTTTTGGTGCCTCGGTCGAACCATAAACACAAACCAAACGTACCCTTGACCCAAAATTAATTAATCCTTGTTGACAGTTTACATGTTCATGTGATTAATTACTTTTTAAACATGGAATCATAAGAAAATAAAACAAAAGAAAAGGTTTTTGAATATACCACTATGCGTAGAATCACGAGATGATCACAAATAATTAGACAACCAAGTAAATCGTCTGGTTTTGCCTTGTTTGATGATGTAGGCCGGCGGCTATGGTGAACCAAGGAGGAAGGAGACAAAAATTTTATAAACCTAAAATATAATAAAAAATAATCTCCTGATGTTTTTAGTTAAATGAGTTTTGGGCCAAAAGGCCCATCTTGGTCCTCCTCTCTTGTTGTCGCGGCTATGGGGTCCACAATGGGTAACCAGTAGCTTTTCTCGAGTCTAATTATTTATCGAGTGTGTTCGTGATTTAATATTTGAGATTTTAGTGTTCGTGATCGTGTCACATTTATAATATTCATGATTGTTCGTTATTTATTGTCGTGACACGTGTATTAATATTATAAATGGAAAGTTTAAATTTTACCGTGTTTTCGTAAGTTACTGTTCACGTGTATTGTTCATAGGTTTTTAATGCGGGTTTTACAGATAACGTGTTGATCTTCGTGTCATTAAAACAAATCACTTTTGAGAGACATCTGAGTTAGCTGGGATAGGTTGTGCATTGCATCACTAGGTCCATGATGTATATCTTCAATACCGAGTATCATAAAAAGGGTCCCGATAACATATGTATTGACCCGGTTTCTGCCTAGGTTGTAAGGAGGGCTTCTCTGTTTTCACCCTTTATCTTTACATTTCTTTTTCATTCTTCAACCCCTTCAATGCTTACCAATACGTCATAACTAGCACCTTGTTTTGATTGTTCCAGTGCTAACTTAAGTACTTAGTCGACATTCAGCTACTTTCATAATCTTTCCCCATATTTCCTAAGGACTACTATTTCTTTTTTTCTTTTTTTTTTAAACGACTAGTTAGTAGTTAGTGATTCGAGTTGCAGTGACATCCAATTGGGCAATATGCAAGCCTCGAACCTTTCGCCTTAGGGGTTAAACCCTACTCCTGCTTCTATTTTATTCCGCCCCTGAAGGTACATGGTGAGACTTGAACCCAAGACCTCTCCAAAGATACCTCCCCAAGGATTCCTTGGTAGCCAACTGTGCTAAGACAGTTGGTTAAAGGACTACTATTTCTAGCTATGGAATGTCCTTGGGAAGATTCCTATGGTTCTGGAAAGAATCATTTGGACTTATACCTATCATACCATCCTTATGTCACCACATATGTTGTAAGTTAAAGGGGTTATGGGTAAGTGTTTGTCACTATGAAAGACTTCCTTTGAATTACCAAATCCATTTGCTCCCCCTCGACATATGCCTTGATATTTGAAAACATTTTGCATATGTTGGGTAGACCCGCACATTGAGTAAAACCATTATATTGATTTATCACATATTAAATAACATTTTCTCCCCTATAAAAAATATTAACACAATCGATATTTTTGATATCAATTAATTTAATGAAAATTTTAACAAAATTTGGGGAGAGAAACACAAATCTAATTATCGTTATGACTGTTATAAGCTCCCCCTCAAAATAATGAGGGGTATATGTAGTGTTTGAGCATGTGATTTTTAAAGGTTTTGATTTTGATGAAAAATTCTTGAAAAATTCATACTCAAACACATCATATGCCATATAATAAGTCATGATTTTCACAAGCTCCCCCTCAAAAATGAGGAATTATATATAGTGTTTGAGTATGTGATTTTGAAAGATTTTGAATTTATTGAAAAATTCACAAAAAATTCATACTCAAACAATTCATATGTAATATCATAAGTCTAGATCATAAATATCACATATTCACACTTGTAGCAATTACGAGTTTGACCTGAAAGATAAGATCATATGATCGAATCATGTGGTTCTTTGTAACAGCTGCAGGTCTTCCCTGTAATGTCTTGATAGAAGTTGTCATAGCTTCCCCCTAAATAGGCAATCCTTTCAAGAGTATAACTTTGTTTCAAGCCGCATCAAGCAGTCTTAATGTATGAAGCCCAAATATCTGAAGTACACAATTGATCCTTTCAAGAATTGATGTTGCAAGTGCCTATTTAGGCAGTTGCGACTGCCTATTTCAAGAAATGATGTCGCAACTGAAGTACACAAATGAAGACTAAATACCTGAAAGATAAGAACATCATATAATCGAATTATGTGGTTCTTTGTAGCAGTTGCAGGTCTTCCCTGTAATGTCTTGATAGAATTTGTCATAGCTTCCCCCTAAATAGGCAATCCTTTCAAGAGTAGAACTTTGTTTCAAGTCGCATCAAGTAGTCTTATTGTATGAAGCCTAAATATCTGAAGTACACAATTGATCCTTTCAAGAATTCATGTCGCAACATCACGGTCAATTAAGTGTTGGATGATCGCATGTCTCTATTAAGGATAGTGATGATGTGAACTGTAACCCAAAGTCAACTAAGTCTCGAGTGTTACAATTTATCCCTTTAAGTAGACGAAATGAGAACACTTAAATCAATTAAGTCCTAAGTGAACACATTCCATTCGCTTAACTCAAAGAATCACCATACTTTTCAACCTTACGTGTACCTCCTTTATAACTAATTCTACTCCTCTTTAAAGAATAAGCTTTGTGATTAACCATTTGTGGAAGCCTGATAGTTGTATTTTTACCCCTTTAGGAAAAGGAAGGTAAAATTAGGGTAAGCGTGCACGACGATTTAGGAAAACCGTGTGTAAATGACCCTAAGTGAGTTCGTTCTCGAGGAGGCTAGTGTGTTGTGAATTGAATTGATTTATAATGATTTTATTGTTAAGAAAAGAGAAAATAAGAAAGAAGAAAGAAAAAGACGGTTACGAAGACGAATTAAACTAAGACGAAAAAGGCGATCACGCAAAACCGTAAATAGTACAAAAATTAAAATTTTAACCTAAAAATTCCTAAAAATTACTAAAAATCCACAAAAAAATTCTAAGAGTTTACAAAAAATCCAAACTTGCTAAAACCTTTTAATTAATTAGATAATGACTTTTTAATGCTAATTAAAGCCCTAAAAATCACAATTAATTGTTAAAAATCCCCAAGTAAGGTTTTCAAGTTTGTAAACCTCAAAAATGACCTAATTAAGCTAAAAAGTATTTTTAAAAATTTTAAAACCAAATTAAACTATTTTTAAATACTTAGAAACTACTAAAATCTATTAAAACTTAAATTAATTCTAGAAAATAATTAAAAAAGTCCTAAAAAGATTTGGAAAGTGACAAAATTCCTAATTTAGTGTCTACAATCTAGGAAAAATGAAAAAAGTAGAAAAAACTAATTTTCAATTTTTAATAATAAAATAATAATAAAATAATCAAAAAAAATAAAAAGTTTATAAAAAAAATTCTAAAAAATTACCAAAAATCTAAAATATTATAACTAAGACAGAAATGCAATTAAAAGTTCCTAAAACCTTTTTAATAATTTTATATTAAATTTTAAAGTTGGATAAAAACCCTAAAATCAAATAAAATTAAAAATAAGACTTTTTGAAAACTTTTTGTGATGTAAACCTCAAAAATATAAATCAAAACCTAAAAACTATTTTTTTGGATTTTTAAATTACCTTTTTCTATTTTTTAATTACTTTTCAAAATTTAAACTAAAAATAGTCCTAGAAAATAAACTAAATAAGAGAAAAATAAACTTTTTGGACTGAAAAAAGTCAAAAAAACTAACAAGAACCTAGGAAAAATGCTAAACAGTAAAAACCTCAAAGAAATAAGCAGAAATAAGCTTATGAATAAGCTGTTAGCTAAATAAGCTACAAACCAAACACCACTTATATATTAAACCTTGCAAAGACTTAACAGTCAAAGACCCTAGGGCATGATGGTTAACACGTTTGGTTGTGGGAGGAGTGGCGCAGGTTCGAGTCCTGGCCACGTCATTTTTGGTTTTTTTTTTTTCTTTTTACTCTAAAAACACAATCCAGTAACTTTAATTAACTTAAAAACACACTTTTTAATCAAATACAAACAAGAATCAAGCTTTCTTAAATCAAAACGTGCCCAGATTAAACTATGTGACTGATGAACACAAGTGAGTGTTCTTCACATGTGCAGATAATGATCAAGAGGGCTTGATCCCTGATTTTGGTGGTGATTGATTGGACAAATGGCACCCCTACACTCAGTTGGAGTGTAGGGAGTCAAATATAGCACAAATCAAGCAAGTACAAGTCAAATTCAAGCACAAAATAAGCAAATAAGGTTTCTGATGAAGCTATTATTGACTGATGAACAAATGACACAAATAACTTGCACACAAATGAATTTTAAACACCAAGATCTTGCACACAATCACACCAATTAGCATACAAGCAACACACAAACCTTAAACAACCTATAATCTAACAACCAACAAGATTTCATGGAAAAATTCTCACAAAATAAGCAGTAATATGGCAGTTTCTGAATTATGCAATGTTATCCAAATTTTTGACATGCACTTGTGTTCAAAACTTGTTCAAACTAAAATCCTATTACACCTATAACCTAATAACAACCTAGAGAATGTAACTAGACTGGTTTTAACACAAATCTTGTCACAAATCTTGACTTATCCCTTAATCCAAACACACCTTTAAACTTTGAAATGAAATTTTAACAAAGAAAATGGTATCAAAACACACCCAAACTGATTCAAACTCAAACTATCATGCATAAAAAAAAACTTTAAACAGCTTAAACAACTTCAAACTTCAAACTTAAACACTTGCACACATAATCATGCCAAATCACATTTATAACTGAAAACTTGAAATTTCAACAAGGAAACAAGGACTACCTTGTTGGGCCTACATCCAGGCCCAACAGTGACTGTTTGTCACCTCCAATAGACCCGGGTCTATGCTGAACTCTTGAACAACAATCCTCAAAACCTGCTAAGATCAAAGTAGAACACACAAAATATCCAAAAATCTGAATTTCTTAAAACCGTTTAAAACCTTTTCCAAATAACTCCAATGTTTATCTTTCAAAACCCTTAACCTAAACAACTAAAAATCCATGAAAAACCAAACCTTGAAACAATTTCCACAAAAAAATTTCCCAAATTCAGAAACCCTCTTTTCTGAAAATTCAAACACAAAGTGTTTGAATAAGTTTAAATTGGAACTCAGCTTAGCATTCAACCATACACCAACTTTTAAAAGCAAATAAAAGGAATTACAATTTTAATAAAATACCAACTTTATAAATTTGAAAAAAGGAATTACAAATGTTTGATTGCTAAAAACTGGAACAAGGATAAAGGGACACATACGTCTCCTTTATATACTAAACTATAGAACAAACTAGAAGCTTAAACCCTAATGCCTTAAAGCCCTAAAATGCCCTTGGACTTTGACTGAAAATTGAGTCAATTTGCTCCCATGTGATCTTGTACTTGTAGCCAGCTTGCATCTTGTGATCTTGGACGTCTATTTTGAACTTGGGGACCAAGGAGTAACATGGTACGTTGGTTTGGTCGGGTGTAGGGTTTTGAGGGAAAGGGACGGGTGCAGGGGAGGGTCCCACAACCACATGGGTGTGTTGTGGATGGAATCTGGGTTGTGGGTTGGGTTTGTATAATGGTTAATCAAGGATCTGGAGTTAATTAACAAAAAACCCTTTGAATTAATTGATGTTCATCCTGGGGATTTCTAGGGTTTATGTGGTGATTAGGAGTGGTTTAATCCGGTTTGGGGCTAAGTATTTTTTAAATACTTGTTTTGGGGGGAAAGGTTTAAGGTAATTAATGGTAAACCGTGAGTAGAAGGGTGACTGGGATGGGGAAGTGAGGTGATGAGGAGTGGGATGATGTGGATGGATGATTGGATATGAGGAGTTTGGTTGTCTGGCAAAAACAGCCCCCAAGGTTTCACTTTTCCTTCATGTTGTAATAAATATCCAACAACGCCCTATTAGACTTGTGACAACTTTGACAAAGTTGTCATTTATGGCACAACTTGTTTACAACTTTTTCCAAGGGCTTCAAATGCAATTCTTGGATTCTTCAAGGACTGAACTTGAAATGTCTTCAAACTTTAGGGACCCTATTCATAATTTTGAATATTTGAGGGGTATAAAGTGTAAATCTTCAAAAGTTGAGGGACCAAACTTGCCAATCTTCAATTATTCAAGGGCATTTTTGTAAAATCCAAACTTGGGCCCGGTTCATTGTGCGGCTTCATTTCCCGTGTTCGTTTTTGATTGATTCTTGTGATCTTTTGCCATTTCCTGAATATCCGTACCTAAAAATACACAAGTAACAAACACGAGCATGTATTTGGCAGTTTTAATGATATTTTATGCATTTTAAGCCCGATTTGGACGATGAGACTATGTATAAAAGCCGTCTCATCACTCCCCCATACTAAACCATTGCCGTGCCCTCACGCAATGCTAGAATAAAGTATCATAGCACCTCCAAAATTCATTTTTATTCACTTTATTGAAATGATAAACTAGCTACACTACTACTATTACTACTACTTGTGTTTTAGACATAATGTATGATTTTCATCGCAAAATGGGACGTTTAGGTTCATAGAACAAGAACACGTGAATGCTTCGTTAGAAATAATTTCGTCGTCCTCGATTTTCACCCCAATTCCATGCCAAGCTTGCAACGAGATCATTGTCATTATAAGTTAGTAATGCTAACACTACTCATATGCCCTAATCACGTACTTATCCTCCCATTATTCCTAAGTTGTATCTCTTATATTTTATTATGTCTTGAATGTTTCACGAGGATACATTGTTTGACTTATGGGATAATAGAGATTTAGGTCTAAAAATAGAGTCCTAACGGTGTAACCAAGACCATCAAATCAATAACCCCTCCCAATAGACAACGATGTTAAAAAATTAAGTTGACAAGAAGGATCGATAAACACGGTTTTATAACGGTTTTGAACATGAGACTTATTACCAAGACTTTTATACGCCCCCTAACGGAAGGGCCTTATTATCTTTGGTTTACCTCCATCTTTTATTCAACTTCGCCATGAAGCTTTTATTATGACTTCGGTCTTGCCTTGCCTTTTATTATCCGCCATCATCGGTGGTTTTATTAGCCAAAGACGTATATCCTCACGCAAAGGCGAATTTTGGATCTTTAAAGCTTCGAAGATTAAGGCTTGATTCACTTTCAATTTTGCATAGATTTTTCGGCCTTGTGGGGCTTCAAATTGTTTGCTAGATTTAGGTGAGCACTTAAAATCTTATTATTGGGTGAAGCTTTCGATTATTCGGGTCCCAATACTTCAAAACCGTGACGCTGGCGATACCTTAATGTCTTCCCAATTTAATTACACGGAAGCTACTAGAAAAGACTAGAAACCCAACAATCCTAACTAAACCGCTAAGTCAATATTTATTAAGCAAAAATATTTACAAGCGAAGGGAGAATAAGCAAACAACGAGAACACATGAGTTTTTGAAAGAATACGAGTACTCTACGTTTAGCATAGTAACTTATAATTAACTCTATCATTTCTCGTCCTCATTTAAGAGACTTAGCCTAATTTGTAGTTAAGGAATCAAAGCTAAGTGCTCAACACGCACGGTCGAGTCAAAAATTACTCTTATTCTCGCCATCGGAAAACCTACATTCGTGTCTTCAAACACTTATAAAACATGAGAAAAATTTTAAAATTTGGCCATTTTTAGCCTTATTTTGCAACAAAAACGATAAACTTTGGAAAGCGTGAAGGTTTGGCAAGGCAAGTATCTATTCACCCCCCCCCCCCCCCCGGTACTAAAGTTAAACATTGTCCTCAATGTTTCGAGTCTAGGGGTGCAAACACCCCCCTACTAGAGACGTAGTCGAATGCCTAATCTAGCATGGAAAGGGTGTAACCAATAAATCAATAGCCGTTTATGAAGTGTGCTATAAACCTAAGGTTAGAACATAAAAGGATATATCATTTGGATATTGAGAAATGTCTCCAAAGCAAACGATCGAGTGCTCCCATAAAACGAACACGAGAGGCTCCAATCGTGAAGATCATGATCTAAAAACCACAATGCACAAACAACCACGGAACAAAGGTTGGAAGGGCACAAATCCCCTCACATTACACTAATTAGAAAGCAATAATATGTACATGGATAAGCATGGGTCTCCCCCACGAGGCACCTTGTTTTTGATAACCGAGTCAAAAGCTCGACTCGAATCCCCATAAATGTGATCATTTAGGGATAATCATGGTATGGTCAATTTTTGGTGGGGCTTACATGATAAACAAGGCCCAAAAACAACCGGTATTTAGGACTAAGTCCTTTGATGGTGCAAAATACCGGGATCGAAGATGGCGTTCTCATTTTCATTGGAAAAACAAATCAACGCCACTTCATCGATAGTCAACAAAAACTCAAAGAGTTTCAAGAAAATAGGAGAGAAGAAATAGAAGGGTGGGACAATGGGTAAGTCATAGAAACATTGAGCTACTCGAGGTAGACTCGCACCAATCAAATGAAAAGATTTTCCATTTATTGCATCGGTGGAAGACCGAGATTTCCCTTTATAAGCAATTCCAGGATCAAATATCTCGTCCTCGGTGGAGAAAGGGGAGGGAACATAAGGGGATTCCCCCACACTAAGTCCACACAAAGCATCGTCAAAAGGAGAAGACGAGCTTGTAGTACTCAAATCACGTGGTGATGACGGAGTTAGAGTTGTAGAAAAATATTTTAAATTCAAGTTAAAATCTTTTCCTTTTTCATCTTTTAAACTCTCCTTGTGAAAACCCGATTTAATTATGTCAAAAATATTTGGTGTATCTAAAGCAATGTTAGTCACACTAAAAATTCTCACATTTTGAAATCTTTTTGGTTTAGGTGGTGGTAAGTTTTCAAAACGTTTGTCGACAAAGAAAACTCCCCCATCGGGATCAACGTATTCATCATCCGAAGAATCACTCGAGATTGGAATCGTAGGCTTAACACTCTTAACCTCCACCGGCGGAGGGGACGGAACTTCATTTTTATCAACAACTCCTAAGACTCTATTGGAAATCTTTTTGCAAATGTTTTTGATAGGATTGACATTGTACAAAGATGTGATGGAATACACATGAGAGAGTGTGGAGTTTTGGGTTGCATTAATGACGAGTTCTTCCTCATTGAAACGAAGAGTGATTTTTCTTGCATGCACATCGATAAGTGCTATCGAGGTATCCAAAAAAGATCGACCTAAAATTAACGGAACTTTAGGATCGATAGGAATATCAACAACAATAAAGTCTACGGGATAGTAGAACTTTACAACTTTCACAAAGACGTCCTCGGCAACTCCACAAGCTAGAATCGTAGAATGATCGGCCATTTCGATTGACATCCTTGAAGGAGTGAGATTGGGAAGATTGAGCGATTTAAAAATCTCAAGAGGCATCAAATTAATACTAGCACCAAGATCGGCCAAGGCGTAGCATTCTTCCATGTCTTGTATAGCACATGGGATTAAAAACTTGTCGGGATCACCGACTTTTTGAGGTATGCGGCTTAGAAAAACCGATGAACAACTAGACGATTTTTGCAATTTCTCTTTGTTATTCAACATACTTTTGAAGTTCGCGTCAAATCGAGGCATCATGACTAAGGCGTCGGCAAAACTTATATTAAAATGCAAGTCATGAAACATTTTCATAAAGAGTTCAAATTGATAATTATTTCGTTCTTGTGCCTTTTCCTTGTCTCGTCTTGAAGGGTAGGGTAAAGGTGGTGTGGGTTGGGGCATAGTAGGCAAAGGCCTTGGAATCTCGGGTTCCATGATTGGTATGGGTTCAACCGTAGGTGTGGTTTGAGCGGTACTTCGTGGGCTTGTAATTTGCTCCTTTTCTACCATAACCTCGGGTTCTTTCTCTTTTTCCTTCTCCATAGAAGTACTTGGACGAGAAATGGGTTCTTTGAAAGTTTTACCACTACGAGTAGTAATAACCTTCAATTCTCCTTTCGGGTTCACGATGGTATCACTAGGAAGACCACCCGAAGAAGAGGGCTTACACATGATAGCTTCAAACATTTTAGCCATTCGGTCTTCAAACTTAGATTGCCTAGCATCCGCTTTTAACAATTCTTGCTTAATCTCATGTTGACCTTGCTCCATTTTTTGTTGATTTTGTTGGAGACGTGTGACATTTCCTTCCATTTTATTAGCATGATTTTTAAGTTCATTAGCAAGTTCATTTTTAAGCTCGTTTTTCAACTCGGATCTTAAGCTAACCATTTCATGTTGCATATTATCAAACTTAGCATCATTAGCCTTAGCATAATTCAAAAATTCTCCTTGAAGATTTTTGGTGTGATCATTTTGAAAACCTTGAGTAGAAGTTTGAAAATCACGGTTTTGGTTTTGGTTTGAAATTTGCCCATTTCCACTTTGATAATTACCCTTGTTATAATTCCTTTGATTTCCTTGATAATTTCCACCTTGATTGTTTCGATAGTTATTAGCATTTTGATTTTGTGGAGCTTGATTTTGGCGGGAACCTTGACCAATTTGGTTATAAGTTCCCGTGGCTACATAAGCACTCGAAGTGTTACCATCCGCGGTAATGCACTCGGAAAGATCATGAGCTCCACCACACGACAAACAACTCTTAGAAACCGCTTTAACCGAAGCGGAATTTGAAGCTTCTTGAGCTTTCCAATGGGACATAAGGGTTGAAAACCTATCGAAAAACCGATTTTCCTCATTAGCTTCATCTTGTAAGGCATTGATACTACGAGACGATGACGAGCCCAATTTGGCAACACTCGGTGTGTTACAAGGGCTATAAACCTTAGACCTATTCTCAATTATGACCAAAGCTTCTTCAACCGTTTTACACAAAATATTACCACCCGCGGCGGCATTTAAATAATCTCTTTCATGATCATTAAGTCCATTGTAAAACGTGTCGATTTGGTGCAAATCGGAAAAACCGTGATGAGGACATTCATGTAACATCTCCATAAACCTATTCCAAGCCGTAGAAAAACTTTCATTTGATTCTTGTGAAAATTTAGAAATCTCATTTTTCAAATGCGTAGTCTTAGAGGGCGGAAAAAATTGGTTCACGAATTTTGAAACGAGATCCTTCCACGTCAATATAGAATTGGGTGGCTCTTTCTCTAACCAAATTTTAGCGGGCCCCGCTAAGGAATACGGAAAAAGCATCATCTTAATCGAGTCATTCGAGACATCCTTGAATTTGCACGTGGCGGTAAGACGACTAAATTGGCGGATATGGTTGTGGGGATTGTCCTTCTCATCACCACGGAATTTGTTGTTTTGGATCATCGACAACAAACCCGTTTTCACCTCAAAATTCTCCGCAAGGATTGCGGGAATCACAATAGCTTCTCCATAACCCTCGGTGGGTGCTTGAAGTAACTCCATCATAGTTCGATTCGCCATGGTTGGTGCTTCTCGTACAGTGGGTTCGTCAATAAGAGACTCCTCACTAGAATGAGTTGGAGTGGGAGTTTTGTTCTTTCGTCTACGTGCACGTTTTGCTTGATTACGAGTTAGCATAAATGTCACGTACAACGTGGAGACGAGCAAAGAAGATTCTTTTTGGTGTTTTGTATTTTTCAATTTTTTTGTGGTTTTTGATGGTATTAACTTTTTTGGAAATTGGTGAATGTATTAGGTAGACAAAAATCTACAAATATCCTCCTTAATCAAATCTCTCGATTAAAGAAGCCTCAAGGAATGAAAACGATCACGTGAAGTGAACGCCTTCGATGACTTTAGAACGATGGTGGAACACCAAATCGTTCAAGAGGGTTTAATCAAATGAAACCAAGAAAATATATATGATATGTAATAATACTTTGGGCGGCAAAACCCTCGATTCACTCTCAAAATCAAATACGCACAAGCAAGCGAAGGAAACGAGGCGGCGCGAAGCACTTAAGAGCCTTTTTCCTTTAGGTCGTGAAATACAACCGCCTTATACCCACCTTATAGTTTGTATTTTCAAGATTAAGCTTCACGAAAGTATTTATCTATTTTTGCCTTTTTTCTTTGGTTTGAGATTCGAATACAATGATTGGGTAATGAGCTCCCAAGTCAAGGTTGTGATTGCTCACGTATTTGGAGTACTTGTGAATTTATTGTTCTACGTATACAATATATTAATAATATTCACACAAAAACAGAAAAACGATAATACGTATTAGTAGAGTGCTACTAATACAAATACTATTTATGGCTAGTATAAAAAACAACAATGTTCAATCAAAACACAACACGCCTCCCCGGCAGCGGCGCCAAAATGATAGTTGTATTTTTACCCCTTTAGGAAAAGGAAGGTAAAATTAGGGTAAGCGTGCACGACGATTTAGGAAAACCGTGTGTAAATGACCCTAAGTGAGTTCGTTCTCGAGGAGGCTAGTGTGTTGTGAATTGAATTGATTTATGATGATTTTATTGTTAAGAAAAGAGAAAATAAGAAAGAAGAAAGAAAAAGACGGTTACGAAGACGAATTAAACTAAGACGAAAAAGGCGATCACGCAAAACCGTAAATAGTACAAAAATTAAAATTTTAACCTAAAAATTCCTAAAAATTACTAAAAATCCACAAAAATATTCTAAGAGTTTACAAAAAATCCAAACTTGCTAAAACCTTTTAATTAATTAGATAATGACTTTTTAATGCTAATTAAAGCCCTAAAAATCACAATTAATTGTTAAAAAGCCCCAAGCAAGGTTTTAAAGTTTGTAAACCTCAAAAATGACCTAATTAAGCTAAAAAGTATTTTTAAAAATTTTAAAACCAAATTAAACTATTTTTAAATACTTAGAAACTACTAAAATCTATTAAAACTTAAATTAATTCTAGAAAATAATTAAAAAGTCCTAAAAAGATTTGGAAAGTGAAAAAATTCCTAATTTAGTGTCTACAATCTAGGAAAAATGAAAGAAGTAGAAAAAACTAATTTTCAATTTTTAATAATAAAATAATAATAAAATAATCAAAAAAAATAAAAAGTTTATAAAAAAAATTCTAAAAAATTACCAAAAATCTAAAATATTATAACTAAGACAGAAATGCAATTAAAAGTTCCTAAAACCTTTTTAATAACTTTATATTAAATTTTAAAGTTGGATAAAAACCCAAAAATCAAATAAAATTAAAAATAAGACTTTTTGAAAACTTTTTGTGATGTAAACCTCAAAAATAAAATCAAAACCTAAAAACTATTTTTTTGGATTTTTAAATTACCTTTTCCTATTTTTTAATTACTTTTCAAAATTTAAACTAAAAATAATCCTAGAAAATAAATTAAATAAGAGAAAAATAAACTTTTTGGACTGAAAAGTCAAAAAAACTAACAAGAACCTAGGAAAAATGCTAAACAGTAAAAACCTCAAAGAAATAAGCAGAAATAAGCTTATGAATAAGCTGTTAGCTAAATAAGCTACAAACCAAACACCACTTATATATTAAACCTTGCAAAGACTTAACAGTCAAAGACCCTAGGGCATGATGGTTAACACGTTTGGTTGTGGGAGGAGTGGCGCAGGTTCGAGTCCTGGCCACGTCCATTTTGGTTTTTTATTTTTTTTTCTTTTACTCTAAAAACACAATCCAGTAACTTCAATTAACTTAAAAACACACTTTTTAATCAAATACAAACAAGAATCAAGCTTTCTTAAATCAAAACGTGCCCAGATTAAACTATGTGACTGATGAACACAAGTGAGTGTTCTTCACATGTGCAGATAATGATCAAGAGGGCTTGATCCCTGATTTTGGTGGTGATTGATTGGACAAATGGCACCCCTACACTCAGTTGGAGTGCAGGGAGTCAAATATAGCACAAATCAAGCAAGTACAAGTCAAATTCAAGCACAAAATAAGCAAATAAGGTTTTTGATGAAGCTATTGTTGACTGATGAACAAATGACACAAATAACTTGCACACAAATGAATTTTAAACACCAAGATCTTGCACACAATCACACCAATTAGCATACAAGCAACACACAAACCTTAAACAACCTATAATCTAACAACCAACAAGATTTCATGGCAAAATTCTCACAAAATAAGCAGTAATATGGCAGTTTCTGAATTATGCAATGTTACCCAAATTTTTGACATGCACTTGTGTTCAAAACTTGTTCAAACTGAAATCCTATTACACCTATAACCTAATAACAACCTAGAGAGTGTAACTAGACTGGTTTTAACACAAATCTTGTCATAAATCTTGACTTATCCCTTAATCCAAACACACCTTTAAACTCTGAAATGAAATTTTAACAAAGCAAATGGTATCAAAACACACCCAAACTGATTCAAACTCAAACTATCATGCATAAAAAAAACTTTAAACAGCTTAAACAACTTCAAACTTCAAACTTAAACACTTGCACACATAATCATGCCAAATCACATTTATAACTGAAAACTTGAAATTTCAACAAGGAAACAAGGACTACCTTGTTGGGCCTACATCCAGGCCCAACAGTGACTGTTTGTCACCTCCAATAGACCCGGGTCTATGCTGAACTCTTGAACAACAATCCTCAAAACCTGCTAAGATCGAAGTAGAACACACAAAATATCCAAAAATCTGAATTTCTTAAAACCTTTTAAAACCTTTTCCAAATAACTCCAATGTTTATCTTTCAAAACCCTTAACCTAAACAACTAAAAATCCAGGAAAAACCAAACCTTGAAACAATTTCCACAAAAAAATTTCCCAAATTCAGAAACCCTCTTTTCTGAAAATTCAAACACAAAGTGTTTGAATAAGTTTAAATTCGAACTCAGCTTAGCATTCAACCATACACCAACTTTTAAAAACAAATAAAAGGAATTACAATTTTAATAAAATACCAACTTTATAAATTTGAAAAAAGGAATTACAAATGTTTGATTGCTAAAAACTGGAACAAGGATAAAGGGACACATACGTCTCCTTTATATACTAAACTATAGAACAAACTAGAAGCTTAAACCCTAATGCCTTAAAGCCCTAAAATGCCCTTGGACTTTGACTGAAAATTGAGTCAATTTGCTCCCATGTGATCTTGTACTTGTAGCCAGCTTGCATCTTGTGATCTTGGACGTCTATTTTGAACTTGGGGACCAAGGAGTAACATGGGACGTTGGTTTGGTCGGGTGTAGGGTTTTGAGGGAAAGGGACGGGTGCAGGGGAGGGTCCCACAACCACATGGGTGTGTTGTGGATGGAATCTGGGTTGTGGGTTGGGTTTGTATAATGGTTAATCAAGGATCTAGAGTTAATTAACAAAAAACCCTTTGAATTAAATGATGTTCATCCTGGGGATTTCTAGGGTTTATGTGGTGATTAGAGTTGTTTAATCCGGTTTGAGGCTAAGTATTTTTTAAATACTTGTTTTGGGGGGAAAGGTTTAAGTTAATTAATGGTAAACCGTGAGTGGAAGGGTGACTGGGATGGGGAAGTGAGGTGGTGAGGAATGATTGGTGGAGTGGGATGATGTGGATGGATGATTGGATAGGAGGAGTTTGGTTGTCTGGCAAAAACAGCCCCCAAGGTTTCACTTTTCCTTCATGTTGTAATAAACATCCAACAACGCCCTATTAGACTTGTGACAACTTTGACAAAGTTGTCATTTATGGCACAACTTGTTTACAACTTTTTCCAAGGGCTTCAAATGCAGTTCTTGGATTCTTCAAGGACTGAACTTGAAATGTCTTCAAACTTTAGGGACCCTATTCATAATTTTGAATATTTGAGGGGTATATAGTGTAAATCTTCAAAAGTTGAGGGACCAAACTTGCCAATCTTCAATTCTTCAAGGGCATTTTTGTAAAATCTAAACTTGGGCCCGGTTCATTGTGCGGCTTCGTTTCCCGTGTTCGTTTTTGATTGATTCTTGTGATCTTTTGCCATTTCCTCAATATCCATACCTAAAAATACACAAGTAACAAACACGAGCATATATTTGGCAGTTTTAATGATATTTTATGCATTTTAAGCCCGATTTGGACGATGAGACTATGTATAAAAGCCGTCTCATCAAAGCCTCTCTAAAACTAGTAACCAATCACCTTAAGATTTTAGCTAATTATTCTCCCAATACTTCCCCCTTGGAACTTAAATAATGCATACTAAATAATTACGAGATGTATCTTCCACTAAAAGGTTGAAATAGTGCACCCGAAAGTAGCCAAACTATTACCAATCGAAAGAAGCAAACCACAAGAGAGAACTCAACCGATCGTAGTATATATCTACTCCTTCCCTGGTTTCGATACCTCAGAATCAGCAACACCTTGTGTGCATATATACCGGAGGTTGTGGTCGAATAATGAATAGGCTAAAATTTTGACAATTGCTCCCCCTCAATTGTTGACCCGTTTTCTATCTAAAGAGTTGTAATCATAATTTGATTAGAGATCTTGTCGTGTGTGTTGACACAGATTTGTTGAGAAGACAACTTATAAAAAGAATAAGATTTCTCTTATTTTTACAAATAAATACACTGAAGCGTACAAAAATTTGTGTTAGATTGTATTATCAAGTTAACACAATCCCTTACATGGTTATACAATAAACCATGCCCGAGAAAATTAATTCCCGTTGTGAGGTCAAGTTTCAATAAGGAAATACTTTCCTTTAAGATTAAGACTGGGCTATTATATGAAATAATAGCACACCATTTTTTATGAGCTTAAAAACTTTGAATGTTTTTAACAAGAGCTCATGATCGAGAAAACTGAATTTCTCGTTATGAGGTCAAGTTTTCATTAAGAGAATACTTGCCTTTAACATTAATACCGGGCTACTATCTGAAATAATAGCACATCAATTTTTATGAGCTTAAAAGCTTTAAATGTTGTAAGCAACGCTCATGTCCGAGAAACGTTAATTTCTCGTTTAGAGGATAAGTTATCTTTAAAGATAAACTTTCTTATATGTTGAAGTTCGAGTTATAGTCTAAGATATGACTATCAATCATTTTACATGAGCTTTAAAACTTAGAATGTTTTAATTATAGCTCATGACCGAGAAACGTTAATTTCTTGTTATTAAGGATAAGTTATTTTAATTACAAGATACACTTTCCTTTAGTTGAGGACCGAGGTGTAATCTGTTATATGATTATACACCATTTTCATGAGCTTGAAACTTTTGAATAGTTTTAGATCAATCTCATGACCGAGAAAAACTAATTCCCCGTTATGAGGACAATTCGTCGTACAAGATGAATTTCCCTTTATGAGCCTAAAACTTTGAGTGTTTTAATTATAGCTCACTACTGAGAAAAATGAATTTCTCGTTGTAAGGATAAGTTATCTTAATTAAAAGATACATTTTCCTTTATGAGATTAAAAACATGGAATGTTTTACTACAAGCTCATGACCGAGAAAAAAATAATTTCTCGTTTTTGAGGATAAGTCATAAACTTTCCTGTGTTTTAAAACGCGGGTTATAGTCTAATGTAACTATAAACCCTTTTTCATGAGATTAAAAATTTGAATGTTTTAGTAATAGCTCATGACCGAGAAAATTTAATTTCTCGTTATAAGGATAAGTTATCTTTAAAGATAAACTTTCCTTTATCTTATGATCGAGGCAAAATCTGTTATGTGATTATACGTCATTTCGTGAGTTGTAAAAACATTGAATGTTCTTTGTATAAACTCACGACCGATAAAATTTAATTTCTCGTTATGAGGATAAGTTATATTTAAATATAAACTTTCCTTTATTTGAAACTTGGGTTTCAGTCTGACATGTGACTGCAAACCGCCATTCTTGATCTTACGATTTTGAATGTCTTAATAAACTAGCTTAAGTATGAGAAGTTGTAAGCTTCCCGTTGTTAGGAAAAATTAAATTTAGATATACACTTTCCTTTCTTTGAAATATGAGTTACAGTCTGATATGTGACTATAAGTCATAGTACTTGAGCTTAAGATTTTGAATATCTTAATGAATTAGCTCAAGTTCGAGAAGTTGTAAGCTTCCCGTTGTTAAGATAAGTGCATTAAAATGTACACTTTCCTTTGAACGAAATCCGAGTTACAGTCTGATATGTGACCGTAAGTCATAGTACTTGAGCTTAAGATTTTTGAATATCTTAATAAAGTAGCTTAAGTCCGAGAAGTTGTAAGCTTCCCGTTGTTAGGATAAGTGCACTTTAGATATACATTTTCCTTTCTTTTAAGATCGAGTCACAGTCTGTCATGTGACTACAAGCCGTCTTGCATGAGCTTAAAAACTTTGAATGTTTTTAATATTAGCCCATGCCCGAGAAAAATTAATTTCTCGTTGTGAGGATAAGTAATCTAAAAAATATAAACTTTCCTTTTAAATGATTTCAAAGCTGACATTTACTTAGAAGTCGTTTTCATGAGCTTGGAAACTTTTGAATGTTTTAATGGAAGGCTCATGACCGAGAAAATTAAATTTCTCGTTATGAGGAAAAGTTATCTTACTTAAAAGATACTCTTTCCTTTATGAGTTTAAAACTTGGAATGTTTTAATACAAGACGAAAAAAATTAATTTCTCGTTGCTAAGGATAAGTTATCATCCATGATAAACTTTCCTTTATTTGAAGCACGGGTTACAATTTGTGATCCGACTGTAAGCCATGTACATAAGCTTTAAACTCTTGAATAGTTTTAATACAAGCTCGTGACCGAGAAATATTAATTTCTCGTTTTGAGGATAAGCTATCATTGAATGATAAGCTTTCCTATCTTTGAAGAATGAGTTACAGCCTGTAATTTGATGTAAGTCGTATACACGAGCTTAAAAAACTTTGAATATTTTTTATGCAAGCTCATGTCCGAGAAAATTTAAATTCTCGTTTAGAGGGTAAGTATCTTCCGTGATACACTTCCCTGTCTTTGAACTCCGAGTCACAGTCTATAATATGACTGTAAGTCATTAAACTTGAGCTTAACCGTAAATCCCCTGGGACACTTGTTTCTTAGATATTTGTTTCTTCAGGAACCAGACTCTGAGATTGTCTTTTGACGAATGGTACACAAACTGTTTACCATATTGTTCTTGTGAAACCTTGACTTTGGTACCTGCACTCTCATCAATAGTTTGTATGCTTTTATGTGGGTTAGTGATATCTTTTTTAGAACCATGTGGGGGTTCACACTTAACCTTGGTACTGCTAGAGGGAAGTATCATTCATGTAGGAACCCATCTAAGACCAACCTTTTTGAAGATTCTACCTGTGGATTTCCACCTTAAACTAGATCTAGGAGACATTGGTTTCTCATGTACTGCGGAAGACTTAGTGGGAGAGAACCTATTTCCTGTAGGGATCTGTGTTTTAGGTGTATTTGAAGAACCTTCATATTTTGTGTGTGTGTGTTTCTAGTTGTCGTATGAGATGATACTCTAGCATGGGAATTCACCTTGTTCAGGATTTTTGTGATACAATCATCATGATTTGGTGTACAGACACATTTGTTACAGTTTGAACAAACAATGTTCCTTGTATCTAAGAAAGACTTAGCATGAGAAATGTCCTTTGAACTAATTCGATACATGTTCTTAGAACTATTCCTAGATGAGCTAGCTGCTATCATATGGTGAGGTTTTGCAAAGGCAGATTGCCTGGTGTAAGGAGTGAATGGTTTTGAAAACATATTCACATCAACTTAGGAGGCAAACCGCGATATCGAGGAGTTAGCTCACTCAGATCTGAATGCAGCCGATTGTCTAACTGATGTAATTTTTGGTGGTTTCCCAAGGATTGATTATTTTTCAAACTTAGTGTCCACACTAGTTCCTTGAATTTTCCTCAACTCATTTTTCAGTGCAACTATTGGAAAAACCTTCTCATGAACTTGAGCCTGTAAGGTCTCATTCTCTTTCTGTAATTTCTCTTGAGAAGCCAACTTAGATTATAACAAATTAATTTGTTTTTGAAATTGATTCTTTTCAGCTTTAGCATCTTGAATTTTAAGATCCAATTGTTGTTCAAAAACCATATTTTCCTTTTCAAGTTTTTCAAAATATGTTTCAAACTTTTCTATTTTCTTCGAAAATTCAAGTTTGACATTCTCAAGATCTTTTGATTGTTGAGCTAACATTGGTTCGAGCTCTTCAATCTTAGACTCAGATTTGGTTAACAAAGCAGTCATATGGCATTTATCATGATAATTTACAGCACTCTGTTCAATCTCTCTCCCTTTATGACTCACATCGGATGAATCAGAAGTGGTATTGCTATCACCCTTTTCCATCCCATGTGTGTAATAAATAGGTTCAGAATGCTTAGCATGCGGTATGTCATCGGCATATAATCATATACAACATTACATTTGACCTCATTTGTAGTCTCTTCGTTATAGACGCGTATGGTGTCATCATAAAAGATGTTTGCAACATTCCCTGACGTGCTACTAATATCATGATATGATTCCATGCCACTGCTTTCACGGTAAACGAAATCGACTGCTAATGTTTCATCCGTATGACCATTGTCCTCGTGAGTCCGATGTTGTTTTGCATTCACCTTGCTGTATACATTATGTTGAAGTAGTCCTCTTTCAACAATAGACGTGTTGATATTATGGAAGTGTGTATGCAACTTATTTCTAAAATTGTGAATCCCGATTCTAGTATAAGCAACAAAGGACTTGTGTACTGTTGGATCGTCATGATATGAGATAACTCGTGAGTTGATGAACAGCTGAAACTGATTGTAGAGTGCCAAAAAAGCAGTCATAGATTTAGTCTCGTGAAACTCATATTTGTCAAGTTGTTGCTCTAGTTGGTCCATGTTGAGTAACATCGTTTCTGTGAAATTTGTAACGTCTTGAACAGAAAATGACGCAAAATCTCTTTCGAATCCAGAGTTGGTATCTACGTCTTTTGAATCATCATATGAAAGTAGTAGAAGATGTGATCGGAGTAAGTGAACATTTTCCATGCATCTCTCATTTGCAGTAGCTTGCAGTTGTAGCAACTGGTGAAGCTCTCTCACTCTTGAACTTTCGAATTCAACGATTCCATTTAAATTCAAGAAGTGAAATAATGAAGATAAGGATTACTTATCGATCGAACAATGAAACAAAGTAAGTGTGCTTGTTGTCGAAAGAACAATACGGGATTTTACAAATCGTGGAGAAACCGAGAAATAAATTCGCGGGATTTTAAAAACCACCAATAAAATCGTAAAAATTCTCGAAACCTTGTTGGTTGATGTAGATTATAGATGAGCAATCCTCTAAGTTCGCCTTGAATTAACGTATTACTTAAATGTCCGAATTTTCAATAAAATTGAATTTTGAAAAAAATCTAAATCTCAAAATGAATTTCTATCTCAAAAATGAATTTCTCGGCACTGCCTAATACCAATGTCTCGGTGCTAAGGAAGAACAAGTTGTTGGCACATGAAGAAGAAAATTCCCGGCACTGCTGAAAAGCTAACTCTTGGCACTGTTGAAACACCAATTCTCAGCACTAAGGAAGAACAAGTTCTCGACACTTGAAGAAGCAAATTCTCGGCACTGCCGAAAAGCTAATTCTCAGCACTACTGAAACACCAATTCTCGGCACTAAGGAAGAACAAGTTCTCGGCACTTGAAGAAGCAAATTCTCGGCACTGCTGAAAAGCTAATTCTCGGCACTTGCTGAAACACTAATTCTCGGCAGTTGCTGAAAAACCAATTTCTCGGCACTTGCTGAAAACACCAATTCTCGGCACTTGCTGAAAAACCATATTCTCGGCACTTGCAGAAAAACCAAATTCTCGGCACTTGCTGAAAACACAAATTCTCAGCATTTGCTGAAAAAGCAAATTCTCGGCACTTGCTGAAAAACCAAATTCTCGGCAGATTAGGGTTTTAAGGATGCCGAGTTTTTTTTCCCAATTTTTGCAACTTCAAAAAGATCAAGTTTTTGATCAAATCTAACGAAAAGGACTGTACTTCCTAGTATTATATCAAGCAAAGAACCATAAAAATACAAACTTTTTCAAATTTTTGACGAAAAAATTTAAATCAAGAATTGCTCTTTTAAGATCAAACTTTCATCAAAAATCAAGCCAAACAAGGAAAAATTTTGTGTTTTGTGCAAAACAAGGATAAACCACCCACTACAAGATGTTGTAGATGAGTAATATGATGATCAAAACACAAAAAAACAAAAAAATTGAGGCCGTGGGTTATAGGGATAAAACGCATGAACACAAAACTTAAACAAACACAAACTCTATTTCCTCCCATGGCTCTTGATACCAATTGTAGGTATACGTAATTCTTGGATTATCTAAGTATGGAATGATAGAAAGAGAGAGAGAGAGAGAGAGATGAAGAACTAGAGAGAGAAACTAGAGAGATAAAGGAAAAGTGTAAAATAACATTAGAAGTAAAAAGAGTATTTACAAAGTTTATATACCCATGTCCATAAGATGGACATGGGCCGACACAAGCCAATCCCACAAGTGGTCTAGGCCCAATTTTACTATTCGCGATATCACCTCTAACTACGAGCTCGACTACTACTATTGTTGGAGTGACTGATCCTTCGTAATTACGTAAAAACGTATTTCCAAGAATCTCCCCCTAAAGGAGATCACTCGAAGTTACAAAGTCCTAAATCTAGCATACAATGCTTGTCTTTAGTCTTGAGCTCGTAGTCCCTAGCTATGATGTGATCAAGACTTTCTTAAGAATTTTGTATACCCAACAAGATCCCCCTAAGGGAGGTCACACCATTTTACAAAGTTTATATACCCACATGGGCCGGCCCAAGCCTAGCCCACAAGTGGTTTTGACCCGGTTTTACTATTCGTGATATCACCTCTAATTACGAGCTCGACTACTACTACTGTTGGAGTGACCGATCATTCCTAAATATGTAAAAACGTATTTCCAACATAAAGTATAAAGGGACTATATAATCTAAGAGGGTATTTGTTTATTTTCAAAGTTATTCAAAAATTTGTAAATTTATAAGTTTAAATTTAATTTCAAATAAATAATTTAAGATTCTACCACCAAAGTTTTATTAATTATCTCATTTAAAAAAATTATCACATTTTTTACAAATATATTTTTATGGTTTCTTCATTCTACACGTTTTTTTTTTAATTTTGACAAAATTGAATTTAAATTTAACTTTTATTCGGCCGATCACATCTCATGATTTTGCTTCCGGCTATATTTGGCATACTTAGTTGTAAGTTGTATGCTGTAAGCTGTAAGATGTTAATTGTAAGCTGTAAGATGTTAACTATAAAGCTGTTAATATGAGCTACAAACTGTTTTTTTAATAAAAGTGTTTGGTAAGTTAGCTATTTACTGTAATATTAAATGTAAAATAACAAAAAAGAATATATTTAAATAGATTATAATATAGTTTGAGGGCATATCAATAACTTACACTTTAACAGCTCTTAACAATTTTAATTTTTTTAAGAATAAACTTTTTATTTAAGAGCTACTTGTTTAAAATAAAAGTTTAAAACTTATGTGTCCAAACAAAGTTATTTAATTTGAAAGAGATTATTTTTGAAACAAAAATCTAACATCTTCAAAAAAAGCTCTAATTTTTTTTGCCCTACATGTCAAAATTAAACGATCTTAGTGGTCCAAATTTGTTTGGGTTTGATTATTTTTTACCCCTTTTTACAATTAATACCATCTTTGAATTATTTTAAATTTTGTTTGTATTAGAAAACTACATACGAAATAAAAAAACAGAACAAAATATAAAGTTTGATAAGTCAAAAGAATAAAACATGAAAAAATCGAAGTTGTGAACTGTCTTTTTAAGTTAATAAAATGTTTGAAACTATCGAAAAAAGGCGAAACAAAAACTATAAATTTTACAAATCAAACTTTAAAATTACAAAAAAAAAGAAATAAAAAAATAGAAAAAAAAACTGTCTTATCGTGTTAATACGTTGAGCATAAAAGGAAGATAAAGATGATAGAAAGTATGAATAATATTTTTATAAGATTGTTTGGCATAGAAAACTCTAAAATCATAGAATATATTTATTATATAAAATATATTATATACGTAAAAGACTTAAATAGTAATATAACTCACAAATTTAATTGGAAAGGGTGTCTGACTAAACTTATATGGTAAGCTCATTAGCTTATATGCTTTAATAAGTTGAATCTGAGTGTCTGACTAATCTTATAGCTGAGCTTATTATTTTATATAAAAAATTTTGATAAGTCAAAATTCGGTAGCATATAAAAATATTATATAAAAAAACTTATTATAATTATATCATTTTAATTTTATGTACTGTTTTATCATATTTACTTTATTAATTATCTAAATAAATTAAATATTTAAAAAAAATTATAAATTAATAATATATAAATAACAAGCCGTTTATATAACACAAGGACAACCTCAAATAATGAAATAATAACCTTAGCCTAGCATTAAGAATATTTTGTTGTTATAGTTGTCAAGTTTCGACTTTTGACAGGTGTGTGACATACAAAAATCGTCACGAATAACTTTTCTAAAATTATTCGGGTAGATAGTACCGATACTTTCAAAAATAATAATTGAGCTGTACAAAATATCATATAGATAAGTCCATAGGATAGATTGGTCCCATGATCATTCAAGGTCTCACTAACGTCAAGTTGACACCCAACTTTTTATGTATAAAAGTTGCTCCATTTTTGTTTGTTACGTGTTACATCAGTTTCTTTTATTTCATATGTCTAGTTTTCTTTGAAAAGACGATGCATGCACTCAAGTCTAGTTAGTATTTCACAAATTATCTATTTGAAATTCAATGAAGTTTAGTGGCGTAAAAACTTGCACAAACCCATGGTAAAAGCGTATGAACTAAAACCAAATAACGTAGAAACCCCGAAGTCGACACCAACCCAAAACTAGCAAACTAACTAAAGGAATAAGATGAAGAAAATTTTATTAAATTGAAAGAATTAAATAAATACACAACTATTTGACCAACCATACGAGCGAAAAATAGAAAAGTTCATAATAACTAAATCTCATTTTCATGCACGCAGTGAAAATTGAAGTATATATTTCAAACACACCTGTAACATTTTTATTCATTTAATTTCTGCCGTTAAACAGATATCGTCTTCCACGAAAATGGAAGAAATGAGACGTAGACAACTTTACTCTCACCCGAAAGTAAAAGGACTGCTTCTTCCATCGAACTTCGAGTTATTTTTGAATTGTATTGTAACATAAAGGTGTGTGAAGGGGATAATCAGATAATTTGCATCGTGTGATCATCACTTTCGGATATAGTTATTTCGACCATATATAATCTTTTAGGTATTATGAAATTTTCAACTTTGTAATTTAGGCTATGCCTATGCGCATTGAGATCGGTCGCCAGATCGGTCGCTATCGATACGGCGAACGAGTATACGTGATCATTGAAGGAAAAGGGTCGTCTAAAGGACCAAGTGTCGTATGTGTATTTGTGTGTTAAATTAATTAAAAAGCACATTTGTAAAGTATGTATTTTTTTAGGATGTAAACGAACCGGATGAACACGAAGGGAGTTTTGTTCATGTTTGTTCATTTAATTTTAACCGGTCAAATAAATGAAAACGAACATTTAAACGGACGAATTTTCTTGTTCATGTTCGTTTATTAAAAAATAAGTTGTTCATGTTCGTTTATGTCCGTTCATTAAGAAACTAAACGAACGTTAAACGAACATAAACGATCGAAAATAACTGAGCGAAGAAAAAAACATAAAATTTATCAAAATATGCATAACATCTTGTTTATAAGTGTTATTTTGTTTAAATGTATCAGTTTAAAAGTATACAGTTAAAAAATATGATATATGAATATAAACAAATAAATGAATATAAACGAACGTTAACGAACGCATAATCGAACGTTCATGAACATAAATGAACGGACGTGACTTTTGTTCATGTCGTTCATTTAACTAAACGAACGTAAAATTTTGTTCATGTTCGTTAATTTAATAAATAAACGAACATTTTACTGAACGGTTCATGAAATGTTCACTGGATGTTCAATTCGTTTACAGTCTTAGTCTTTTTGGGTGTATTGTAGATTGATGAATAATCACGGAAGACTACATTGAAACTGTGTCTGCCATTGTATTATTTCACCACAATATATAAGTACACATGATAACAAAACCCTAATGGACCCAACCTACAAGTCGGGCTTGGGCAAATATTTATCCTCTAACACTCCCCGCAGTCCGAGCGAAAACGCGAAAACTCGGACTGAAATAGAAATCAAAATAAAACAATAGACAAAAATAAAACGGGATAACCCAAAGTATCCCCTATTCTACTTTTTTTTTACGGATAACCAAAGTATCTGAAAGATAGCCAAAGTACCCCGATTTTTTACGGACAACCAAAGTATCCGAAGGATAACCAAAGTACCCCGATTTTTTTACGGACAACCAAAGTATCCGAAGAATAACCAAAGTACCCCGAATTTTTAGGGACAACCAAAATACCCCAATTTTTTTATTTTGTTTTTTTTCCGGGTAACCAAAGTATACTCTTAAAATCAAAATATAAAACAAAAAAAAAAAAAAAAACTTTTTTTTAATAATAAAAAAGTATACTTTTAAAATCAAAATTTAAAACAAAAAAGAAAAAGAAAAAGAAAAGTGTTTTTTCTTTTTTAATAGAATTATACGTATTAAAATAAAAACATAACCAGCCAATTTTCACTAACATTGTTATCAATAAGAGAGGTTTTTTGTCTTCCAATCTGAGCAACATCCATTCAATCTCACCCTATTTAACAAAACTGTAAAACATATGTGACACAGAATAAAACGTATTTGGCTCAACATAAAACGTATTTGTTGTTTTCCTCAAATCATCCAAATTATACTTCACCATGTGTGAAGTGATGTCAGCCTCTTATATGGTTGTATATGGCAACGGGTTTTGATGAAAACTTTGCCGGAGGGAAACGAAGGATGCTAGGGTTTTCGGACTGATGAGTGTAAATCTTGGATCGGTATATGAGAGGGTTAGGGTTAGAAACGAATTTTGGCATAGTGTTTATGTATAGGATTTGTGTGGGTTGTCTCAAACCTGGGTTTAGGTTTGTGATTATTTTTTTTAGGGTTACCATAGTTTTGAAAATAACAGCGGAAGTTTTTATTGTGGATCTATCATGGCTGATACCATGAAAGACTACTTTGTGATTATTTTTTTAGGGTTACCATAGTTTTGAAAATAACAGTGGAAGTTTTTATTGTGGATCTATCATGGCTGATACCATGAAAGACTACATTAAACCCGTAGGCTATGTTTTATTATTAACCACCATTTATAGTGATAAAACCCTAATACCTTAAACTCACAAACCGGGCTTGAGCCTATTATTCTTATCCCTTAACACTCCCCGCAGCCCGGGCGGCGAAATCGCTTAAGCTCAGACTGGACAATAAAACAAAAACAAAACATTATAGCAAAAGAAATCCGGATAACCTAAATAACTCCTACCTCCATCTTGACAGCAACCCTGCAAAAACGCTTCACAAAATCCGATTCTTCTTCATAAACTCTAATTTTTGGATTTGTGACCTTAGCACAAACATTCAACCAAATAGATAATCGTGTGGATTTGTGACCTTAGCGCAAATCACCAACACAAAAAGATAAAATAGATAAGTTTGGTTATTTTGTAGAATTGCTATTGTATGTTTGTAAGAATTAAAAACAGACCAGGATTTGTTTTGCCAAACTAAAGACCAAAACATACCAAAAACAAAAAAAAAAACAGATCACACCTCCTCGTCACCTTTAGATGCTTAGCTTCAAACGCCTTTGGCTGAAAAACATGCTAATTCAAAACAAAGACAAAAAACGTAAAATACCTTCTTTTTCTTAAAACACATACGTTTGATATTCAGTCAGATCAAACACTTTAGATGGTTTTTCTTTTTTTTTGAAACGGCAGATAAAAAGAAAAAGAAAATAGGAGGCATGATTAATTGGGTTTAGGTTTAGGACCTAACATGCTCTGATACCATGTAGATTGATGAATAATCACGGAAGACTACATTGAAACAGTGTCTGCCATTGTATTATTTCACCACAATATATAAGTACACATGATAACAAAACCCTAATGGACCCAACCCACAAGTCGGGCTTGGGCCAATATTTATCCTCTAACATGTATGTCGTTTTGATGTGAAAAATAGTTGTGTGTACACTTTCAAAGAAAGAAAGCTAAAATGACGAAAAATTTGAGAGTCGACCATGTATATGAATGCGCCCAGCCTTAGGGATCCATTTTTTGACAGTAAAAAGGGATAATATAGTTGTAGCATAAAATATACTGTTTGCAGGGACGAAGCCAGAATAAAATATGATCGAAAGAATTCAGTTTTTATAAATATATTACTAAATAAGACCGGAAACTCATTTCAAAGCACCGATACATTTAAGATATATTTGAAAAAATCGATGTATTTTTTCAAAAATTAACATTAAATCGAAAAAATCCATAAATGCCATGAGCACCAACGGGACACCTCTAGCTCCCTCGCTGACTGGTTGGTGGTGCCCTCTTGGCCCCGGCTCTTTTAAAATAAAAATATACTACTGTAGTAAACAAACGTTGGTAACTTGTCATTGTCCTACATATTTTTGGAAATATAAAGAATGACCCATCACAGTATTGAATTCATAGGTCCCTTCTTCAGTCGTACATTATTTTTAACATTTTATCATCAACTCATATTATTATATGGGACAAACTCAATTTTGATACAATTATGGAAAGTTTGGCGAAATTGGATGTTGCAATTGAAGACAGTAGCTACAGATAGAGATGAAACGGAAGATTAAAAGCTGAGATTATTCTGTAAGTATCATTTAATCAAGGATTAAAATCCTCTCAAATTGAAGCTAACATGATTGATCATGTTGTCAATCAAAATTTAGATAAATTTTTAAAAGTTTTTTTTAGTGAAATGCAGAGCGTCACATATATTTATTTTTATTATAATTGAAGAACTTAACCTATCAAATTGGCTTTAACTTAAAAGAATCTTTTTCCTTTCACCAAAGGGCTTGTCACTTGTGTTCCGTTTGTATCCCATGTAAGCTCTCTAATAAAATAATTGTGAGTTCAAGTCTTGCTTAAGACATGATGAGATAGATTTTGTAATTGATGACGTATAGTGGTAAGTCGAACTATTCGATCTGGCTTACGTACATTATCTATACTCAAGTTATTACTAGTGGGCTTGTACACTGCGGCTAGTCTAATGGGCCTGGTTAGAGGTAAATCGCACATGGTTTTAAATAGATTGCGACGAGCTGCACGCGTTTATCATTAAACAGAATTCTAGTCTGATAAAGACTAAATTCACCCGAGAATAAGAGAAGATATGCATTCTTTATTTACGGATAAGGATTTCGAGAATATCGCCTAGACTTAGACCGCAAGATTCGGGAATCTTAATTGGGTTTCACCGCCTATATAGAGAACCACATGGTTCCATTATCTTATTCTAACCTATAATCGCTACTCGATCATAAACCTTAAAACCGACTACTTACTCTCACGTCGGAGTTTAATCGTGAAAGACAATCTTACGATAAGCTTAACGGTGTTTTTCATTAGTGCAAAGTCCACATTAAATTCACTTGGGAGCTGGAGTCCCAAACACTCGAATTAACTCTAATTCAAGTCAAACAAATCCGATCCGACTTTTGTATCAACAATAGTTTATATCAATGTTTTGAAACCCGGTTTTTAAATCGACCTGATCGAGTTACTGGGTCCGGGTCGACCCGGGTCAACTCGGATTAAACCGCTTTTCTAAAAAAAAAATAAAAATTATATTTTTAATAATTAATAAAACTTATATATAAAAACCATAAAAACTTCCATATATAAAAGATATAAATTTTTACCAACTAATATAATATGTAAAAATAAAATTTCATCGCAAATATGTAAAGTTTACATTTCTTTTAAAAAAAATCCGAAAAAATCAAAACCCGACCAGGTCTCGAGAACCGGGTTGACCCGGGTCACCCAACCCGGCGAGTCTAACCGGATTTCGAAAATGTAAAACCCGGATCAATATGACTCGTTTTTTCGGCCGGAACCGGGTCAACCGGTCGACCCGGGTTTGAAAATACTGGTTTTTATAATGTGAAATGGTTTTTATCAAGCAGCTACGATGACAATGGATATGTGAAGAAAGGTTGGGTTAAGTTGGACCACATAGCAAGCAGCTATGAGAGCACCATATCACTGTACTCTGTACTGTATTAAACTGTGTGATATCAATGTTATGTGACCACAATAATAAGAGCTAAAAGTCGTATACCATTTCATTTCACTAGTTCTTATTTTTTGACATTTATTTGGCTTTGAGAACTCAAGTTCTGTAAACTATAATGAAATTCGTGAACTATTTACATTGTAGGCTTTCCTGGTTACATGATACTGACTTTTTACCCTGCGAGTCGTTATGAACATGGGAGCTCAATAGTAACACGGGCTTTGCTCAACGATAAAACAACAAATGTTTCTACACTGGCGTTGAGTTTGCATTGCTTTGTGGTGAGTTATCGGCATCCTGCATTCAGAACTCATTATCAGGGGTACTTAGATTCAAGGAGATCATGTGAACTATATTTTATGGTTATAGAGTTAGCATTCTTGCCAGGTTTGCGTAAGCGGGGCATACCATATTCACATTGAAATAGTCATTTTTGATAGCAAGTCAAATTCGGTGACCCGTGAACACTTTCTGTCCATTTCTTAAAAATTATGAATTGATGCGTTTATCGGAATAATTCACAAAAATAATTTGAATATCTGAACAAAACGATGTAGGAGGTTATATGTTTTCTGAAGTATGTTTTGGGGTCAACCTATGCCCTTTTTTGGCTTGATACTTTGATGCGTCTTGAGAGAAAAACACAAGCCAACTCGACCCATTCATAAGTAAATAGATTAAAACATATCACATAAGAAATTGAAAAATGGGAACCTGTGTAAATGCAGGCATGGACCCCTGACCGAGATCTCTTAATCTAGTAAGCTCAGGCAAAACCACATTGCCTAGATCCGGTCTATCTCTCCGTCTAAGCTCAGCACACTGCAATGCTAGTTTAGTGAACGTCAACGCTTCATCTTGAGGCCAGTCAGGCACAGATGCATCCAGCATGTCACAAAACGTTCCCTTTTCAATAGCGTTTTCAACATGATGAGTCAAACCCATTGCTGGTCTGGCTGTAACCATCTGCAACAACATAATCCCTAAGGAATAAACATCTGATTTCACCCCAAGCATCCCCGTTTGTTGATACTCAGGATCAATATAACACATTGTCCCAGCTGCTGATGTCATACGGCAGTGAGTCATGTCATCGGCTACTGAAGGAGGAAGTAGTCTGGCTAGACCGACATCACTTACCTTGCCTACAAAATTTTTATCTAGAAGAATGTTACCAGGCTTTAAGTCACGATGAACTATAGGTTCAGGTTTTGTCTGATGAAGAAACAAAATGCCTGTAGCAATTTCTGATGCAATCTTGAATCGCATTTGCCATGATAATGGTGGGGTGTTCCCTCTTCTATATAGGCGATCTTCCAAGCTGCCATTAGACATGTATTCGTAGACCAGACAACCATATTCCGGGCAGGCTCCAAGAAGTACTACCATATTTGGATGTTGCATGCAGCTTAATACTTCCACCTATAATGAACCAATAAACGACAAGATTCAGCTTGTAAACAAACTTTTAGAAACAAAAACGGCTGTTTAAAGTTGTAATAATCAGTTAACCAGCTAATTCAGTGTTTGGCCAATTTTAGAGTTTACTACAGAGAGTTATTTGCATAAACAAACGCCGCACTTTTTATTTCTAGTTCAGTCATTGCATGACTAGAAAGGACACTTTTGTGAATCAGCAGCTATTATGAAACTGATTATAAAACACCAAAAACGGATCAGAAGCAGCATCTGCTATTCTATGTAAATCATTACCTCTCGCTGAAACTGTGATCTTCCTTGTGCAGCATCTTGACGTAAAACCTTAATCGCAACAGTTGTATTGCTAAGTTTACCCTTAAAAACAGGACCATATCCCCCTTCCCCAATCTTTCTAGATTGTGAAAAATACTCGGTAGCCTCTTCGATCTCATCAATCGTGTATCTGTGGTAGTTATATTGGTTTGGATCATCCTCTGTGCCAAGTGCTTTCATTTCGGCAGCTACTCGTTTATATGATGCAAGTTCTGCTATTCTCTTAGACGCTTCTGCTTTTCCTATAGCTGCTTGACTCCTGTTTTTTTCTTTTTCTTCAGTAGCCCTCGTCTCTTCATCCACTCTTTTCTGTTCTTCCATACGCCATCGTTCGAGTTCTCCTGCCTATTGTAATGAGGTCATTTGCATTAGTTGGATTATGAAATAATTTACCCAAAAATGTTATCTAACTTTCTAAAGCTTTTATCAAAGTTGAATTCATAGCTAATCGCTTTTAGTATGTCATGTCAGTGGTCATAACAAGCCAACATGATCTAAGTTACTAGAGTCAACATACTTAAGTCAGCATGATGAAAGTTACTTTTTAAGCCACCTTTTCTTTTGCGGTAAGCGATCCTTTGCACGCGGAGCTATATAAGTCCACTGTTCTCATGAGGTCCATTTTGAGCCTTTTCATTTCACTGTCGGGCTCGTCCTGTATGGACAATAATATTTTTATTATCATTCACTTGTAGTATGTACTGCAAATTTTTATTATAAGAAGATACAGACTAGTGTGATCAGTAAACTAACTGTTCAAATTTGTTAAACACAAAATGGCAAAATGGGAACGTCGTGTCAGCTGTAAGATTAAATCGGCCGTAAACACATTTTGTCCACTTTTGAAATATCTCGTATATAATCTTAAATTCTGAATGAACAATGTAGGAGGCGTTATGCAATAAAAAACATACTTTTTACGAGTTCTGAATTTTGATGACCCATTCTTCACGATTCTTATGTAGTTAACTTATTGTATTTGACCTATGATTAAAACGTAAAAATTCAAATCACTGAGATGGGATTGTTTACCACATTTTGTGACCCTTTTCTCTCCATAGGAGAAGATGAGAGTTCATCGAGACATTGATCTAAACGGATCGATGCATGCGCTGAGCCCAAGTTCATATCATTGTACAAAGAAACAGACATCCGATCAGTGCTTGGCCTTCCAGAACTTACAAAAGATATATCAGTGTCCTCTTCCGGAAGCTCCCCAAGTAACACCAGTTTAGCATTTTCGGCTCTTCCAGGTCTAGTAAATGGTGATCTGGTATATCAAATATTAGTTAGGTAATTATTCTTAGATCTTCATCAGTTCCATAATGTACTTCCAGAAAACTTACTTACTTGAATGATTCAAGCTCCTCAAGTACTGGACGTGGCTTCTCTGGTATCCTTTGTGATGTTACCAGCACGTTCTCTGTCACGTGCAAGGAAAAATAACATTTAAAACTGAGTCAGAGATTTAAGTGACAATTTTAACCCATATATATATGTCGATTTGGGGTAGCGAGAGAGGTAACAGGTCAAATGGGTGAAAAGTTGCTCAAAAACTATTATAAATGTCTACAAGGGATAAACCCTCAGGGGTGGCCTAGTGGTGTGAGGCCTCATGTTCGATTCCTGCTAGGTGCAAACAACTCAGAAGTGACCACGCCAACCTCCTGAAAAGGGAGGGCTTACCCCATTTTACGCCTTTTAGAAAAAATAAAGAACATACCTTTAGCTTGAAAACTACTCCTGGCAGATGCAACTGATATGAAATTATCAGTGGTAGCAGCAACTGCAGCATCAGCAGCGATGGATTGCTCCCGGATGCGATCATGCAACGGAGAAACAAATGGAGCAGGCTTTACAGATTTCTTTGCACTTGATATCTTTCCTTTGGAGATGACATAGATAGTGCAGAAATCCGGGGCGGCCTTCATCACATTGGTGGGAAGATCAGAAGTCTTGAATCTTCCATGGCAACCAAATATTATCGATGAGTCAGAACATTCATTTCCTGTAAAATGTTGGAAACTGATGCATATAGCTAGAAGAATATTACCACCTGATGAAACCATTTCGTGATGATGCGCCTAGCACTAGGAACTCTATTGCAGCTTGAGAAGTGTATTCTGTTAATGCTTTTGCTACGTTGGTATCTTCGAGTATAACCTCAATGCATTGTATCTACAACCAGAAAAAGATTTAGTTATGCAACAATAGAAATAGAAAACTGGACAGATTGGCTGATGGGTCAAAATGTGTAACAGGTAAGATTTTTGCGAGTTGAAACGGGTTGAGCTAGGTTGGGTTGACCCATAACCTTCGTGCCTACGTTTATAATATCACATTACTAATTTGTGTGAATATGAATAAGCTACATCGACCAGTGCATAAGTTATGGGTTGAAATGACAACCCCTACGTAACATATACGAAACAATGAGAGAAAGAAGTTAGAAAGACACAAACTGCCATATCAAAACCCAATATTAATAACTGTTTCTTCGCGAAAACCATATTCCTCTATCAGAAAAGGCAAAAAGATGCTTACATGTCTAAGCATACAAAAGCAACGGAAAGGAATGAGCACGTCTTTAATGTGCTTTTCCTTATATACCGCATCAGGCCCTGCCCATGCATCCAAAACATATGTTAAACTTATTGCAATATTGTTCTTTTAATCAACGGGAATCAGGCATGATGCAGAAATTCATAATGCAGAGGGAGAAAATTTGCCTGAGGCGGACGTTTTGTTATATACATAAATGAGGACAACGGTTTGGCCCTGGCCAAGAAGCTGTTCAACAGCCCATTTGAGAGCGTGTTGGCTATTTTTATCCTTGTCGATTGCTACCGCCACGATAGAGTTTCCCTTGCGTTGATCTCTTCCTCCAACCGTGAGGCCAATGTCGCCATGATAGCTACTGCTACTCTTAGAATGCCACATTCTTTATGTCATTCTTGTCCTTTTCATCTTCTTGTTCCATTATTTTTCCTTTCGACCTCTCTGTTGGAATTCATGCCTTTTCTTTATTTTGTTAAATCTTAATGATTTTGTTTTTCTTTAACTTTGGCAACCAAAAAAAAAATATAAAAAATCAGTGGCTGATATTTTGATGCAATTTTTAAAAAAGGGTTAGAAACAGTATATATTTTCTCACCATTATATATATATGGTCAAGGTGAATTAGACCTTAAACATTCTCTTCTAATATTTGATATGGACCAGATACAACTCTTTAATTAATCCTCTATTGGGCAAAGATGTTCACCTGCACTAACTCCGGGCTATCGAAAAAAATAATCGTCCTAGGTTAATTGGCTCGCAACGTCGAGTCGAAAACTAGAAAAATAAAACTTGTTGGTTCGGGAAAAGGTTGTCGACAGATTAATTTCCCAAATTCACTTCTACCTAAAAACCACCATATCTAATAGTTTTCATCAGTCGTATGAAAACCAACTTTCAAACATCATTCAACATCCAATGAGGAAAGCATAACAAATACAAAAGTTATGACTAGGAAACAGGTCCGGGAAAATAACAATTTTATGCTGTATAGGGCAAATCCTGATACTTTAATAACCTAAGTTAACCATGCTGGTATGATCGGAGTTCGTATGTGCAAGCCAACAAAGATAGATATATACAAGAATCACAAGATAAACAGCAACGCAGTAATTCTCATTTGGGTCATCTTCTTTAAATTTCATCCAACCTAGAAATGAGAAACCTCGTGATGAATGCTAACTTTCTTCCCCCAAACATTGTGTAGGTGAAATTCACTTTCTCATGAATAAAATAGAGCATGAACACGAAAAGTGCAGATGCCATTGAAACCCCACTGATAAGAAATAGACCACGAAAACCTTCAAAGTTTAGAATTTTGGGTGCCGGCAAAGAATCTGATTGTTCGTTAAACCACTTGTCCTCCAATAATTTCAACGTCCCTTCTTCTCGTAATTTCGCAATCTGAATTGACATCTCCGGAGCCAAGGGTGAACCTTTTGGAAATGCCTGCACATTTAATAGCTAATACATTTATAACTATCATTTTTATAATAAAATTTCAAATTTAACTTAAGCCGGTAGATTTGACAATTTCCCAACATATCCCATTTAACAGTTCGATCCAGAATGCATTTTATCTTTAGGGGATCAAACGTGTAAGATAAAAGAAAAAAAAGGTGTATTGAACGGGTCAAAAGTGGGGGTCAAGTCTATATATTAGCGATGTACTTTTACTATTTTACTTATCTAGGTAACAACTTAGTGTATCAAACTAGGCATCGAAAACGGCTAGTTTTTTATGCATAAACCCTCCTAACTCATTTTTTATCGGGAAAAAACCTAGATTTACTTGATTAATATAAACTTTGTAATCACTCTAGGACTAAAGTGTTGAAGGCAATCCAACCCACAGTTTCAACCTGTTGAAAAAAGTTTACCTGCTTTGACCTATTACTCATTTTGACACTAATTTCAAAAAAAAGTTAAGTTATGAGACTTACAAAGCCAAAACCATTAGTGGTGGTTTTAGAGATGCTTATGGAATAGCCAGATGGATAATGTGCAAGGAATTCCATAATGTAAGGAATTTCATCCACAATTGCATCAACGCCGCCTCTCTTACTCCCACGTGACAAAGCATCAGCATATTCCTCAGCGGAAGTATACGGCTCCAACCGTGTGTCCTGGAACTTTGAGTTCCTAACAAGGGCTCCCTGAACACCGGAACCATAATTGTATCCAATTGAGCCTCGCTTTGATGCTAACTGAATCTGTTCAACGGTTAATAACGAACTCAATGTCGCAGTGTAACTTGAAACGAGCACAAGCACTACGAACAACCACACAATGACTACAAATCTTGACAAATTATTCTGTAGCTTCTCCCCTGCAATTTTCGAACACTAAACTTAAATTGACCTCTTATGAACAATCATGTTTTTCATAACAAGCAGGACCTGGTTGTTTAATTGCCAAAAAATTTAAAACAGACCGAATGCTAGAGCTTACTATGAGCAAACACAAGGGTTGAAAAGGCAAAGCAGAATGTTGTTCCTATCTGTTGAGCTGTGGAACCTTGAAATTCTTCATTCACGCGATGTTCAAGAATCCATATGACAAAGGCCAGTAAAATAAAGAAACAACCAGACACAACCCACAGATCTGAACTAAGTGGTTTCATAAAGATCCAAATATTGGTATCTGCATTTCTAGATAGTGTTGCAACACCAAAATCTGTAAATGGCATTGTGAAATCAACGTACTTAGATCTGTTTGATGTGATTGTTATATCTCCAATTGCAGCATCGAATTCCTGATGCAAATAATATACAATACAACAGATTATAATTCTTTTATCAATATATTGAGGACAAACAATAATGAGTTATAAAATATGCATTGCATACTCCGTCATGGACTCGATCTATTAGGTCATTGTAATTTACTTTTACATCTTCAGCTTTTTTCATAAATGGAATGAATTCAAAGGCTACATCTTGATCCAATGCGTCAAAGGCTGCATGGAAGACTTCTGCGCAAAACCCTGAAACGATTGTAGAATTAGTTTGATCATCATAACTCCCTTGAAAAACTCTCCATCTTCTGAATACCATTGGAATGCCGATTCTAAGGGTTTTTCTGCTCATTTGTAGCATCCTATGTGTTGGACTAGTTGAAATACCCCCTGGCCAGATTATATCAGGAAATGAATTTAGATTACCAATCTTTTTGGTTAAACCAACATCCTTTGTCCAAAACCCAACCCGTCGCTCCCCTTTACCTATCACATGTATTATTTCTAAGATACTTGTGCTAATAATTCCATTTGAAATATTGAAAGTACCACCCAAACCACGAAATGAGATTCTTAACATCTGATCGAGAAGCGATGGTTCCCATTCTTTTATGTTTGGTTTAAGAACTTGTTCAGCTTGTGTCCTCTCAATAGCCATTGCTAGTGCTGAAACTGCATCATATGCCCAGATACCATATGGGTTCATAGCATAGTGTTCCTTTCTCCATTTAAAAGTGACTTTTTGAAGATCCGTTGATTGTGAAATATATGATTTAAAACCCACCGCCCCTTCCATAGACTCGATAACCTCACTGTCCATTAAGTTCAAAAAGTCCATAGTCTTACTCGTGATAATCCATTTGTATCCTCCGTCCATCATTCCTAGAGACTTTGCATTTATTAAAACGTAGGATGCAAGGGAATGAGAAGTATGCATGATGTAATTTTTTGTGGCCATAGTTGAAAGCTTGTGAAGCTCTTTTTGTATTGATTGACTGCTAGCAGAGGTTGAAATTAGGCTTTTATATGTAACAGTTATTTTCTTCTCTTTAAAGGGATTGATAATAATTGGTTCCATATCTCCCCAAATATATGTGTCTTCAGAGATAAATATGACATTCTTCCATTTAAGCAATTCTCCAAATGCAGCAATGCCTTTAAATTGGGTGGTTTCATCTTGCGTAATCTGAAGGAAATAAGGATGTTTGTTTGCAGATGGATTTGGTGAAAGTGAAAGAATAGGTACTCTAGCCTCGTCTCCCAATGCCGCCAGCAACTTGGCTTCGGTTGTTGACTCTGAACCTATGATTGCTTGGACTCTCGGCTTCTCCAAAAGATCAAGAGCTGGCAAAAAAACAGGTAAGTCATAAAAGTAGCAACCTATGAGGTCTGGTATCAAGTTAACATGTCGAATTCCAGACCAACTACCACCAGATACACCATCAGGACAACTTCCCCCTAGATTCGTACGTGTGAATTCATGAGGACCGTAATAGTTCCATCATGCTGCATATATTGCATACATACATGTATAGTACGGAACCTATCGTTATTGTACTCTTCACTTACTTATATGAGATCGATCTAAATCTAATTCTTCTGAAGTAAATTTAGAACGAAATAGTTATTTACCTGCAGATAGAGCATGCAGTGGTTCTCCATGTGTATCCCTACCATGGAGAGCTATCCTTGTTTTGTAATGGTTGTTGAACGTGTAAAAGTCAGATAACGCCATAGTGATGCAGCTATGAACAGTCTTCCCAACCCATGAACCCATATCTAGAATCACTCCCACCGGAATCTCCGTATACGAAGGATCATCTTGTGCTTTTATAGGTATTTGAAAGCAAAACAACATCAATACTAAGAACAACAAGCCTGTTCGCTGCATGCTCATGATCTCCATACTTAAATGACAAAACGCCACTGTTGCTAAAACTACAAAGATATGATGATATGCTAGGTTTTCTTCGGCTTTCAAGTGTTGACCCTGGATTTAGGGGTGTTTAAATAGTATCATGTTTCCAAATTTCAACAAGGTTTAAGCGTCACAACTGTTTGAAAATTTCTTTGTTTCATTTAACAAAAGGCAATCAGCATCAAGTAATACATGGTCAAAAAGAATGAGATCAACAAGAATGTAATGAATAATTCATAAACAAATAAAAACTTGTAATTAAAAAATTAATTCTTCGACCACGTTAAGTTATTAGTGAACACTTTTTTAGAGAAAATATGAGCTGCAAATGAAATACAAGAGTAGCAACGAAAAAGTGTTGAATTTGAATTAATTCTCACGTGTCTTTGAAGTCTGAATAAGTCCAAGTAGAATAAGTATTATTAGCCTAGTCTTATGCCACTACTTTTGAGTCTAAGTTGTTGAGTTTTTTTAGGCCCACTAGTTTTACTTCTTCTAAGTTCCGTTGTATTTGTAAAGCCTATAAAAAGGCCATTCATCTTTCAATAAAAGTATCTGCAGAATCATATTTTTCCTCTTCATATTCATTCAAATATCCAACAAATTTGGTATCAGAGCTTGGTTCTTTCTGAACTGGGCGTCGTAACAACAACAATGGCAGCAAGCACAAGCAACATTAATTTGTCCCATCCACAGATTCCTATTTTCAATGGAGACTCGTATGAGTTTTGGAGTATCAAAATGAAGACACTATTCAAGTCTCAAGAACTGTGGGATTACATCCATATAGGTTTTGAATCAAGTAATGAAGATGAAGCCAGGAATAAAGAGCATCAGAAGAAAGACGCCAAGGCACTCTTTTTCATCCAACAAGCAGTGGATGAGTCCATTTTTCCGAGAATCGCATCTGCAACCACAACCAAGCAGGCGTGGACAATTCTCAGCACCGAGTATCAAGGTTCTTCGAAAGTAATCACAGTCAAGTTGCAGTCACTAAGACGAGAATTCGAAACCTCTTCCATGAAAAGCAACGAGTCTGTACAAGACTATTTAGCTCGGGTCTCAACGGTGGTAAGTCACATGAAATCATATGGTGAGAAAATTTCAGATGAGACCGTGGTGGCTAAGGTCTTGAGAAGTCTGACCCCGAGGTTTGATCATGTAGTAGCAGCGATCGAAGAGTCCAAGGATCTCGCAAAGTTTTCATTTGACGAGTTAATGGGTTCGTTGCAAGCTCATGAAACTCGGATAAACAGATCTAATATAAAAGATGAAGAAAGGGCATTTCAGACCAAGGGAGAGCATGATTATTCAAGTCAACGTGGAAGAGGAAGAGCGAGAGGTGGCTACCGAGGAAGAGGCCGAGGCAGAAACACTACCTTGAAGTGCACGATCTGTAAAAAAGGCGGGCATTCTGATGATTTTTGCTGGTATAAACCAGAAGAAGCAAAGTATGCTGAAGAAGAAGACGAAGATGATAACTTTCTTTTTATGACATTTAGCACACAAAAACAAGAGAAGAATGATCTCTGGTACGTAGATAGCGGCTGCTCACATCACATGACCGGTGATCGATCAAAGTTTAAAGGCCTCGATGAAGGTTTCAAATATCAGGTACGACTTGGCGATAATAAGCAATTACGAATTGAAGGTCAAGGTACAACTGAAATCACGATAGGAAATAAAAAAAATGCATTCAAGATGTTTGTTATGCTCCATGTTTGGCTCATAATCTTCTAAGTGTGGGCCAACTAATGGAAACTGGTCATTCATTACTATTTGATGATGGGAAATGTGTTGTAAAACACAAGGCTACTGGTAAAATAATTGCATCTGCTTATATGACCCCGAATCGTATGTTTCCACTTGATTTTACTAACCAAATAGAAACAAGCATGTTAAGTAAAACTGTTGTAGAAAGTGAGTTGTGGAATCAACGTTATGGTCACTTGTACGTTAAAGGGTTGCAGCTCTTGCATAACAAGGAAATGGTGTGTGGTATTCCTACGATTACACCATTAGATAAGACGTGTGAAGGATGCATGATAGGGAAGCAAGCAAAAACAGCTTTTCCAACAGGAAAAGCAAAAAGGGCTGAAGATGTCTTAGAACTAATCCATGCTTACTTATGTGGGCCGATGAGAATAGAGTCACTCTCTGGAAGTAAGTATTTTCTGTTGTTTACGGACGATTTTAGTAGAATGAGTTGGGTTTATTTCTTGAAGCATAAATCAGAAAGTTTTGAGTACTTTAAAAAATTTAAGGCCCTCGTTGAAAAGCAAAGTGAGAAATGTATCAAAATACTTCGCACAGATCGTGGAGGTGAGTTTCTATCAAAGGAATTCAATGATTTTTGCGACGAGCAAGGCATCCAAAGGCAACGCGGCTCCTTATTCTCCTGAGCAAAATGGGGTAGCCGAGAGGAAGAATCGCACTGTTGTCGAGATGACTCGTTGTATGCTAAAGCAAAAGGGAATGCCAAACTCTTTTTGGGATGAAGGTGTTGCAACAGCCGTTTACATCCTCAACATTTCTCCAACAAAAGCTGTTTGGGATCAAACACCATACGAGGCTTGGATCGGAAACAAACCTTCAGTAAGTCACTTACGAGTTTTTGGATGCATTTGATATGTTTTACTTACAGGTGAAAGACATAAACTGGATGGGAAGTCTCAAAAGCATGTATTCATCGGTTATTGCACGCAATCAAAAGCGTATAGGTTATATGAACCTATAAGGAAAAAAATTGTCATTAGTCGGAATGTGGTTTTTGACGAACATGCTAGTTGGAATTGGGATGAGAAAGCTATTTCAGTTAATGCTCAAGATGAAGTCTTCACCACTACCGAGAATAAAGAAATGGCAGCTCCAACAAGTACCTCCACAAGTCCCGTGCAATCTTCACCATCTACTCCAACAAGTTCAGCCACAAGATCTATCGTATCTTCACCTACAAGTAGCGATAACAACACCGAAACTGGTCAAATGGAATCACTGCAATTGCGTCGAAGCGAGAGAGGACGAATTCCTAGACGTCGGTTTCAAATCGAGGGTGATCCTTCATCACCTCAAGATATGTCAAACGAAGATTATACTTTTGCTCTTTTCTCTGGTGATCCCGTTTATGTAGAAGATGCGCTCGAAAGTGAAGAATGGAAAATGGCAATGAAAGATGAGCTCGCATCTATTCAAAGAAACAATACATGGGAATTAGTTGATCTACCACCAGGTAAACACTCACTTGCATTGAAATGGGTCTTTAAGACAAAATACTTAGCTGATGGGAGCATTGAAAAGTATAAAGCAAGACTTGTAGTCAAGGGGTGTGCACAACAACAGGGAATCGATTACGAAGAAACCTTCTCACCAGTAGCTCGTTTCGAAACAATTCGAATAATTTTGGCGGTCGCTGCACAGTGGCAATGGAAGTTGTATCAGTTTGATGTAAAATCTGCTTTCTTAAACAGTGATTTAAAAGAAGAAGTCTATGTATGTCAACCACCTGGTTTCGAAAGCATGTCGAATCCAAGCAAGGTGCTTCGTTTACATAAGGCGTTGTACGGGCTTAAACAAGCACCGCGTGCTTGGTATAGCAAAATTGATGACTTTTTTTCTCAAAAATGGGTTCACGAGAAGTCCGCATGAACCAACACTCTATGTGAAGAAGCAGGGTACTGATCATTTATTACTTGTAAGTCTCTATGTTGATGATATGATATATGCTAGTTCTTCTTCTCAACTTATTATGGAGTTTCAAGCATCAATGAAGAAAATGTTCGACATGACTGATTTGGGGGAACTTCGATATTTTTTGGGGCTGAAAATTATTCAAGCTAAAGATGGAATATTCATGACTCAAAGGAAGTATGTGGAAGACACCTTGAATAAGTTCCACATGGTTGGTTGTAAGATAGCACCAACACCTATGAATACAAGTGAGAAATTAAAAATAGATGATGGTACAGATTTGGCAGATGCAAAGATCTATCGAAGTCTCATTGGAAGACTAATTTATGTCACTCATTCCCGTCCCGATGTGGCATATACTGTTGGTGTCTTGTCTCGATTTATGCATAATCCCTCAAAGACTCACTTTGGAGCTGCCAAGCGAGTTTTGCGGTATTTGGCAGGAACTAAAAATCATGGTATTTGGTTTCGTAAAAATAAGAGTTTCTATCTCAAAGGATATTGTGACAGTGATTGGGCAGGCTCAGTGGAAGATCGAAAGAGTACATCAGGTTGGTGTTTTCTTCTTGGAAATGCAGCAGTTTCATGGAGTTCGAAAAAACAAGCAATTGTGGCTTTATCTACTACGGAGGCCGAATATGTTGCTGCTACTGAGTCAGCGTGTCAAGCCGTTTGGTTACGAAGAATTCTGAATGATTTGGAGCACAAGCAAACTGGAGCGACTGACATTATGTGTGATAATGTTTCGGCCGTTATGTTAGCAAGAAATCCAGTACTTCATGGTCGGACAAAGCACATCGAGATAAAACACCATTACATAAGAGAACTAATTGCAAGAGAAGAGATCAGGTTGGAGACTTGTAGGACTGATGAACAAGTTGCAGACTTGTTAACAAAACCGTTACATCAAGTAAAACATGAAGAACTTGAAGCGCAACTTGGAGTTTCAACGTTCGAATGAAGGGAGAGTGTTGAATTTGAATTAATTCTCACGTGTCTTTGAAGTCTGAATAAGTCCAAGTAGAATAAGTATTATTAGCCTAGTCTTATGCCACTACTTTTGAGTCTAAGTTGTTGAGTTTTTTTAGGCCCACTAGTTTTACTTCTTCTAAGTTCCGTTGTATTTGTAAAGCCTATAAAAAGGCCATTCATCTTTCAATAAAAGTATATGCAGAATCATATTTTTCCTCTTCATATTCATTCAAATATCCAACAAAAAGATCATCTGATTGTGTTGGAAGTATAAGGTCTAGAAATGGTCAAACCAAAATATGAAGGACCAAAGGTTTCATAGTTGTTAGTTGTCAAACCAAAATAGAAGTGATCATCTGATTGTTAGTTGTCTTATTGTCCGTACAAGGAAAAAAAGGCTTTAGAGCTTGTACTATAGTGTTTCAAGAAGAGGTTTAAAATTTTATTAAGAGGTATAAAACTTTTTTTGTCATAGTGAAAAATCATTTCATGTCTAGGTGTCATGAAGAGGTCTAGGATCTTGAAGAGGTTTAAAACTTTATATGTATTTAATTCATGTTATAAACTAAACAATTTATAAACTGAAAAAAGTTTAATCCATAGTGAGGATGGGTTCATAATGTAAAAAAGTTTAAAAATTAATTACATTATATGATGTGTCAATTTTATAAACCTATACAAAGGTTTACCATAGTGGATGCTCTTAGGACAAAAGTTGTTTTTTAGTGGAATTAAAGAGACAAATTTTAGCCATTTATTACTTAAGATTAAAAAGAATATGGGCAAATTATTTTTGTCAAAATATCTAAAAGTTGTAAAAAACAACGGAATGACTAAAGTGTAAATATGACAAAAAATGATTATCACACAGGTGATATTTCACTAGTGATAAAAACAATGAAATGTCAATAGTGATAAATCAATGAAAAACTCTAGTGATAAATCAATGAAACATCACTAGTAATATTTCATTAACATGGTTACTATGTAATATCTCAGTGATATTGTTGGAAATTTAGTGCAATTGTGGGAACGGATAATACTTGTAAATGGGTTTGGAGGTACGGAGTGTACACCCATTAAGTCCCTTACCTCCCTGGACTCAATATAGTGGTTGTGATATCAGTAGGAAGCTGCTCCTGATCAGGAAGTTGCTCCTGGTCAGGAAGTTGCTCCTGGTTAGGAAGCTGCTCCTGGTTAGGAAGCTGCTCCTGGTTAGGACGTTGCTCCTGGTGATGCACAAAGTCTTTGTAACCTCTTTGACCAGTTAATGAGGGTTGGATATTGAATTGATGACCATGTTTATAGTCATGTAACCACTATGCTTTATGAAGGTAATTATGAGATTAATAGGCCGATTAATGCTCTTAATACCTTTGACTAGGAGTTACATTCCTTAAAGGAATAGAATCACTATAAATAGTGATCATATTTTGCATGATGAGATATACATAAACAAGAAACACTTACACGCACAGAGTTCTTGATTTGTGCCTAAAACAAGAACTAACTCTTGGTTTTATCCCAAGGAGGTATTCGTGTTAACCCAGGCATAGGGTCGAATAATCTTCTTTGGAAAGTGATTACACGACTTCAAGAGATATCCGGTAACCATTCATTGGTACGTAGTTAGGCTATTGATTATCTTCACCATGTTGGAACGAAGTAAACCCCAACAATCAAAGAAGATTATTTTGTGATAATCAATGGCGGCGGCAATGAAGCATATGGTGGCTAACTTCTCCAAACTGGACAAGTTTGAAGGGGTTGATTTTAGGAGATGACAGAAGAAGATGCACTTTCTTCTTTCTACCATGAACGTGGTGTACGTGCTGACCACTCCCATTCCTGATGGTGGTGATGATGCTACTTTGGAGGAACTGAGGAAAAGGAGCAAATGGGAGAATGATGATTATGTGTGTCGCGACATAATTCTCAATGGTATGTCTGATTCTTTATTTGATATTTACCAAAATGTTGAATCTGCTAAAGAACTATGGGATTCCTTGGAAGCTAAATATATGGCTGAGGATGCATCAAGTAAGAAGTTCCTTGTGAGTGATTTCACAAATTACAAAATGACTGATTCAAGACCAGTCATGGAACAATACAATGAACTTCTTGGAATACTTGGCAGATTTACACAACATAAAATGAACATGGATGAGACCATTCAGGTCTCGTGTGTCATTGACAAACTACCTCCTTCTTGGAAAGATTTCAAGCACACCTTGAAACATAAGAAGGAGGAGTAACTCTTGTTGAGTTGGGCAGTCATTTGCGCATTGAGGAATCCCTCAGGGTGCATGAAAGTGATAAGACAAAGAGCAACAATGTTGCTGGTTCATCTGTTGTCAATATGGTGGAGCATAACAACTCCACCAGGTACAATGACAACAAGGGCAAACGTAAGCATCAGGATAACACCAAAGCTAATCCTAACAAGAAGTCATCAGTGGCTTGTTGGAAGTGTGGGAAACCTGGACACTTCAAAAAGGATTGCAAAGGTGTTAGCATTGGAAACCAAGCTAATGGATCAGGCACAAAAGGTCAGAATATGTTTAATGAATCTCTCCAGATTTATTATGTTACATATGTATCTGAAGCTTATTTTGTGCAGGATGATGATGTTGCGTGGTGGGTTGACTCTGGAGCAACAGTACATGTGTGTAAAGATAGATGCTGGTTCAAGACTTATGAGTCAATGAATGATGGATCTATTCTTCACATGGGAAATGAGTCAACAGCCCTAGTGCATGGACGTGGTTGTGTAGATCTTAAGTTTAGTTCTGGAAAGATTGTTTCTTTGTTTAATGTTTTGCATGTTCCTAATATTAGGAAGAACTTGGTTTCTAGTAGTGTTTCGAACAATTGTGGTTATAAACAAGTGATTGAATCTAATAAACTTGTTTTATCTAAACATGGTGTGTTTATTGGTTTTGGCTATTTGAGTAATCAAATGTTCAGGCTTAATATTGATTCTAGTATAAATGTTGATTCTGTCCTGATGACTACCACTAAACTGAATGATTCATCACTATGGCATGCTAGACTAGGCCATGTCCACTATAAGAGGATGCAAGATATGTCTAAGGATGGGTTAATTCCAGCTTTTGACATGGACACTGATAAGTGTCAGACTTGTATGCTGAATAAAATTACTAAGAAACCATTTCAGGATGTAAAACGTGTAACTACAGTTTTGGAGCTAATCCATAGTGACCTATGTGATTTGCATGCTACTCCCTCATTAGGGAATAAGAAATACTTGGTAACATTTATTGATGATGCTTCAAGGTTTTGTTATGTCTATTTGTTGCATACTAAGGATGAAGCATTAGATAAATTTAAAGTATTTAAAACTGAAGTTGAATTACAACAAGGAGTCCAAATCAAAAGATTTAGGACTGATAGGGGAGGTGAGTACATGAATACTCAGTATTTTCAGTCTGTTGGAATAATCCATGAAACAACTGCCCCCTATACTCCACAACAAAATGGTATATCAGAAAGGAAAAACAGAGTACTAAAAGAGATGGTTAACTCCATGTTGTCCTACTCAGGACTGAGTCAAGGGTTTTGGGGAGAAGCTATGTTAACAGCTTGCTATTTATTAAATAGGGTTCCTAATAAAAGGAACAGGATTACCCCTTATGAACTCTAGACTAAAAGGAAACCAAACTTGAACTACCTCAAAGTTTGGGGCTGTAGTGCTGTTGTATGACTCCCTGATCCAAAGGTGAAAACCTTGGGTGAAAGAGGCATTGAATGCATCTTTGTTGGATATGCTGAGCATTCCAAGTCTTATAGGTTCTATGTTATTGAACCTAATGATTCAGTTTCAATAAACTCAATCATTGAATCAAGGGATGCTAACTTTGATGAGACTAGGTTCTCATCAGTCCCTAGACCAAGCCTTAGGACTCCTATAGGAGCTGAGGACACTGGTGTTTCAGTGGAACCTGAAAGGGTCACTGATGAGGTTGTGGTTCAGCAACCTGAGCCTGAGCTTAGAAGAAGCACAAGGCATAGGACTCCAAAGAATTTTGGGCCTGAATTTCAACTATACCTAGTTGAAGGAACAAGGGATGAGGTCTCTGACCAGTACTACTATTGCTTTAATGTTGAGGATGATCCCAAAACATTTGATGAAGCAATGAAGTCCCAGGATGTTGCTTTCTGGAAATAAGCAATCAATGATGAGATGGATTCCATCATGGGCAACAACACTTGGGTGTTGGTTGATCTACCTCCAGGTTGTAATCCACTTGGTAACAAGTGGATTTTCAAAAGGAAAATGAAGGTAGATGGAATTGTTGAAAAGTTCAAGGCAAGGTTAGTCATTCAGGCCTTTAAACAAAAGTCAGGGATAGACTATTTTGATACTTATGCTCCAGTAGCACATATCTGTACCATAAGAATGCTGATTGCTCTAGCAAGTATTCACAATCTGATTATTCATCAGATGGATGTGAAGACAGCATTCTTGAATGGTGACTTGGATTAGGAGGTTTATATGAACCAACCTCAGGGCTTCATCATGCCTGGTCATGAAGGTAAGGTGTGTAAACTGATTAAGTCCTTATATGGACTGAAGCAGGCACCTAAGCAATGGCACCAGAAATTTGATGAAGTGGTTTTGTCTAATGGTTATTCACTTAACCAAGCTGACAAATGTGTATATAGAAAATTTGATGAATCTGGTAAAGGAGTCATCATTTGCCTATATGTTGATGACATGTTAATCTTTGGTACTGACCAAGCTAAGGTTGATCAGACAAAGGATTTTTTGTCATCAAGGTTCTCTATGAAAGACATGGGGAAGGCTGATGTTATCCTTGGCATAAGGATTAAACATGAAAGTGATGGTATTGTAATTTCTCAGTCTCATTATATTGAGAAGGTCCTGAAGAAATTCAATCACTTTGATTATACTCTAGTGAGTACACCTATGGATACAAGTGAGAAACTAATGCCTAACAATGGTCAGGCTGTCTCCCAGCTTGAGTATTCTAGGGTGATTGGTTGCTTGATGTATGCCATGACTAGTACTAGGCCTGACATTGCATTTGCTGTGGGTAAACTGAGTAGGTATACTAGTAATCCTAGTACTCAGCATTGGCAAGCAATTCAGAGGGTACTGAAGTATTTGAAAGGAACAATAGATTATTGTTTGTCTTATACTGGATATCCTTCAGTGTTGGAAGGTTACACTGATGCAAGTTGGATCAGCAATACTGAGGATAATTCATCCACAAGTGGCTGGGTATTCCTTCTTGGTGGTGGTGCAATTTCTTGGGCATCCAAGAAGCAAACTTGCATTACTGGTTCAACAATTGAATCTGAATTTGTGGCTCTAGCAGCTGCTGGTAAAGAGGCTGAATGGTTGAGAAACTTGCTTCTTGAGATTCCATTGTGGGTCAAACCTATGGCACCCATTTCTATCCGTTGTGATAGTGCAGCTACATTGGCTAAGGCATATAGCCAGATGTACAATGGCAAGTCTAGACACCTAGGTGTTAGACATAGCATGATTTGTGAGTTGATCACGAATGGGGTGATTTCAATAGAGTTTGTGAGGTCTCAACAAAACTTAGCTGATCACTTGACGAAGGGATTGGCTAGAGACTTGGTTATAAAGTCTGGCAAAGGGATGGGTTTAAAAGTCCACTCTAGTCACTGAATGCTAGGATACCCAACTCCCTCCTGAGGAAACTTGGGAGCTGAGTTCAATGTGGAAAGCTGAACATTCAGGGGACTGAAGCACATGTTTTACATATCATCCCAAGGATGTGCTTGTACCTGCTGAAAGGAGGATGAAGTTATAAACTTCTTAATGGTTAATTTCTTTGAAAAAGTGCTTAAGCAGGAGCATGAACTAAAGAGGAACCACCTATGTAAATGTTGAGGTTTCGCCGCCTCAAGGAGCATGGACTTTGGCTCTTACAACATTTATGAATTGGATATGGACACATGACTTGTATGGTGTCAGGAGCGTTTTAAGTGTTTGAAAACTTGGGTGTATGTTATCTTCAGGTGTTCAAAGTAGTTGAAGGGTTCAATTCTTAGAACACCCTGATTCTCGAATATTTGGAGTGATGTACTAAGATGGAAATTCAATCCTCAGGACATTTTCATTTATGCACTGGTTTTGCTAAAGTTGATTTTCATGCAAAAAGGAATTGTACTAAATTGGGGAGGATTGTTGGAAATTTAGTGCAATTGTGGGAACGGGTAATACTTGTAAATGGGTTTGGAGGTACGGAGTGTACACCCATTAAGTCCCTTACCTCCCTGGACTCAATATAGTGGTTGTGATATCAGTAGGAAGCTGCTCCTAGTCAGGAAGTTGCTCCTGGTCAGGAAGTTGCTCCTGGTTAGGAAGCTGCTCCTGGTTAGGAAGCTGCTCCTGGTTAGGACGTTGCTCCTGGTGATGCACAAAGTCTTTGTAACCTCTTTGACCAGTTAATGAGGGTTGAATATTGACTTGATGACCAGGTTTATGGTCATGTAACCACTATGCTTTATGAAGGTAATTATGAGATTAATAGGCCGATTAATGCTCTTAATACCTTTGACTAAGAGTTACATTCTTTAAAGGAATAGGATCACTATAAATAGTGATCATATTTTGCATGATGAGATATACATAAACAAGAAACACTTACACGCACAGAGTTCTTGATTTGTGCCTAAAACAAGAACTAACTCTTGGTTTTATCCCAAGGAGGTATTCGTGTTAACCCAGGCATAGGGTCGAATAATATTCTTTGGAAAGTGATTACACGACTTCAAGAGATATCCGGTAACCATTCATTGGTACGTAGTTAGGCTATTGATTATCTTCACCCTGTTGGAACGAAGTAAACCCCAACAGATATTTCATTATTTTATCAATAGTGATATTTTATTGTTTTTCGCTAGTGAAATATTATTAGTGATAAATCATTACTTCGTCATAATTACAACTTTAGTATCTCCGCCTACTTTTACGACTTTTGGACATTTTGGCAAAAATGGCCCTTCGTGTGTTTCTTTTTAAATTTTAGGTTAATCCACAATTAGATCAAAAATAAATGGAAGGTGGGGATTTGTCCCTTGGATTGTAATAAAAAAAGGATGTAAAATAACTCATCTTTTAATCGATGTTTGTCAAGAGCTTTTTTAGAGTATTTTAGAGTTGTTAGTTTTTTTTTCTTCCAAAAATAATCTTTTTTTAAAACAAATAGCTTTGTTTGGACACATGAGCTTTAAACTTTTATTTTAAACAAATAGCTCTTAAATAAAAAGTTGATTCATGTAACTTTTTAAATTTTTTATTGAAAGATTTTCACTGATTGTTAAACCATTGATTAAGCTGACTAAGAAGAATTGGATGTGTGAGTCCCACTTATACATTTAAATTTATAAGTTTCGAGATCTGATCCTTATCAGATGAGGAAGCTATATTTTGAACACTAAAGGATAGGTTGTGTTCTGCACCGATGTTTTCAATGTTGGAAGGATATTAAGATTTTATAGTCTGTTGTGATGCGTTTCATAAGGGCTTTGGAGTTATGGTAATTGCTTTGAGATTGTGGAAATATTACTTGTATGGAATCAAGTGTGTAGTAATCAAGGATCGTAAGAATTGTCTCATATTCAATCTCTTGGGAAGACAAAGGAGATGAGTAGAGGATCACAAGTTATAAATTTCGAGTACTTAAGTATGTTGGTAATTATGACTGTGAGTGATTATGACTACGAGATTCGCTACCACCCGGGAAAGGCGAATGTAGTAGCTGATGCACTTATCAGGAAGGAAAAGGAAAAGGCCTCTAAGGTTTGAGCATTAGTAATGAAAAGAAGTGTGGACTTGATAGAAAGGATATTGAAAGTTTAAGTTAATGGTCTGATGGAGAAGAATGTCAAGGAAAGTGGTTTCAACATTTTGTCAAACTTATGGAAAGGATTTTGTAGTAAGATCGATTTAGATGAAGTATTTTGGAGAATCAGATTTGATTGTCGTTATGTCCATCTGAGAAAGGTATGTTAAGAGTGCGAGACTTAGTGATGAAGGAATCTCACAAGTCAAGTATTCGATACATTCTGGTTTGGGTAAAGGTGAAAGTTGAGTTGAGTACTGCGTGTTATACAAAGACCGATGGCCATAGTGAAAGGACGATTCGAACATTGGACAATATACTTGTACACGTGTGATTGACTTAGGAATTCTTGGATTTTTTATATGACAATGGTTATCATGCTAGTAATGAGTTTGTACTATTTGAAGGTCCATAAAGAACTTCAAATTGTGAAGATTAAAGATCGTGAGTTATGGACGTAAGTTAGGTTTTCTGTGTATTGAAGTAATGTAGGTGGAATGAAAGGATTGATCTAGGAATGATGCTGGTGACTACTGGTAAGATTGTAAAGGTTAAGGATTGTCTGCTAGCAGTAAGGAGTTGTCAGAAGAGATATGTTGGTAATCAAAGGGAATCGATGGAGTTTGAAATTGGAGACATGGTTATACTTAAGGTGCCATTATGAAGGGTGAAATTCGTGTTGGTAAAAACAAGAAGGAAATTCAACTTGAAGATAAGTTGCATTTCATAGAGGAAACTATAAAGAGTTCTTAAGAGGTTGAAGCATAGTAAGATTTATGTTGTGAAGATACAAGAATTCTAGGAGTGAACTTTAATTCGTGAAGGATGCATGAGGATTTCTTTAAGGAAAAGAGTTCTCTTTTTATTCGAGAGGTATGGAATGTGAGTATAAGAGGGGCTGAGCGCCGGGACGTCACTCTCTTTTAGGAGGGTACGATGTGATAACCCGAACCCGAGGTCATTATTTAATCCTATATTACGAATATTTTTGATGAGCTTGAAAGCTATGACGTTTGGTGGTTTAATTTAAAACCGATGTTGGAAGCCTTATTTTTACCTTTTTATTAGTTGTGAGGACTACTAGTGATTGCGATATCCACAGACGCCCGAAATTTTACGTTTTATTATTTGTTGTTTCGATGTTTGTGTTTTTGACGATTTTATTTTTAATTGCGTATTAAGTCGTACCGGGACTATATTATTATCATATTTGAGTGCGTTTTAACTTTTGAAAAGTATCTTTACGAAACCCGAGCCTCGTGAATATTTTAAAATTTTATTAATAGATATTTTCTACCCTTTAAACTATTTTTTTTGCATTTTGGTCCAAAACTATGCAAGAATGGCAAAAGTAACCCTCCACCCACCATATATAAATGAAAATTTCACCTAACACCACACATAGAAAATCATATTTATCAAAATTCATCTCTCTTTCTCTCTACCTTGTTCTTGTCGTCCATAAACCAACACCATAAACCATTGATCTTGATTTTTCTACTTTGATTCAAAAAAAACCAATCAATATCCCATCTTGGATATTTGATTGTGATTCTTTTGGTATAAGTTTTATACACATGCACCAAGTTTCATTTTTTTCATATGGTCCATGGTGATTTGATCTATTTTTACAAAGTATATATGTTGTTAGTATTATATATCTTTATACCTAATAAAAGAAAAACTTTTTGAATGCCACAAAGCCCATTTCTGACGTCATATATTGACGTCATAATTCCAACAACCGTTTTTCATACAGTTTTTTTACTACTATTTCCTCTCCATTTTTTACTACGGTTTATTCACTGCACCCTTCTCCATCTATATTCGCTTACCGATTTCAGGTATAAAAAATGAAAATCTATATCATCACTCATGTTCATATAGATTGTAGCCTGACTTTAGTATCATGATTCACTGTTTCAGGTATGTTTAATTGTATCTGATTTTGATATCTGTAAATAAATGTATTCAACTTTTTTATACATGAAATTGGTTTTTTTATCATTAGTTAATGTTTGTATTCGATTTTTCTATACTCGAAATTGAGGGTTTTTATTATGACGATACATAATGGGGTTTTGTTATGATGTTCTAAGATAAGGTTAAATTGGTATTAGTTTGTCGTTAATTTGCATCTTCATCTTAGTTTGTGTATTGATATTTAGTATTTCATGTAATGTTTCACAATATGTAGGTATTTAGACATTTAGCGGGTTTGAGCAATACCTACTATGATTTAATGCTCATCAACTGTTTGTAGAAACGTCTTACACTCTTACTAAACCACAAAGGCTGATTAAAAAAAAACTATTTGTACTAACTATTTGACATTCACTAACAAATAAGATGCTATATATAAATAATCTTGAACTTTAGATGTGTTTGTTATGAAGGAGCTTATTTGTGATTTCGGTCCTAATTCTTCGTGTTAGCGTGCTTTTGTAATTCGGGTAACCACAGTTATCGGAGTAAGAAGGTGTTAACGATTATACTATATGCAAGTGATCCAAATTATATACTTATATGTGATTTTGCACGACATGACTAAAATATGTTTCGGCTTTGTAACGGGTCAAAAGCTAAATAGGCCTGCTTCTACTCTCCTCAATTTTATGGGGAAGTTTAGGCATTCTGTAGTTCGTTGATTCCACATGCATTATGTACGTATATTAAGCTACGAACGCAACATAGTGAATGTATGAAAGTATTTTGAGCTCTGAAATATATTTACGAGTAGATGATTTTGTTTTTGCTAACTGATTATAAATTTTATCAATTCTTTCATTCAACTTATATTCCGGTTTCACATCATTTCAGTAGAAGTTGAACATAACAGGATTATTAAGGGATGTACTATGCTATATTGACGTTCAAGTAAGACAGTCACCATTCGGGTGATTCTTATTTGTTGGACTACAGTTGTGATTCTTTTTTATATGCGCAACTCAATGGTTGTATCAACTGACATCTTTCGTATCTTTGGCAATGATGTAGCTTAACTTCCTTTAGTATGGATCAACATAAAAATTTGTAAGTTCGCAATAGGATATGGTCCAGACTCCAGACAAGCTAACGTAAGTTTTCCATGTGGGATAAATTTTTAAAGGTATTATGTTCCTAGGCAGAATGAAAGTTTTTCGTATTTTACTTATTATAGTACTTCAATTGATAAATATTACTTTGTACATATACGCAGCGAGATAAAAGTTTCAAGGCTTTTAAGAAAAAGAATTGTAAGCTACATCCATTATTAACTGAAGTCCTCGGTGCTTCAACTTATGCCTCTCAAACTTTAGAAGAACATATGGTTGAGTCGACTGGTGGTGAGGCTGGTGAGAGTGAGGGTACTAAGAGTGGTAATATAAATCGTAAGTCGGGAGGATATATGCTTGCAATGAGAATAATGAAAACAATTTTTGGAAATGACAAGTACAAGACCTTCTTGGATGTTTGGAAACAAGTTCTGATAGGTACAAGTTCATCCATTTTCCTTACAACATATTTACGATAATTTCAACATGATCGAATTTTTTATATTGCATGTGCCTGTTTTCGTTATTACGGTATGAATTCTTTCATGGCATACTGGATACACCGTCAGTGAAGCAAATTACATTGGCGCAGTTCTTAGTTTGTGCCATGTTTCATTGGTTATTCTCACATACTTCGTATTGGTGCATCAGTGGGTGTGTTTGGAGGTGCGTCAGTGGGTGTGTTTAAAGTTGCTTATTTGATGCTTTGTATTGGCTCAACGGTGCTACATTACCTGCAGAGGATCCCACTTTGATGTATAATAAGCATGCTCACTCTTTACTTAAGGTATCATCTCATGTTTTCATTTAGCAATTCAATTTTTTAAGCACTTGAAAAGTAGCATTGGGTATTTCTGTAAGTTTTTTCTTAAGGTAAATTACGTAGTGATGTGATTATACATGTTCTGATTTTGATTAACATAGATTTGCTTGATATTTCCATGAGCTTTTTCTTAAGGTAAATTATGCAGTGATGTGATTACACATGTGCTGATTTTGATTAACATATGTTCACTTGTTATTTCTTTGAGCTTTTTCTTTGTTTACTTGATATTTCTTTGAGCTTTTTGGATACTAAGAATGTGAGAAACCTCGTATGTATACATTATCTGATAGTTTTGGGGTTGTTTTTGATATTTGAATAAACAAAATTTGATATTTACATATAGGTTTACTTTGTTATTTATGGGCATATCCAAGAGCATCTTCATTCACATTATTCATATATGCTTGGCCAGGTTCAACTACTTTTGTACTGCTAAGACTCGAGAAGCAAAAGGGCGTTCATCAAAATTCACATTTAAACCAGGTAATGACTTAACCTTGATTAGCAAGATACTTGTGAGTACTCTAAGCAAAATAACTCATACATATGCAAAAAAACGAGCTTGATAACTTATTCAATCTATCTTGTGTATTTCTCTTAATTCTTTTGTATGAATTTTGTACTTAATGAGTTTTACGTGCAGTGATGTCATCAGATGACTCAGTGGGCATAGTCTTTAATTGTTGATCCAAAGATGTTGACTTTTTAGTCAAGCCTATTCAAAAAAAGGGTTTCAGTAGCTGGGTGAAAAAGAAAATGGTTGGAGTTGATATTGCTTTACTGTAGCTGATAGTATGTCCATCTTATTGTGAGGTGGAGTGTATTGGATTTGAGCTAAGTACTACTTTTTCTATTTGCTCATCTGTGAAATAATGAAGTGAACCTTTTTCTATTAGCCCATGAATTTAAAGTCCCAATAGTATGTTGGCAAAATTAAACCAATTTTGAAGATTATGTGGGAAGTTGAATAAAGAAATTTGGAGATCTGATAGCAAGGATGTACTTCAAAAGTAAGCTATTATTTCATCCACTTTAATCATGGTATTTGTCGTATTTCATGGTATTTGTCAATTTCGTAGTTGGCGATCTTTGTAACTTCTATGTACGTATTTTTTATCATTCATTAAATGTTCTTTGTTTTAATTTATATTGGTGTGATTAATTATAACTTTTTTTTATTTATAATACAATTTTTTATTGCCACCCGCGAAACCCGCGGGTCTATAGTCTAGTATATATATATATATATATATATATATATATATATATATATTGCCAACGGTCTACCTTTGCAAAAGATGATCACATTCGTTGAAGTTAAAGTTACCTTTAATCATAACCGTTGTAATTCACCAATTATCTATCTTAACAAACTAAGAGCTAAAATTGGACATGTGCCATATAAGTAGAATACGTTTGACTTCTTTGAAGAGGGATAACTGCAAACTACAATGTGTATAACAATCTTCCACTTTTATCTCTGTATTAAACGTATTTTGAATTTTGAATCAGTTGCTTTAAGGGGTAAATGAAACTAGACGCTTCATTATAAATAGATCATAATGAATCACTTTCATTTCATCAGAAAAAGGAACCGAGTTTATAGTACTCCGTCTAGGTGACGTCTCCCGTATACTTGAAGCTCAAGATGAAGATCTTAAGATCGGTGTAGGTTGTTGGAAAATTTCTTAATGACACAACATTAAAGAATTGAATCTCTGTTTTTTAGTTATCGTCAAAATTTTGTTTACTTATAGTCTTTAGTTTTTTATAGTTTTATTCACATGTTATGCGAGCGTGTTCAAGCAAATTAAAAGAAAGATCACCACCGAAGAATGTTTTCATATGTATTCCCAATCTTCCAGATATTAATTTTTGTGTTTGTTCTTGGTTTGTGAAATGAAAGTGAGAATGTGTATGTTCAAAATGGATCATGTAATGTGTGTATTGCTTATGGTCGTTCATAATTTTTTTGTACTTTTGTTGTTTAGATTTTGAGAGTACAATACATGGCAAGTGTAAATTGCTCAAATCTTTATGTATGTTTATATGTATGATAAATGATTGTTTTGTATCATTTTCACTTTTGTGGTATGTCAGATTGGATAAAATAAGTACTTCGTTATCATAACGTTCGTTATCATAACGTTCGTTATATGATTCTCTTATTTTCTATGTTTTTAAGAACATCGACATCGAAATGCAAGAGTTATGTGGAATCCCAGATCTTGAGACTCAAACAACCTAAACCGTTTATCTAGGATGATTAACATTCATATGAATTAACATAGAGGAATAGAATAATAATCATGAACAAGATGTTTAACAAGATGAATGATTCCCAAAGGGCTTGTATTAATGATTAACACAAACCACTCTAGGTGTGTATACATTGAATCCCACAGCTAGAGATCAAAGTTTATTGTAGGTTACATTGTAGAATACTGTAATGAATGAAAACCTAGGTATGGGGTTGGTCCTTTATAACATAAGGAAACCAAATATACATGGAAATTAAATAATAACAGTAATGTATAGAATCAGTAGTGATAAGACCAAATCTTCATTTTCTCCACCAGCTTGGAGATCTTTATAATGACAACTTTGGTCCTTCTTGTTTCCATGGTGTTTGATTAATCAACTTTTGACCCAACAATCTTTCCCTAGTTGATGATGTCAAAACACTTCCCCTTAGGCATACAACACCAAAGATCAACAAGCTGAACATTCTCTGTAGACACTTCCCCTTTTTGACATGATCAAATAGGGGTCTTGTATGTAAACAACCTTGATTTTCAACTACTACTTAACCAATATCATACATCAAACCCAAGTATTGTGCACCCCAAATTACCCTCCATGAAGTTTTCCGCATCTTAAAATGAACTTGAGAAGTAGAAACTTACATTAGTTGATTAATACTAATGAGCAATAGCAAAAATCTTCACCTTGATGTCATATGTGAATGACTAACACTTTATCAAATGAGTTTCCCCTTAAGGTGTGCTAATCATTTATGAATCTTGAATTCTGTAGGCTTTATGTAATGACTACATATGAAGAAATCTGATCATAACTTACTTGATGATGAAGTAGAATAACCCGAACTTGCGTTCTATATCTTGCACTAACCACATGACAAAGAGTCCGTATATACAAAATCCTCATTTCCGCTGAAAATGAGACACTGAGCACGGCAATGTAACTCCTTCAAGTGATAGAAAATATGTGCATAGAGTACCATAAGAAAAATCACACATTCCTAGATCTTGTACCACTTTGTCACTAAGCGTTTAAGCATAAAACACATACCCGCGAAAATCTCCTTCATCGTCAAATAAATGATAATAATTTTCTTCGTAATCAATAAATATAAAACGAGCCTTTATACCTTTAAACCAGTTGCTGTGAATATACCAAACTCCAAAACACTGCTGTCCCAAAAATCGTATCTGACAGCAGTGGAAACTTTTAAAAACAGTGGAAATCTATTACTGAAAGCAGTGGGAAATATTGAAGGCAAGAGGATCGTAGCAGGGGGAACTTTTAATGAAAGCAAAGGAAATTTTTCAAAAGCAGGGGAACTTTTAATGCCACTGTTTTTGTTATTAACTGTGCCAAACCCACACTTAATGAGAATGAATTTATAACAATGAAATAATAACACAAACAAAGACAATTAAAAATTATATCCTGCTGTGAAAAATATACCTGTGCTCATGACCTGTTGCTTATTCCTGTACCCACGTAGCCAATTCCCAACGTCAATTATTCAATATCACTTAAATCACATGCGTTAACAAGTAACTTATATGCGTCGTTTTTCTGTTACGTCCCACAATCCTACATCACTTTACCTTGGACCCACAACATCACGTGATATTTTTTTCTTTAAACAAGAGAAGAGATTGTTAATGTATCACATGCAAATAATATGACGTCCCCATATGACATGCTTTAAACCTAGGACCACAACTTATCTTTGGCTGCTTTCTATTCTTCACGTGAATGGTAATGAACAATTTCAACATTGAACCTCAATTGACAACTTACAACACCCTAATTCACGTGATGAATATATAGTATTTAAACAATGCCAACCGTCCCTTTCATGTCAATATACCTCTCACATGAAGATTACTTCTACTGGTCGAAGAAAAGTGTACGTCTGTTCTTCAGTTTTGCTCAGCAACCAACAAACGTATCTCAGCCTAACACTTTAAGCACCAATATTTTAGGGCTTTGAGGAATTAACCCTCTCAATAAACCCGAAATATCATCTTCATCATAGCAACAACAAAAATCACCAATCTAGGGTTTATTAATTAAACCCTAAAAACAAAAAAATTAAAGATTCAACTCTTCTTTTTGCTCTTCTTTTTCTGAATTCATGCCTACAATACAATTCAATTGCATCTCAGCCAGGGTTCCTCATTGATCCCGGATCAACTCACCCTAACAAGTCGAAACAACAATAACAATCGATTGGTCCCGGCCCAATGCTCATCATTATTATCAGATGCAATCAATAGTTTTGTAAACATAAATTAAATTAGGAAGAGACAAAAGAATGATCAAATCTCATCTTTTTCGTGATTAGAGGTTTCTTGAAAAACCCTAAACTAGAAACTTTAGCGACACTTTTTCTGTCACAGAACTGGAAAATCGTCGCTAATCTGTCGCTAAAACCGTCGCGAATTCTGGACAGCAACTTCACAGCAACATGAACACGAAAAACATCTTGAGAGCCACCCGCTCTGATACCAGTTATGGAATCCCAGATCTTGAGACTCAAACAGCCTAAACCGTTTATCTAGGATGATTAACATTCATATGAATTAACATAGCGGAATAGAATGATAATCATGAACGAGATGTTTAACAAGATGAATGATTCCCAAAGGGCTTGTATTAATGATCAACACAAACCACTCGTGTGTATACATGGAATCCCACAGCTACAGATCAAAGTTTATTGTAGGTTACATTGATGCAATGAATGAAAACCTACGTATGAGGTTGGTCCTTTTATAACATAAGGAAACCAAATATACATGGAAACTAAATAATAACAGTAATGTATAGAATCAGTAGTGATAAGACCAAATCTTCATTTTCTCCACCAGCTTGGAGATCTTTATAATGACAACTTTGGTCTTTCTTGTTTCTATGGTGTTTGACTCATCAACTTTTGACCCAACAAGTTATACATGTCTAAATAGGGGTTTGCGAAACATTTTGTGGTTAATTTCTATGGGCTGAAGGAAACATCTTTTTTTGTGGCAAAATGAAAATTTACTAATAAAAAGAAAATATTCCAAATGTTATAATCAAGGTTATAAATAGCGTGAAGCGTGGCGTGGCGGCATCGCCAAGCTACAAGCTATGCGAGCTATAGCGAAGCTATGGCGGTTCGTATAGCGTCATATATAGCGGCACAAATTTTTTATAGATTAATATTTATATCATACTTCATATATATATATAGCGAGTTAGAGTTTACAAAAGATGCTACACATAAGAAATAAAGTCACAAAAGCTAGACTATCTAGTCTTTTACATTGTTTTAAATAAAACCTTCTTCATCAGAGTTGAATTCCAATTGTTCCTCGCCTTCCACTAGTTCTTCATCCGACACAAAGTCATCCTCATGAAGTTCTCTACCATCAACAGGTTCCCCACCAACCCTGCCACTACCACCTTCTTCTGGTTCCTCGTCGTCCTCATTAGTAGCAACAATCCATGACTGCGCTTTACTAGCATCAAGAGATCGCAAAACATCTGCATTTTGATACTTCACTTTTGTCCACTTGTTGATAAGCTTAGCATTGAATTGAACATACACGAGATCATTTAACCTTTGACTATCAAGCCGATTTCTTTTCTTTGTATGTATCTACATATACCAGTTCACATACAACATCACATCATATACCATATTTAATAACATTATTTACATTTAACTTGTAGGTTTAACCTGCTTTCACTTACCCTCTCAAAAGCACTCCAATTTCTTTCACAGCCGGAGGAGCTTGTGGTCAACGAAAGGATCTTTATGGCCATTTTTTGCAGAACTGGTGTTGAATTTCCATAAGTCATCCACCAAGTACCTAGTTGAAATTGTTACTTTCGTAAGTGACCCACAATTATATAATCAAAATGTAGAAAGTTAAATAATATACCTGGATCATAAGAGCTGCTATTTTCTGAACACCCTTTTGCTGCTAACAATCTGCCAAAATCTCCTTGTTTTTGTTTGTACTTCGGGAGCTCTATATTTGACACCTGGTCTTGACTATCAAAATCATTATGGAAGAACTTTTCAAGACATTTAAAAACCGCATTCGAGACCATAACATCGTCTTTTATGCTTTCGTCTTTAAAGAAGTAATAGGGGTTCAATAAATAGGCTGTCAAATGTAATGGACTATCAAGTCGACCTTCTGATCTAGTCTCAATAATGTCTATGATAGGGCGATAGTGAATCTCTGCATTGTTGAAAGCTATCTTAATATCCTTCTTTGCTTTATTAAGCTCTCCATACAAGAAGCCCATTGATGGTTTTTGATCTCCATCAGCTAGTCGAAGAACTTTGACTAATGGAGAAATCACCTTCAAGCATAAGTTTACCCCGTTCCAAAAGGATGGGCTCATTACAATGGAATATGCTACTTTCCTTTCTTAGTTTTAGGATATTTAGATGTTGTCCATTCATCACTAGTAAACATAAGCCTCAACTTTTCTTTTTTCTCCATCAAGCTCTGCAGGGTTAGAAATGATGTAGCAAATCTGGTAACTCCTGGCCTCACGATGTCCTTACAATTTGTATACTTTCTCATTAGTGCCAACGTCTTATGATGAGCGTAAATGAAAATGGTTAAAATTTTAGCATTAGCAATCCAATCTTTAAATTTACCTTCTTTACCAATTGCTTCAAGCATAAGATCAATGGTGTGTGCGGCACAAGAAGTCCAAAATATGTTAGGCCTTTTTTCAACTAGTAGTTGGGCGGCAGACATATTATTAGCCGCATTATCTGTCACAACTTGTATTACATTTTGCGGCCCAACCTTTTCAATTCCTTTGTCAACATACTCAAATATAAACTGACCTGTATGGGATTCATCAGAACATTCAACTGAAGAAAGAAAAGTTGTACCTTCCCTAGAGTTCACACAGAAATTCATGATGCTTCTGCGTTTTCTATCTGTCCACCCATCTGTCATTACCGAACAACCATTTTGTGCCCACTCGTCTTCTTGTTTCTTGAGAAGTCCTTTAGTTCGCTCAACTTCTTCCTTCAATAATGGTTCTCTAAGTTGATACTGGCTTGGTTGACGATAACCTCGACCATATTGTCCAACAGCTTCAACAAACATCTTAAACCCATCATTATTAATTGAATGAAATGGAATACCTGCTTCATATATCCATCGAGCACAATATTGATGTACACTATATGTCCTCTCTTTGTCAAGTGCGTCGATAAGATTTTGTTGACGCGCATTAATTGTTGCACCTTCAGGATTAATAGATTGGCCTAGCTTTTAGCCCAAATTTTAAAGCCCGAGTCAAATAACTAATCCGAAACGCTTCATAAAAAAGCGCGAAGCTACCCGCTATAGCGCGCCATACACGCTTTAGCACGCTTTACTACACGCTACGCTTTATCAAGCCGCCTTAGTCTGTTTCGTAACGGCGAGGCCACGCCTCGCGCTATGGCGCCGCTATAACGCCGCTATAGCGCGCTATTTAGAACCTTGGTTATAATGGTAATCACTAAGGACTGTTTACTTGAATGATGCACCAGTATTAGTCGCGTCCAAAGTTTTAACATTGAATCACACAAGAATAATTAAAATGTGGTCAACATTATTAGTAAAATATGTAACTTAAGTTTTCCAAATGTTGTTATGTATGGATAAAGTTGCTTTAAATAATTTTAAATATTAGTTAGTTATCAACACATTATTAGTGAAATTGATAAATGTGTTATGTTTGGATTAACTTTTACATAGAAGTTTGTGCATTTTCGTAGATAAGTTGATAAAAGTTGGTAATCAAATTAATACGTAATTTCAAAATTTCATGTTTATGTATTGATTTACTTGAATTTAGGCGCCAAAAACTTGTGTTTATTTTCACTGGTCTTTTCATATATGTTGGTGAATGGTGAGCTTAGCCCGAGCATGAGATTTCGTTTTCTCAATAAGTCGTGAGAAAAACTTAGGCTTGCTGTATTTTTTATGCGTCACACAAGCTTGGGATAAACATGACTCAGTTGGATGGATGCATTTGGTTATAGTCTCCATGTGGGGGAGGTCAGGGGTTCGACTCCTGTCATTCCCCATGTGGGGGATTTTCCCAGAATTGGCAGCCGGGTTTGAATCCCATCGCAATGCCTTGAAGCCCCTTAATAGGAAACTGGATGGCTAGCATGGGGGTTGATATTCTCTTCGTGAGATTATTCGAACTCGGGTTGAGAGACTTGGTGCCTCGGTGGCACGCAAGATACTCCGCTGCACCAAACTGCCGTTCAAAAAAAAAAGATATTGCAAAATAACAAATGAGATTTAACGCAAAGGGAGTTTTGGGTCTCACCCGTTGGCGCATGTTTTTAACGATAACAAATACTATATGAAACTTCATTTGTTACATTTTCGATGCAATGCCATAAGCTAGATGAGGCATTTTCATGGTGGTAGTTAGGTTATTACAATCTTACTTTTATTATGATGGTTAAATTACATATTTAACTAAAATTTTGTGTTAAGTGTAATGTAGTTACATAAAATGAAAAGAAAGAAAAACATAATTAAAAAACTGAAATTTATTAAACATTAACTTAAACATCATACATTGGTGATTTAATTTAAAAATTAAAATGACCATTTAGGTGATTTTTCACCATTAAAAGTTAAATGTAAGTTATCATAATCCAACTCCTCTATATCATCTAAATCAAATATTTCTTCTTCCTCAGACTGATATAGATCTTCTTCTTCCAGTGGACTACCAACTTCAGCGGCTTCAGCGGCTTGTCTTAACTCAGCCTGAAGACGTTCTCTTTGCTCGTCTTCACGTTGTTTTCTTGCTGCTTCCACCCTCGCAGCTTCTTCTTTCTGCTCCTTCTTCCACTGTTTTTGCTCTTTGGCTTCAATTGGGTAGTACCACTCATCAGGAACATTATCCCAGTCCCATTTTCCATCAACATTTATGTCATCTACGGTGTTAATCACTGGATTAACAACATCAACATTTGTTTTCGTGGCATCTTTATTTGGGCCTCCTTTTCTTTGTTTCCTAAAATCAATTTAATTATTAGTTATTGATAGGTGTGAAAACACCCATCTTTTGACCACTTAATTATAATAATAACCAAGCCAAAACGTGTATTTTATGCCGTAAATGTCGGAATTATGCGTGGTTTGTGTTTTTGTTGTGATTTAGGATCAAAATGTGAAAAGGGGAGAAAACACGGGCTTTCACGAGCTTTTATCGAAGAAAAAGACAAAAGACGAAGTCAAGAGATCAAGAGTGCAAAAAGAACGGAAGTCTAAGGCCTATTCTGAAGATTTATCGAAGAACAAGTCTAAAGACGGAAGTTTAATAAAGCCGAAGAACTCAAGTCTAATAAATGAAGAAATTATAAGACGAGTTCAAATAATCCCGGGACAAAGTCGAAAAAGTCAAAGAATTAAGAAGTCGAGAAAGACGAAGAATTAAAAGACGAAAAAGACGAGAAAGAAAGAAAGGTTGAAGGAAGCAACCAACACATGCCTCCTTCCCTAATCCCATATAAATAGACGCCATTTCATTTCATTTGAACTTGTTAGCTAATGTGACAATTAGTCTTTCCACCATTTTTCTTTACTTGCACAACTTTAATTTCATGTCATTTACTATCTTGTTCTTTAATTTCATGTCTTAAATTTCAAGCCTTTCATTCCAAGTAAGTTAATTTTATTGTTGAATCCTTATTTACCTTTAATCAAGCTTTTCTTTATCTTTCTCATCCTACTTTTCTTGTCTTTGATTTGATTGTGGTTCGGATTAAGCATAGATTTTGCTTAATCTTATTGTTTATTTGATTAAAAAGTTCATCTTTCTATTTCCATCTAGGCTTGTATACGATTTAAGCTATAAGTTTGACAATCTTATTGGCTTATTTTGTATTTAGCTTATTTACTTTTTAGTTTTCTTAAAAAGTTTAGTCTTTTTAAAGTTTGCTTATTTCGCAATTTAAAAGTTTTCAAATTTATGCTTACTGATCTTTTAATGTTTGATTTTTATAGCTTAAAGTGTTTTAGTGCTTATTGTGTTAATTTTCTTATTTTTGATTAAGTGCTTTTTAGTTGATTTTTATAAAAAGTTGTTTTTAAATATTTTTTTATTACTATTATTTAGTATTTTTAAAAAGTTTTTAAATTTTGGTCTATTAGTTTTTTCTTAAATTTGATTTGGTTAAATTTTTAGATAAGTGATTATTTGGTATTTGCTTATTTGTTTATTGTATGCCATCGTAATGCTTAAGGGTTTTACCAGTACGATCCAATAAGTGTGATCGCATAAACCCCGAGGGTTTATACTTGCGATTCATTACTGCGATCCTTAGTACGATTGTCACCACGATCACACTCCATAATCCTCACCACGATCACTTGTTGCGATCGTGGGTGCGATCGTGGGTGCGATCCGTGGGTACGATCCATGGCTACGATCCTTGGCTACGATGCATGAGTACGATAGAATATTTATTACAACAGTACGATGGAATATTTATTACATTGCGATGGAATCAAACACTTACACTACGATGGATTGTTTAACATGCATGCATGCATGCTCAATGTTGGCGCCATTTTCATCTAGTAGGCTGGCTGTTTCCAGCAGCTAGCCTGCTAGCTTGTTTATTTAATAGTATTATTCCTTAATTGTTTAGTTTTATCTGAAAGTTGTTCCGATTTTATTTTTGAAAGTTACGTATTTTTAGTTGAATTTTTCGTTGATTTTTAGTATTAATATTTTTTCGTAAAGTTTAAGTTTTATCTTTTATTTAGTACCCGCTTTAGGTTTTGCCTCGTTTAGCTTTAAAGTACCATTTTAGTTTTATTCTCTCCTTTTTCATTTAGTAAACTTTATTTTCGAGTCGATAGTTAATATCGTCTTTTAGTTTTATTTTTATTAATTGTTTCGCTTTAAATTTCATTTTATTATTTGTTTTAATATTCGTTTTAATATCGTTTTAATTTTTAGTTTTTAATATTCACCTTGTTTTACTTTTATTATTTGGACTTGTCTTTAATTTGTTTTTAAATACTTTTCACATTTACTTTTAAATTAGATAATCAACTTCCCTTTTTCTTAACCAAAAACAATTGAGTCGCACTTTGAACCGGAAATCAATTCGTTAAGACACCGAGAAAACGAACTTTTTCAACTAGCAAAAACCCAATTTTAGTTATATTTACAGTATATAAAACAATAGATTAAAAAATATAATTTAATTAAGAAGGTAATTACAAACTTACTTGTCTTCCACCTTGGTTGCATATTCAATGCCGGCTTCAGTTGCAGATCTTTTGGTTGAAGAGTTCATGTCGTTTTGGCAAAATACTCCAAACCCTATATTGAGTAATTATTTATCAGAAATGTGATTGAAATTGCTGAAATCCTTCAATCTTATACACACTGAAAGGGAATATGAAAAGACACACGACTAACAGATTCAATGCTCTTACCTTTAATTGTAATTAAGTATGCATGCTTTCATACTAAAACCAAGTTTAATGTATTTTTCCAATGTAATAGATAAAAAATTCAAATGATAGCATTATCTATAACAATGAGTACATACCAAAATAGCCGTTATTTTCTTTGGTTAGAGTCACTAAAGCTTTGCCTTCACTGTCTGCAGATGTATCTAACAGTTCATTGTAGTCTGTTACTGGAGTCACTTGAAGAAAGTTAGACATTAATAAGGTGTAGATTAAAAATGCAGTAATATAGTGATTCGTTGTGTTAGATGATTTTATACTTTGCTTATATAGTTTTGACAAACTAATAACAGAAACAGTATAATTGATTATGAGCATTGATGCCTGACATCAATCACAAAAGATATATGAAAAGAATAAATCGGTTATCCATTCTTATTTTTTGAGAAATGCGTGTTCTATTGTGGGAAGTGTTTTAATAAGATTGCAACTTTTCACTTATACTTTTAATTTAGTTTATATAAATACCTTTAAGTTTACAAAAATACATTATCTACTTAATTATGGCGTTTTATTTTTAAATTTGACTTTAAAATATTTTATGTACAGAATATATCTAATTAAATAGTTTACAAAAATAAAGCAATTTAAAACAAAAAATGATAAGCTAATGAATGGACAAAGATTGTTTAAAAATTTTAAAAGTACTGTATCAAATAACAATAACAACCGCGTTTTGAAATCGCGTATTGAAATCGCGTATTAAAATCGCGTTTTAGAACCACACAAAATAATTTATTATGAATCAGTATCTCAAATCTAAACATCATCATTATCTTCAGAATCAGTAAAATCATCACCAGTAACGTAGTCATCACTACTATGTTCTGTATCTTCTGAATCATCATCTTTGTCATCAATGAAGTCGTCCATGGAGTTTGCTTCGTCCTCTGTGTCTTGTTCACATAACTTTTTTGAATTTTTTATATCTATTCCATGTACTTCTTCATCATGATCATTTGTAGCATCATTAGTACTATCTTCAGCAGGATCATTTTTTTTAATTTCATTATCAAGCATACTATTTTTTGAAACTGTTATATCTACATCTGAAGATATAATTTCAACCTTGTGGTTAACAGTTACATTGTTGTTAACCAAACAGCCATTTTTTATCAATCTTCGACGCTTTGTTGTGTAGGTCTCCAACTCATTTTCTCTATCTGATATAACCATTATATCTTTTGATGGTTCATTTTGTTTCTTTCTCTTAAAGATGAGGGGACCAACTTCATCATCTGATATACCTATAAATGGTATATCATTTACTGTGTTGTCCCTGATTTTTTTGTTGTTCTTTGTTATCCTACATATAAAAGACACAAGCTTTGATATAAATTAGTAAAAGTACCATAAAATGATAAAATAAATCAAAAAACATTCTTATGATTGTGTATAAAATATACCTGATTTGGTGAGTTTGTTTTTACCGTTATGAAGACAACAAAAATGTGAGATTATGTTTGTTTGTTATATAGCATTGCATTTCTATATTTTTAGGAATTGATTATGTCTTCAATTCATTTGGTTGTCAAAAAAATCTTTTTAAAAAATGTATGATTTTCCTATTTTTAGCATATGTGTGATGTAAATTTGTGATATTACAAACAAAAGAATTTAAAAAATAAATACATATCAAAAACTTGGTAGAGAAAATAAAATACCCTTAAAATAAATCATTATGAATCAAAAAAACAGATAACATATAGTATACCAAAGTAGACAAAATTTAAAACGATAAACACTCTTATATCAAATTCTATACAAAGCTTCTTTGTAAACAACGTTAGTCGCGGTATCTGAATAATTACCATCCCTATCACAGCATAAGACCTTCAAACCTTTCTTTCTCTTGACTCTTGATACAACAACGTACAGTTGTCCATGAGAGAAAACATGTTTCGGAAGAAATAAACCAACCTTAGATAACGTTTGACCCTGACTTTTGTTAATTGTCATTCCAAAACAAATCTTTACAGGAAACTGTCGTCCACTTAGTTTAAACGAAAGCTTACTGTCATAGGGGCTAATCACCATACGGGGAATTGCACAAATAGTTCCCACACTACCACCATATATTATCTTTCATTCGATTATATTTATTCTCATCCTTTGTACTTGAAGCCTGGTGATATTAGGGTAATATTAGGGGTATGAGATTGAGTAAAATGGGTCAAAATTTTGATTTGGTATAATTTTTAAATATGTATTTTTGGGTAGTAGGTTTAAAGGCAATTTTGGAAGTCTTAAGTCTAAGTTCGGTTGATATGAATCATATGATAGGATAGTGTAGAGATTTTAATTATCTTCGTTTTGGCGTAAATTAGAGCTTCTAACTCAAAACGAGGAAGAAGTAATGATAGTTTGATTATTCATGTACCGGGAGATGAGTATCGACACAATCCGAAGTTGTTGTCGATATTTGGATCGAATCTCGGGGACTATAGAATCTATTTAAAGCATGTAAACCATAGTTTGTGAGTCTATTTTCAAAACTAAGTGTCGTTTTTGAAAAAGAAGTTGATTAGAGAAGTCAAAATGGTTGTATGAGTCGATGACGTAAAGCTGTCCGGTTTTTATAATTCACAGATGTGTCGGGCAGGGAGTCTTAGAAGTAAATCTTTTGACGAACTTTTTGGACGACTTTCTATAGATAGTAAGTTAGTTCTTCGATTCGTTTCATAAACTTTTGACGTGTCTAAGTGGGGTAAATAAGCTAGTACATTTGGCATGTGCCGGCAGATTTTTAACGAGAGTATAGATTAATAAAGTAAACAAGTAGAAGGATATAATAGTATCGCTTGTATTGTTTTTCTTTCGGGTTTGTCGTGATTTTATGATTTTGAGTTTGAAGTTATTATGTATGGTTTATACTCGAGTCTATTATTAATGAACGCGCCTTATTTGATAGGTTGCGGTTTTCGTGTTTATCGAGCATCAACTATCGTCGAAGATGGTATTGCTACTTCTATTACTCAAGGTGAGTCTATAGCCTCGCTTTGTACTTGTTTTGAATGATTTTAAAATCCGCGAGGGGGATACATGCTATTTGAAAATAAAATGAACACAAGTCATGAATGATTGTTTGGACCCGAATGTTGCCTGTTGTTGCCTTGAATTGTATAAGTACCTAGTTGCCGAAGTCCCTAATTTCATGAACCGTTAACTATCTTCTAGCTCGATGTTTCGAGTTGGGAATATTCGTTTGTTCAAATGATAGTACTATTGGGTTGACGACCCTATCCGAGACGAGGGCTTTACGCTGAGTAACCACTGGGAAGGATAATTTACGAGAATGAGAGTCAGTGGTATAGAGTTAGCAACTGATACCCTAGTAGGGCAGTGGAATTCATCTAGTCATGCTGGCATTTGGCATGGGTGACTAACTTAAGGGGACGGTGTCATGAGCTTAATACAATTCTATAGTTGTTGCTATAAGACGGAATACCTGGATAATAGATTGTATACGTAGCAATTTTATTAATTGATTATGATTGATTTTTCTATTGTGTTCAAATGATGATTTTGTTAAACCTATAGATTCGCTCAACCGTTGTGTTGATGATTTTAAGCATGTATTTCACGTGATTGAAGTTGATTGATGGCGGAGCTTTCTGGAGAAGGTTGCGGGTTTTGTTTGTGGTAGTTGAGTCTAAAACTGATTTCTTTCCCTTTTGTCATAAAACTAATTAGGTTTGGTCATGTATTCTGGTAAAAATGTATGTTAGTTGGTTGAGATCTTTGGGGGACGCTCTGATTGTTAAACTTTTGTTTTAAATGAGATCGACGGTTTTAGACAATGATTAAATTATTTCTTTTATATTTCAAATGTACCATTTTGAGATTGTTCAAAGTGTTTTGTGTAATGAGGTTTGAGTTTAGCACCCAAATGTGTATTTCTGCTACGCCATGTATTTTGGGGATGTTAAACTATTTTTCTAGTCTAACTTATCATAGAGACATGCTAAAAAGCAATAATAGACATAGAAAATACACAAGAACTCATCAAACAAGATTTTGACCAAAATACATGGATTTAAAATAAAAAAATTTGATGTTGGAGGTGTGTTAATATAGACACATAGTCATGACACAATGATCCTCCATAGTTCATTTTTGTTCTTGCTATATTTGAGAGACTCATACATATAAGTTATGTATGCTTGTTATCAATATCAAGAAGCTATGAAAAACGTTTTTAGATTGAATTAACAATGTGAAAACATTTCTCGACCATTTTTGAAAGAACTTTGAGAATTTTGAAAAAGAGAAGAGGAATTTTTCAAAAAGAATTTAAGATACTCAATGACTCAAAGAATGAAAAGACTCAAAAGAGAATAAGACTCGATTAATAAAATGCTTAATTAAGGAATATGTTCCATTAAACCTAGAACTAGACACAAGTAATTAAAAGGTTCCCTCTTAAGTAGATTAGTGAAGATGTCGGCTAAGTTTTCTACCGAGGTCACCTTCTCAATCGAAATGTTCCCCTTTTGAACATTATCCCTAAGGAAATGGTGGCGAATCTCTATGTGCTTAGTTCGCGAATGTTGCACGGGATTCTTGCTAAGGTCTATTGCACCCTTATTGTCACACACGATGGGACCATCATTAAGTGAAATCCCGTAATCAACAAGCGCTTGCTTCATCCATAGAGCTTGTTGACAAGCTTTATCGGCACTCACATACTCGGCTTCCATGGTGGATATAGCAAGAGCGGTTTGTTTTTGGAGAACCAAGAAGTTAAACAACAACCTATGAAGGTACAAACTCCACTAGTGCTTTTCCGGTCCACATAGTCTCCCGCATGATTCAAGTCCGCATATACTATGGTTTCTATGCCGGTCCCTTTAGGATACCATAATCCTAAATGTATAGTGCCCTTAATGTATCGGAAGATACACTTAACCGCTTCAAGGTGAGAGGTTGTGGGAGCCTCTTGGAAGCGAGCACAAAGGCAAACACTAAACATGATATCCGGTCGACTTGCCGTTTGGTTCAACTGAAGGTTTATATAGTTCATAACAATTACACAAAACCTTAAACGAGATCAAAGCACACATAGCGGAAGCAATTTAACAAGATCATAATAATAACACAATTATAATTAACCGAATTACGGTTACATACCTTTACGCTAAAAAAAATCCACAAGATAAAGAACGAATCACCAATTTTGGTTTATAACGTACACCACCAAGATATAGTATAAAGTAAGACTATATTACATTCTTGTACACACGTAATAAAACGAGCTAACCGTGATTCTAGAACGTGAAACCGAGCTTCTACGCTAGTGGAAAAATCTACCCAACAACCCTAGAGAGGGGCTAGGACTAGATTATAAGTAAAATCGATAGAACAAGAAAACTAACCAAACCCCTTTGTAGGTTTGTCCTTGTGATCGACTAGAGAAAGAAAGAGGGGAGAATGTGTGTTGAATTATGAGGGTGGGGGGTTGTTTATATAGACCTAAATCTTGTAGCCCAAAATAAATATAAGGAAAGGTTTTCCCTTCCCTTTTACCCCTTCATAACCGACGGCCCAAACACCCCTTTGGGGTGTTCCGGAACCTTCCATTCTTCTTTCTATTTATTCCACTTTCTATTTATTCTATAACGCTCGTTAATACTTAACTCTTAATTATTTAACGATCGTTAAAGATATAGCTCGGTTTTTAATAAATATAATAAACATTTATTAAATAAATTAATAAATATAATAAATTTATTTATTAAATAAATTAACTCTTTACGTGTTGTGTGCAATCCCGTAATCCCGAGTTCGATCCTATCACACGACTAATAAATATAAGTCCATAAACTTTCAGCTCCCACTTGGACATATTTCGAATATCGTGATTAGATTAACTAGCGTCTAGTTACACTAGCAATGTCACTAGTACCACTCGAGTAAGGTCTCCTGGATAAAACCTTTTAATGATTCATCATTATTATTATCCTTTTATTACTAATACAACGTTAATAAGGATATGGATCTCATTCATTCCTTTCATTAACCATTCTGTTTCTCGTTATTCAATAAAATTACCAAAACAAATTTGGGTGCGGCCGCACAAACATCTTACTAATCCCACGAGGGGCCCAGCTGTATTAAACTCCAAAACAAAATTGGAGGAAATAAATTTCATATTGACTACAAGCAAAACTTATGAATTATACAACACTTCTGAAAATAACCCTTATAACTACCAGTTACGCTTAGCGTTAGATTATTCCACAGAGATGCACTAGATTCATAACAGTTCCCTGGTATCTCAAGTCTAAGGATAACTGTTTATTATTTACTTGATGACAAATATCCACAAAGTAAAATCATATAGTTGGGATAAGTCCAATATTCGATTCATCGAATATCATCCAAAATCGATCAACATACTTTCAAGTATACTCTATCGCAATTTTGAATTTGTCTTAATTTAATAATATTCTAATATTATTAACCGACAACGAACATTTAGCATAACAATTTATTTATGGATTAAAACATGTAAAATAGGATACAACATTTGAAGGTTTACTAATATCATAACAAATATATAAAATCATATACGAGATCAAAGCACACATAGCGGAAGCGATTTAACAAGATCATAATAATAACACAATTATAATTAATCGAATTAGGGTTACATACCTTTACGCTAAAGCAATTCCACAAGACGAAGAACGAATCACCAATTCGGGCTTATATCGTATATCACCAAGATATAGTCTAAAGTAAGACTATATTACGTTCTTGTACACACGTAATAGAATGAGCTAACCGTGATTCTAACACGTGTAAACCGAGCTTCAACATCAAGTGGAAAATCTACCCAACAACCCTAGAGAGTGGCTGGGACTAGATTATTGCTAAACCAATACCAAAGGATAAAAGGAACCCTAAAAAAAGTGTTTTCTTTTGGTGTTGTTCGCAAGAAAGAAACCAAACAAACCAAACAACCCTAAGGTTGCGTTTGGTTTGTTGATCGCAAGAGGGAGAGAAAGAAAAATAATGAGTGAAGATTATGGAGACTAAGGGGTCCTTATATAGGCCTTATTATCTTGTAGCCCAAGGAAACGAATATAAGGCAAGTTTCCAACCTCCTTCCCCTTTGGTGTAGTCGACGGCCCATACACCCCTAAGGGGTGTTTCAGAACCTTCCATTCTTCTTTCTATTTGTTTCTCTTCCTATTTATTCCACAACACTCGTTAATACTTAACTCTTAATAATTTAACGATCGTTTAAGTTATGTCTCGACTTAATTTAATTAATATATAAATATATATTTATTAAATAAATTAATAAATACAATAAATATATTTATTAAATAAATTAACTCTTTACGTATTGTGTGCAATCCCGTAATCTCAAGTTCGATCCTAACACACGACTATTAAATTTATGTCCATAAACTTTCAGCTCCCACTTGGACAAATTTCAAATATCGTGATTACATTGACTAGCGTCTAGTTACACTAGCAATGTCTCTAGTACAACTCGAGTAAGGTTTCTTGGATAAAACCTTTTAATGATTCATTATTATTTATCGTTTCATTTCTAATACAACGTTAATAAGGATATGGATCTTAGTCATTCCTTTCATTAACCATTTTGTTTCTCGTTCATTGGATTCAAGCAAGATTACCAAAACTTCTAAACATAGTTTATAAAGACTTTGGGTACGGCCATACAAACATCTAACTAATCTCACGATGGGCGCAGCTGTACTAAACTTCAAAATAAATTTGAAAGAAACCAATTCCATATTGACTACAAGCAAAACTTATAAATTTTGCAACACTTCTGAAAATAATCCTTATAGCTACCAGTTATGTTTAACGTTAGATTATTCCACACAAATGCACTAGATCCATGACAGTTTCATGGTATCTCAGGTCTGAGGATAACTATTTATGATTTAATTGATGACGAAGATCCACAAAGTATTATCATGTAGTTGGGATAAGTCCAATATTCAATTCATTGAATATCATCCAAATTCGATCAATATACTTTCAAGTATACTCTATCGCAATTTCGAATTGTCTTAGTTTAATAAGATTCCCGACATAATTGGAAGATTGATTCCTCGATCTTCAAAGAAAACTGACTCCTCCTACTCCTTCTTTTCCTTTAGGATATTATTAATCGACAACGGACATTTAGCATAAAAAAATATTCATGGATTAAAACATGTAAAATAGGATACAGAATTAAATAAGAAAAATAAACGAAACCTAATCTTTATTCCGTTAAATAATAATGTCTTAACATCCTTTATCTAAATACTAAATAGATCAAATGCATGAAAAATATGGTTGATGCATCATGCCTCTAGTAGTGACCTTAACACTAGTTTGACAAAGCATAAAACACCCAATCTTGACCTATTGGAATTTTGAGAATACTTTCTTTAATAATTCAATTATTAAAGTCTTACACATGTGCATTCAAATAGTTTGATATTTCCACATGGGACCAAAATTGTGAAACATCCTTGATCACCAATTTATTATTCTAAACTTCCAAAAACACATTTGAAGTTTAAAGTAGTCTAAATTTAATGTATAATGCAACTTTAATCAACATGTCATCTCCAAAGATCCCATGATTAATATTGAGTGTTACCTCAATTATATCTTCTCAAGTTTTTATAACTTGTCATTTAAAGATACAAATACGTTACCAATAATATATATTATGTAATGTTTGATTTCAACCAAACCTTCAAGTTTGTTGACTATGATAATTTGCACAACTATTGACAAATTACTCATCTATAGAATATGGAAGCTGATCCAAGATAAGGATTTTATTCTATATCCAAACATATTCCTTCAGAATATTTATTACACAAGTTATTTAATAACTTTCAAATAGATTAATATATTCAAATCATCTTGTATTTTAAGCATGATATAAATACAACGTGATACACATGAAAATTTCTCAAAACAAATTTAGATTTTCATGTTCTAAATATCCATATAAACTTACTACATGACATATTTATGTTGTATTTGCACCGCATAAATAAATAAATTTATTTGTTCCAAGGTTATGTATCTTATTTTCTAAATCTTCAAAGCAAAGTTTTAATTCAAATCTAAACCAAATCAACATTTAATTTGAATAAAATTTACTTTCTTATATGTCTATCCGACATATCTAATTTAAGAAAATAACCATAATACTCCCACTAGCTTTTAGGAATACTTAGAAATCATCTTATTCAAATTTAGATTCGATCTTGATTTCAAATTAAACATAAGAATAATTTCCTAGATGCCTGCACTTATTCAGGAATAATTGCAATTTGTACTTTTCAAAGATTTATTTTTGAATTAATAAACTCCTTTCGATTACTTAAGTGTGCTCAAGTATTCATTCAAGAAAGAGTTCATACATATTTAATTTTGTCAACTAAAATATGACAACCAAAATCTTTATATATTTAATGCATTTAGGAAAGAATACTTAATCACAATTAATTTACTTAAATGTGATTAATAATCTATTCATAATACATACATTAAATATGTGTACAATCTTGTCCATATAATTTCGACACAAAAATTTAAACCACCACAATGGTCGTTTCTACCTTTCTTTGACGAAACTTATCTATAATTTCTAGTCAAATTATTTAAGATAAACCAAATTTAAAATTGATTATCTTGTTTGGACAACATCTTTAACATTCATAGTATTAGTAGTTTACCCAAGTCAATATTTGGTAACAAATCATAACAATTATATGCGACTCATAATTCTCAGCATATTACTCGTATATCCAAGATATCCTTGCGAACCTATGACTTAGATTCCTTTATCTTGAGAGTTAGCATTAACACGCCTACATCATGATAATTACTAGTGTATTTAAGAAGATTATGTATTTTGTAACTTTATCTTTCAAGATCAAAACTCCCACTTGCTTTTAGTAACTTAAAGTTAATCTCTAAATACATAGAAAATAGATCAGCACTCTAATGTTATCTATTTTGGGACTTTACATAATACAATGACAGTTCCTATCTCTTTATTTTCTAACAACCCACTTCATAAGTAGTTTAGCAAAATCCAAACTTCATTTAAGACATAATATGATTCATCACACTCCATATATAATGGTATCTTATTAATCCTCTTAGCTCAAGTCATAACCAACTTTCTAACCTTGATATCTTTTGGAAGAAAAGAAGATATAGTTATCTTGAATCAATCATCATATTGATTCTCCTAATGAAGATACAATAGCAATGTCGTATTTCATCTAGGGTTAATATTGTAAGTCAATCTAACAACGTTAAAGATAAATATATATCTTTCGGCTTACCTATATACCAACTAAATCATTTTAATGGTGTAATAGATTTCCTTACCATTTTGCATGCTTTATAACTCAAGTACTTCTAACACAAAGTCACTTCATTTTATGTTTTTAAAACATAAAAGTTATAATTCCATTATACGTTTTAAGTCATTTGACCATGACTTCATGTATATGTCTTTAGTGAAATAGAGACAATACTTTAACGTCTTATTTTTTATTATACGTCTTTCAAAATTTTATGTTTGTGACTTTATACAATAAATCATAAACATGTTTAACTAAAGTAATTATGAACACCACTAGGTTTCAACAATCTTTTCAAATTATTCACTATTATGTCTATTTATGTAATTCCAAGAATACACAAATATTTACTTTAGTATTATAAGATTACTCTATGTATTTATGTCATTCTAGGAATTATCCATCTTAAGAAACCGCAAAATAATACATGCCCGATCTCATGACATGTGGATATTTTACCCTTGTGTTTACAATTTAGTCTAAGCTCTCACATGACTAAATCAAAACAACAAGTGTTTCTTAATGTGAATGATATATATACTTTTAAGTACTCTTTTAATCATATTGACACATGATCTAACTTTTATTAGATCATTGGTCTCTTATCTTGAAGTCAAGAGAATCATATATTTATGAGTTGTTTCTTGTACACAATGTTCATTTCTCCCACTTGTGCATGGATCAACCTCGTATATTAAATAAACATCACGTCAAACGTTCGTCTATACAAAATATGATTGTGTCACATATATTAGCTTTTACAAGTAGATGTAGAACCACTTAATCAACAAGAATTAATACATGAATATCCTTTGAAGATAATAGTGTCAACAATTCGAAAGTAAATATATTAGGACATACTAAAGATAACATGGGTTATTACCAAGACAACAAAGCTTGTAACTCCCACTGAATTAGAGAATGTTTAAATAACCTCTAATTCAGTAATACAACACAATTCTCCCACTGAATTTGACAACATTGAAAACATTTCATAATCGGTGAAAATAATTAGTGTTGTGTTTACTTTTGAAAAACACACTCGTAACAATTACTTACACATTCGTAACAATTTACTTGTAGTGTTTACTTTCTTACACTTTTGAAAAACACATTCGTAACAATTACTTACACATTCGTAAAAATTTACTTGTAGTGTTTAAGAGTGTACTCTACTCCGTAAATGATGACTTATCCATCAATTGCTTTTAACTTGAAAAAACTTGACATGCAATTTCTTCCTTAAATAGGTCTACCAACCCCACAATGGTATGTAGTGCCTATAAACAGTGAAAGCACAACTACTAGATAAAATATGCTAGTTTGCCTTTACACCAATTAGCGGTAACCATTCTTAAAATGTAATAACTCAAAATATGCACTTTCTTAACCATTAAAGTTTGCTATGAGTTATGTATAGATTTAGACATTTCTAAAATTCTTATTACTCCTTCTTCACTCATAAAAAAGAGTTTAGGTTTATCTTTTCATTGTCAATTGACTCTATCCTCAACCATATGGTTTGTAGATCAATAAATGAATGACTAAACCACGTTTATGGTGTAACGTTGCATTAATACATTGTAAAAGAATTTACAAAATTTAATTTTAGTATTTTCGATAATAGAATACTTTCAAGAAAATAAAATTACCCCGGTAATAATAACCATAGCATTTTCCTTGAAACTAGAATCCATATTGACATAAACTCATTACATCAGTTGATCTGCTAGTAATGAATGTATTGAACATAGTAACTTGTCGAACAATAATCGACAAACAATTTGCAATTTCTAGATATTTAAGGGATTTACATTGCCAAAAGAACGTTTTGTATTGTAAAAATGTTTCATCCCTTCTGAATGCATTAAGTTTCCAAATCTCACTAAGTAACTTAATTAAGTCGTCTAATCTGAGTAACGTAAAAACATCATACGAATTCTCATTCTACGAAAAGTTTTCTCTCCATCACAACATCACCCAAAAATCTAATTTGATGACGAAGTAATTCCAAGTGTTCGTTATTAGGAGCATTCGACTTAAATTTTAAGGGTATAAATTTTCGATGTCAAAATCAATGTATGGAGAAGCATGCGTAAAACTCCATAGCATAAGTTCAATAAATCATTTAGTAAACTTTTTCACGAGATTAAATTTCTTCATAAATTATGTTGCGGTATTGGTTAAACCAATTAAAGAATTTACCCAAAACTATTCACAACGTACTTTTGCTTGAACTCGGCTACGCACAAAGCAATACCCTTATCCATTGTGTTTCGGATGTGAATTTGTGATAAATCACCCTTAAGGTATTAATTCAATTAATAATCCGTAGGTAATTTCAATTTGACGCACAGGCGAGCCGGGAATTTGGTCAGCGACTAATGGCATAACACCTCCTTCCTTAACCGGGTACATGACCAGCGATGCGTTATACTCACTTTATAGTTTGTCAAGAGGAGTAGGCCGTTAGATTATTATTGCAATTCACCAATCAACATAATCTTATGTAATTTAAATCTCTAACAAATCATTATTTAATATGATTTAGTCCATATTATTTCTTTTCATAAAAAACCCTTTGTTTACAACAATTCAACAATTTTATATAAACAAGTAAAAAACTAAATCATAAACACATAATAACAATTTATATGTACAACAAATAAATCAAATAGCCACATGCATACGATTATTCAATAATCATCAAATCTAGGTCTTTATATATATATATATATATAAAAGTCTTCCCTAATTCTAGATTTATTGAATCAAATAATCACGTAGCCCATAAAATCATATAAACATATAATTTTATAATCCATGAAAACATGCACGTAATCATTGGACTCCCTACAAATCTTAACAATTAAATCTCTACGGATCGTAACCATACATGATATAACAATTAATCATGCAATTTAATCTAAAATTATCCCACATGTAATTTAAGGTTTCAAAATAATTCCTTTTTTTAATAAAAATTCGGCAAAAAACCCTAATTTTTAAAAACCAAAACCCTAATTTTAAGAAAACCTAAAAAAACATGTAGTTTAACTCAAAACAATTAGTAGTTAAAACTTTAAATTTTCGATAATTATAACATGTTAACACGGCTCTGATACCACTTAGGGTTTATTAATATCATAACAATTATATAAAATCCTAAACGAGATCAAAGCACACATAGCGAAAGCGATTTAACAAGATCATAATAATAACACAATTATAATTAATCGAATTAGGGTTACATACCTTTACGCTAAAGCAATTCCACAAGATGAAGAACGAATCACCAATTCGGGCTTATACCGTATATCACCAAGATATAGTCTAAAGTAAGACTATATTACGTTCTTGTACACACGTAATACAACGAGCTAACCGTGATTCTAGCACGTGTAAACTGAGCTTGAAAATCAAGTGGAAAATCTACCCAGAGAGGGGTTGGGACTAGATTATTGCTAAACCAAAACCAAAGGATTAAAGGAACCCTAAAAAAGGTGTTTTCCTTTGGTGTTGTTTGCAAGAAAGAAACCAAACAAACCAAACAACCCTAAGGTTGCGTTCGGTTTGTGGATCGTAAGAGGGAGAGAAAGAAAAATAATGAGTGAAGAATTATGGAGACTAGGGGTCCTTATATAGGCCTAATTATCTTGTAGCCCAAGGAAACGAATATAAGGCAAGTTTCCAACCTCTTTCCCCTTTGGTGTAGCCGACGACCCAAACACCCCTAAGGGGTGTTCCAGAACCTTCCATTCTTCTTTCTTTTTATTTCTCTTCCTATTTGTTCCACAATGCTCGTTAATACTTAAGTCTTAATTATTTAATGATCGTTAAAGTTATTTCTCGGTTTAATTTAATAAATCTATAAATATATTTATTAAATAAATTAAAATACAATAAATATATTTATTAAATAAATTAACTCTTTATGTATTATGTGCAATCCCGTAATCTCGAGTTCGATCCTAACACACGACTATTAAATTTATGTCCATAAACTTTCAAAATTAAGTAATAAGAATAAACGAAACCCAATCTTTATTTTATTAAATATTAATGTCTTAACATACTTTATCCAAATACTAATCATAGATTTATTGCCTGAGTTCGCTAGCTAGTTGCAGCCCAATAGCCTTGGCATGCTTAACTACCTTTGGTCTAGGAAAAGCCTTAGTAAAAGGATCAGCTACGTTATCATCTATGTGAACTTTTATTAATTTTATTTCACGAGCTTCTACTTGTTCTCGAACGTAGTGATGACTACGCTTAAAGTGTCTGGCGCCTTTCATGACTCCAGAATCATTGCCCAATATCATTGCAACAGAATTGTCGCGATAAATATCAATAGGTTCTTTATTGAAGGCATCACTCCAAGATCTCCAATAAACTTCCTAATCCAAGAAACTTCCATTGCAGCTTCTGAAGCAGCCATGTACTCAGATTGAGTAGCATGCATTGCAATCGATGTCTGTTCTTACTCTTCCAGTCAACTGACCTCCATTGATAACAAACACGTAACCCGTCTAAGATTTCGTATCGTCTTTATCACATTGCCAGGATGCATCACAAAAGCCTGTCACATTTAGTTATGTGTCTGGTTTCCCTCCAAATACCAAAAACATATCTTTCGTACTCCTCAAATACTTTAGAATATGTTTAACAGCAGTCCAGTGGAGCTTCCCTGGATTCTGTTGGTATCTACTGACCAAGTTCTGAGCAAACGCCACATCAGGCCTTGTACATCTTACATCATACATAATAGATCCTACAGCCGAAGCGTAAGGCACCTTCTGCATGTATGCCTCCTTTTCAGGAGTTGATGCATCCATCTCATGACTCAGATTATGTTTAACTTCCATAGGTTGAAAACCTTTCTTGGAATTATGCATATTATACTTCTTCAATATCCTATCCCGATAGATCTTAATTCCCATAATGTATGTAGCTTCTCCTAAATCCTTCATAGAAAAATATTTACCAAGATAATCTTTAACAACTTTAAGTCTTGGAATGTTACTTCCCATGATTAATATGTCATCAACATAAGGACTAGAAATACTACATCACTCCCACTAGCTTTGCGATATAAACATGGCTCATCACGATTTTAAATAAATCCAAACTTTTTGATTTCTTCATCAAATCGTTTATTCCATTGACGCGATGCTTGCTTCAAACCATAAATAGATCTTTGAAGTATACACACATGTTTTGGATTCTTAAGATCAACATACCCTTCCGGTTGTTGCATATAGATGTCTTCATCTAAGCGACCGTTCAAGAAGGCAGTTTTAACATCCATTTGCCATATCTCATATTCATAGTATGCTGCTATAGCTATGAGAATCCTAATAACTCTTAAGTCTGCTGCAGGAGAAAATGTCTCCTTATAGTCTACGCTAAAAGTTTGAGTAAAACCCTTAGCTACTAAACGAGCTTTATAGGATTGTATTCTACCGTCCATGTCGGTTTTCTTCTTGTATATTCACTTATGTCTCACTACTTTAGCCTTTGGTGGTGGATCTACAAGAATCCAAACATCATTAACTTTCATGGATTTCATTTCCTCATCCATAGCAACCATCCACTTATCCCTTTCAGGATCAAGCATGGCGGATTTATAATTAGCAGGTTTCCAAGATCCCCTACTTCATCATCATCCTGTATATTAAGACATATATTGCTATTTGCGTTTTTAATCCTTTCGGATCTATGCAGAGGAACTAATTCCGGTGGAACCGCCAGACTTTCTGGTTCTATAGGAATTATTTCTCTAGTGTTTTCAGAAGGTAATGTATCTATATACCTCTCTTCAAGATCATAATTTCTCCCACTGAATTCTTGATTTACAAGATCACATTCAAGAAATTCTTCATTCCTAGCAACAATTACTTTTTTCTCAGGTGGATAATAAAAGTAGTAACCCATAGTTTCCATAGGGTATCCTACAATGATACATTTCACAGATCGCTGTTGGAGTTTGTCACCCGAGTCACGTTTCACATACGCCTCGCAACCCCAGACCTTTAAATACGACAAATATGGCTTCTTGCCATGCCATAGTTCGTATGGTGTCTTATTCACCTTCTTCGTGGGAACCATATTTAAAATGCGAACAACAGATTGTAACACCCCCAAATATTCACACTTTTGTTCAACGGAAGAGTCGTTGGTGTTACGGGATAGCACATTACTCACATCATAGACAACGCTTAAAAATCGCGTCGTTTAATAATAAAGCCTTTCCATTCATAAATATCAAATTTGCATAGGTCCCAAGTCATAGTATTTCATACAAGTTTTACAAAGCATTTGAATGGAAATTGTTATTTAAGTGCGGGCCATAAATTCTTGTCGTCTTCCTGAGAATTACCTTCAAGTACCTGAGATAAAACATGTTAAAAGAAAAGGTCAGCGAAAACGCCGAGTGAATTCATAGAGTTTAATAAAATCCATTAATATATCATCGGTATAAAATTATTTGTAACACCCCCAAATTTATACAACTCAGTACAGCGGAAGACTCGTTGGTGTTACGGGATAGCACATTACTCACATCATAGACAACGCATAAAAATCGCGTCGTTTGATAATAAAAGTATTTCCATTCATAAATATCAAAGTTACATCGGTCCCAAGTCATTAGATTTCATACAAAGTTTTAACAAGTATTTGAATGGAAAATATTGTTTAAGTGCGGGCCATGAATTCTTGTCGCCTTCCCGAGAATTACCTTCAAGTACCTGAGATAAAACATGTTAAAAGAAAAGGTCAGCGATAACGCCGAGTGAATTCATAGAGTTTAATAAAATCCATCAATATAATATCAGTATAAAATTATTACTGAAAATCATTTTGTACAATTCATTTTAATAGGCCATAAAATAGCCAAAGTCATTTATACAAATCCGTATCGAAAATCATAATATAGGCATTAGCCTTAAAAATCATTGTACGAGCCAATGTCGTAAAAACATCATACAATACGTTTTGCAACGTTGTATAGATTAAATAAAAACCGTTATAAGAATATGGTTATGAAAACCAAAACACAAACATAATATCAATAGTATGACCCTGTATTGCTAGTCAGGCAATACATCGTAATTCGGAGCGTCTAGTAGTATTTCGTTAGTTTGGATTATTATAAGCCGCATGACATTGTTACCTTACTAAACCAACAACGGGTAGCTAACCCGATACCAAATTTGCCCATCTAAAGTAGCGTGTCGTCACAAAGGTCACGCTATGGAAATCTTCTCATACATAAATTCGCTTACCAATCAATGTGGCACGACGGGGATCAACCGTCAAGGCGCGAACTGGGGTGATCGTCGCCAAATAGTACTATTATATGCATAAGCGTCTACCAACTCCCGGTAGTTCACAATTCATGCTAATGGGACTTTTAGTGACATAACCTAACTTTAATAATCCATTTGATTTCATCTATCGGGTCCTTTAATCATTTATCGGGTCATACATTCAGGTCATACAATCATTCGGGTCCAAATCAATAAACAAGCAATCGGGACAAATGGTGTCCTATTTTATAAAAACTAACATGTTATCTCCCTAGAGGGTTTATAAAACATTTATAAAACATTTAAAAGAGTGCGAGGCTATGAACTCACGTTGATGTGGGAAGGCGGGTTATCGGCAATTCAGACGTACGGTACGTGCTTTAATCACGGAAACCTAGACAAATAATACTCGGTCTTAGACTCATGTCCAATGACTTTATAAAAATAACAATTATGTATACATATGATGATTATATATATATGATGATCAAGTGGGTTTACATATTCTCGTTTACTCATTTTAGAGTTATGTGTCGATAACTTTTATACTAGTTTTCTCGTTTTACCCATTTACGTGTTTTAGGTCCAATAAGCCTATTATAAGTTCTTAACTTGTATTAATCCTTGTTATACTTACATTATCAGTATCTACACTTTACAAGTTGGGCCTAAATGGGTTAAGCCCAATAAGTTCTTTTTACAAGTATTTATCTTATTAAGTCCAACTATTAGTCCAATATGTTTGGTTAGCTCGTAAATGTCCGTATTTCTTATAGTTCGGGTTTTATCGGTTTTTACTTGTCTTAGTTACCTATACATCAGTATAGGACTTTTATAAACTTTACATTAGACGGGTTTGGTCGTCTAAGTTTTATTTGGCGAAAAACGTTAATTTTACGGCGATAGCCGAAAAAGTCGTAAAAATCATGTTTATAGTTTTTATAACTTATAAAACATAACAAGTTACCATTTTTATAAAATGTCCACTTATTTATCATTGTACCTATTTTATAAATAAAATTCATGAGTTAGTGGGTTTTAATTATAATTTATACTATTAAAATTTGAGTGCTTATATAATAGTATTATTCTTTAATTTCCAAAAATCTGATTTTTATCTTCACTTTCACCAAAACTGCCATATCTTGAGTTCTACATGGAGATAGAAGCTCAAATTTTTATCACATAAACTACATGATATGTGCTACATTTAACTCTTGTATAGCTACTGTTGAATCATCTTCTAAATATTTTCTAAAAATCGTCCAAAACAGTAACCTCAGATTTATACCTTAAACTTGTTTTGATCATATCTCACTCATTATTTTGATTCCATTGCATGGCCAACTCTCACATGTGTACAAGACCCATAGATTACTGTAAATCCATTCTACTTCATCATTTTAGCAGCTTACCATATGGTTCTTTACTGTTTTTATACAGCCTATCATTTAAACAAGATTTACCCATTTTTACTTATAGTTTTTCATCTTTTTATCCATGATTATCAACAACAAATCCCCACATAACATTTTTTTCATCATATAATCATCATATACATATACAATAGGAAATAAAATACATGTTTACATAATCAAAATAACAAGAAGTTGAGGAGGACAATCTTTATACCACCATGATGATGTAGGTTGTGATCAAAACATGGATTTTGATGGAGAAACTTGTGATGCACCAAGACCATCTTCAAGACCACCATTCTCCATAAACACTTTGTGGAAAATCAGCCTCATGACACCAAGGAAACTCCTCCATGGATGTTATAATCACCACCATTCAAGAGAGCTTCAAAAGGGCTTCAACATAGGTAGAAATAACATAGGATTTTGTGGTTAAATTTTATCAAAAGTGGTGTTGGATGATGAATATGGGACGGCACAAATGGGGAGGATGAGAGAGTTTGAGAGTGGTTTTGCATGGTGAAATGGTAGAATGAAGGAGCTAGTGGTTTTTGATGGAAGGTGTAAGCTTCCATGTGAAGCTAAGTTACAAGTGTAACTTAGTATGTGTATGTTTGAAACCTAAGGGTGTGTTAACTTAATAGTGCCGGTTTTGAGTGGGGGTGGGACAAGTGTCCCACTTGTCTCATCCCCATTTATTTACGGGTACTCCTCGATTCTAGTTTCCTCGATTTGCGTGCCCTCGGGTCGTTTTACGAAAAACGTTTTTATAAATTATGAATCAACGTCACAAAATGAATCCAATAAAAATTGTCTCATCAAAAACGGAGTTCGAAAACGTAAATACGTAATCCTAAGGTTTCCGGTTTAGTCGTAAAGGACGTTAAAATAAAATCGTAAGTCCTAATCTCTTCTCGTAAAATTTGTGAGTTTATGAACCAACACAAATTTAAAACTCCAAAATAATATTCACGGATAAATTTATTTTCTGAAATGTCGGACTGTCACCAAGGATGGTGTATGTAAACGTAAGCACGTAACGTTGAATCCTCCGGTTTAAACGTAGTCGATGCTACTCCAAGACGTAAATCCAAATTTCTTCCCAAAAATAAGTAAGTTCATATTGTAACATTAAAATAATATTTTCAAATAAATATTGAGAATAAAATATCAATCATAAATTGACGGATTGTCACAGCATTTACCCCTAAACAGGATCTTTGTCCTCAAGGATCATCTTACCTTACTACTCGCTTCTTATAGAGTTAAAGCCATGTGGGTATTTCCTCCACATTCGGTCCTTTCTCACAAGTGCAATTCATTATAATACGCGAGTTTCATCAAACATAACTACGGGAATAAGACCAGGCTAAATGTTGACTTACTTTCTCTATCCATGATGTTCACGGGTTTCTGATGAATGCAACTTTTCGCCGATCTAAGCTTTACTAAGAACAATCAGATTTTAACTTGATAGATATTCCATCAAGTTCGATATACGAAACATAATTCACGCAGGTCTTGAAGTCCTAGGGTAGATCTAGCTTATATGCCTTTCAATCCCAACTTTTACATCATCTCAATGGTCCCATACAACGGGGACTTATATCCCATGATTTGTCAGATCATGAATTTATTTTTCCAAGGTTAAAAATTGTGGCATAACTTCGCTACCCATTTGGCACTTCAAAATCTACATTTCATATTCACATAACCTCCTGCCCACTATCGGCAGTTAATAATCAAATCCTAATTTCAACAATCATTTCAGATCTCGCGGGTCGGTTATTTTGCAAGGATAGGTTCGCCATCATGGGGAAACCATAAACCTAAAAGACATGTCCAACTCACAATGGGTGTATGTCGGATGTCTTCATCTCAACTCCTGCTTACAGATGCTCTAATATTTAGATCCTAACAAGATTCGATCTCAATCCTAACACGATGATTATCAATGATAATCCTTCCAAAGGAAAACGATTATACAGTCTATTACCAAAGGTCAATCATTCAAACATAAAACAGCGCTTATATTACCTTGTATCGTTACTTTACCTCGTCCCTTCGATTTGGGGTGGTACATAGTACTCTCATCAAGGTTTGTTCTCAATGATTTCTGAGCAAATCTCTAGAAATTCGATGCGAAGCGAGGATCTTGATATAGATGATCGATACAGGCACGCTATGTTTACATAACTCTTTTGCATTTATCATTAACGAGAATGATATTAGCAGATTTGGTCAGTCTGTCGACGATGACCTAAATCGAATCAAATTCAGATGATGACCTTTGCAATAGCTAGACGTTTACTAATGTATGAGGCGATGTCTGCCTTCATAATTGCCATCAGTACATCTTTTTCAGACAAAGATACTTTTAGTCATAGATGACATAAATAGAATACTTATACTTACAAATTCCAACATAACTATATCTCACAATCCTCCATATTTAGGCAACCACCAGTGGCCTTTTATACATCTAACGCCATCGACTTCTCAATTTTAATGGTTCACATTAGCCGCGAACCCCTTTTTTTATCTATATCATCCTTTTTACAAACATCGTTTATTTTTATATTGTTAGACAATTTATTTTGCACCTTCATTAATGAGGAACATGTCCTAACTGGTTCTTTATCTTTTCTACATAATGCATCGGTATCTATATTCACTTCTCATGATGATATAATTATCATGTCCACAATTCACTCAGATATTCTTGCTATATTATGCGTCAGTAATTACGTTCACTCTCCTGATGAAATAAATATCACAATCGTATTTATTCAAAATTCTTTCTTCATACCTTCTATGTTTTAGTTTCGTCTCAACTATCATTTTTATCAGTTTTGCTTAATCTGACGTTTTAAAGCGTCGATAATTATTACAATTAATTAAATAAATATTTACTTTTTATGAAACGTAATAGTTTTAAATTTTAAATTTCTTAGTTCAACCAATTATATAAAATGTTCAAAATAAATTTTAATTAACAATATTTTTGTTGATTTATCGAAAATATTTAATAAAATTCGTAAATGTTCGAAAAACCTTTGTTTATACTTTGGTCAAAGTTTTCTTAGTTTGAAAAGCAAAAATTTTCGTTTCAAATTCCAAGTTAAGGTTTAAATGGTTTCCTCAATCCTTCTTAGATTGTCTTAAGGTATACACAAACATTTACCCCTAAACGGAAGTTTAGTTAAATGGTTTGTGTATAAGGGAATAATCCCTTAAAAATCCTTTGTTAAAACATTTGTCAAAATATATTGGTACTTTCAGTATAACCCAAAGTCTTAAATGACTTCTGATTTTTGAAGAGTCAATTTATATTCCATTATCTTTTAATCACATGGTTAAATCATGTAAAAGATTAAGTCTTAAGTCTTATGTTAAATATTCAAGGTACAATTTTTAATTGTTCGGCCAATTCAGGGCAATCTATAAATAATTATTAACTCATAGTCTTATTCTTATAAACAAACAAATGGTCCTTAATGATCACAAGCATGAATTTATCAAATTACAGCCTACACACGTGATTTACCAAATTTATGAATGCTACATGTGCATTGGTCAATCCAAACGACATCACGTGGAACTCATAATGTTCATTACAAGCACCGGATGTAGTGATTGGAATAGATAATCTCTTTCGCAGATGCGAAGTTGATGATAACCATGCTAAGGATCAAAAACCTTGTAAATGATCGAACAAATCTTCCATTTCGAGTTATGGATATCGTTTTCGATTGTCAATTTACTCAGTTTATAGTAATCTATAAATATAAGGAATGATAACACCATAGCTCTTCATGATGACAGGCTTGGTAGAATAAAATCTTTCTCCGACAACTCTCAGTTGTACGGTAATTCCTTTAATTTAGATGGCGCTGACGTATAGTGCACAAACCATAGGTGCAGCACCGGGAATATAATCAAATACCAAATTCAATTTGCCTTAATGGCGAAAGTCTAGGTAATTCATTAACAAATACATACTAAAGTTTCAAATAACATAAACATCTTTTAATAATTTCATATTAGGTTCTTCTATATTACAATATCTATAACTAGTTCACAACCGTTCACGGTATAATTTCAAGTCTAAAAGCAGGATATGGTCATCCATCAAGAATTATTTAGATCACTTTTGATAATCAACATCTTATCATTTAGGGGAATTCTACTCGAGTTCCCATTAATTAAGACAATGTCGTCATGTCATAATCAATCAATTCATTCTACGGGTACTATCAACTTTCCAGTTGCATTGCCGTCGATAAGATGTGAACTTCTCAAAAGACTAATAATAATTCATAATCCTTCACAAATTCAGGGATATCTGGAGACACAACTACTATTAAAAGAGTAAGGTCAACGCATAATCTACGCGAGAGAATTTCAAATCAGATACAGACGAAAACATTTAACGAATATGAATATATCCCATGTTTTCATAATTTGAGTACGCATTCGAAAGCTCCTCGGATCGTTACCCAGGTTATTCAAATGAAATCAACTCAAAAGAAATGATAAGAACGTCAATACATCCAGTCGGGTATCAACACTCAGTAATCAAATACTTTTCCTAAGAATCTCACTACGGGATAATTGGACAAGAAAGAATCGTCAATTGTCAAATAAGACAATTTCCACAGATGAGTAAATTCAACTCAGAGGAATAGATGCTACAGGCACATATGTAGATGTCCCTAACATTATGTCCTTATTTTTCACTTCTTGCAGATCTCATAAAATTTAATATTTCACAATATTCAAAGAAAATGTAGTGTTTATTCATTGGTTTTATGGTGACTACTAATCAGCCTTGCATGGTCCATTCCAAATTGTATGTAGGCGCGCAACTATATACAATTTCAAGATCAACGATGCAATACTCAGTTCGTCAAAATGTTATCATCATGTTTATAATAAAAACATTTTCAGGCTTAATTCTTAAATAAGAATCAAAAATAATTTGCAAATATTTTCTTTGTTATGAAAACAATTAGGTTTTCCAAGGTGTTTTATAAACAACTTCATTTCGATAACAATCACTTATAAATATCACTTGGAATATTCCTTATAGTGATGAAGATTAAATTTTCTCAAAGGAATACAGTTTTGTCTTAAGAACAATGAGTGATCTGCAAAAGAGTGATGAAAGCTTGTTCACCAAGAATTAACTACAATATGATAGGAAATGAGGTTAGCCAAATAATCATGAGGTTCATGACCTCGATGGCACTCACGAAGAATGATTCACAACGTAACTCAATTCGTGATGAGTACTCGTTCAATGGTTACATCACTAATGCGAGCATTAGGATGAAGAAATAAAGGATAGATAACCTCGATACATGTAGAATTTAGCAATCAAAGGTAGTCTTTTTCATTAATCACAAACAAGTCAAAATTGTACCGTAACACATTACGTGTCACTATGTCATACAATTCTCAGAACTCATCGTACCAACTGATGTCACAGTTAAGTTAGGGATTATTTTTAAAAGATACCACAATGAATACTAATCTACAAGAGTCATTAGGTGTTCCACATGTCCCGAAAGATCCATCGGTCTCAATTCAGAAGAAGATTTCTTCAATTTATTTCTTGGACACTGGGCATCCTTGTCAGTGGGCAATGGCCTAGGAACAACCCTTAACACGAATCAACAATCAATTAAAACCTAATAATTCAATCACAGAACTTGATGACTTATATTAACAATCTTATATTCCATACAGGTTAAATTTTTACTTTATTCAAATTTTAACCAATTTTATACTCAATTCGATATCCTACCTCATTATCCAATACTTCAACCTTATTCTTAGGCATTAATAGGGCAATACAAGCTCGACATGATCAACACTTAATTTCCAATCCTATATCTCTTACAACAACAATTATCAAATGAGTCACTAGTATGAGATGACTCGATCAGTCAATTAGACTTCTCGGAAAGGTATTGGTGGCATGAGGCTTTTGGGTACTGGTTCCAATGACAGCCTCAAGTGCAACATTCACCCTTTCGATTTCAAATTTAAGAATTGGATGACAACGAATCAGATGACATCTTTCTAGGTGGTAATGTTTTGTCAAACTCCACTCTATAAGGAAAGATCGTCATGACATCGATATCAGATTTAATCTCGCCAATTCTTCTTCAATATCACGATCAACTTATATCTACATTTCTACGAGTATCAACCATTTTGTTGGGATCATAAATATCCACAACTTGGTTTAGATATAGGATAGCTAGAATTCCTACGAGAATAGCTTCGATTAATTTACTAGGGGATTTAGGGTTACTTGTGACAATCTACGTCGTATAAATACCTCGTATAAAAATCAAAATAATCATCAAACAATCATGTAATAAAATTACATCATATATATATATAATCCAAATTATATATATATATATATATATATTAAAATAACACTTCTCAGTCTTGGCCTTGTCGGTAACTTGGGAATTCTTCGGCACCGTTATAGTCAAAAGATTTTTAGACATTTTTAGAAAAATGTTTTTAGTAAAAAGATTTTGAAATGTTTTATTCAAAACCATAGTTTTAAAAATCTTTCGTTCTCTATAACGAGAGCTCTGATGCCAAACTGTAACACCCCCAAATTTATACAACTCAGTACAGCGGAAGACTCGTTGGTGTTACGGGATAGCACATTACTCACATCATATACAACGCATAAAAATCGCGTCGTTTGATAATAAAAGTATTTCCATTCATAAATATCAAAGTTACATCGGTCCCAAGTCATTAGATTTCATACAAAGTTTTAACAAGTATTTGAATGGAAAATATTGTTTAAGTGCGGGCCATGAATTCTTGTCGCCTTCCCGAGAATTACCTTCAAGTACCTGAGATAAAACATGTTAAAAGAAAAGGTCAGCGATAACGCCGAGTGAATTCATAGAGTTTAATAAAATCCATCAATATAATATCAGTATAAAATTATTACTGAAAATCATTTTGTACAAATCATTTTAATAGGCCATAAAATAGCCAAAGTCATTTATACAAATCCGTATCGAAAATCATAATATAGGCATTAGCCTTAAAAATCATTGTACGAGCCAATGTCGTAAAAACATCATACAATACGTTTTGCAACGTTGTATAGATTAAATAAAAACCGTTATAAGAATATGGTTATGAAAACCAAAACACAAACATAATATCAATAGTATGACCCTGTATTGCTAGTCAGGCAATACATCGTAATTCGGAGCGTCTAGTAGTATTTCGTTAGTTTGGATTATTATAAGCCGCATGACATTGTTACCTTACTAAACCAACAACGGGTAGCTAACCCGATACCAAATTTGCCCATCTAAAGTAGTGTGTCGTCACAAAGGTCACGCTATGGAAATCTTCTCATACATAAATTCGCTTACCAATCAATGTGGCACGACGGGGATCAACCGTCAAGGCGCGAACTGGGGTGATCGTCCCCAAATAGTACTATTATATGCATAAGCGTCTACCAACTCCCGGTAGTTCACAATTCATGCTAATGGGACTTTTAGTGACATAACCTAACTTTAATAATCCATTTGATTTCATCTATCGGGTCCTTTAATCATTTATCGGGTCATACATTCAGGTCATACAATCATTCGGGTCCAAATCAATAAACAAGCAATCGGGACAAATGGTGTCCTATTTTATAAAAACTAACATGTTATCTCCCTAGAGGGTTTATAAAACATTTATAAAACATTTAAAAGAGTGCGAGGCTATGAACTCACGTTGATGTGGGAAGGCGGGTTATCGGCAATTCAGACGTACGGTACGTGCTTTAATCACGGAAACCTAGACAAATAATACTCGGTCTTAGACTCATGTCCAATGACTTTATAAAAATAACAATTATGTATACATATGATCATTATATATATATGATGATCAAGTGGGTTTACATATTCTCGTTTACTCATTTTAGAGTTATGTGTCGATAACTTTTATACTAGTTTTCTCGTTTTACCCATTTACGTGTTTTAGGTCCAATAAGCCTATTATAAGTTCTTAACTTGTATTAATCCTTGTTATACTTACATTATCAGTATCTACACTTTACAAGTTGGGCCTAAATAGGTTAAGCCCAATAAGTTCTTTTTAAGAGTATTTATCTTATTAAGTCCAACTATTAGTCCAATATGTTTGGTTAGCTCGTAAATGTCCGTATTTCTTATAGTTCGGGTTTTATCGGTTTTTACTTGTCTTAGTTACCTATACATCAGTATAGGACTTTTATAAACTTTACATTAGACGGGTTTGGTCGTCTAAGTTTTATTTGGCGAAAAACGTTAATTTTACGGCGATAGCCGAAAAAGTCGTAAAAATCATGTTTATAGTTTTTATAACTTATAAAACATAACAAGTTACCATTTTTATAAAATGTTCACTTATTTATCATTGTACCTATTTTTATAAATAAAATTCATGAGTTAGTGGGTTTTAATTATAATTTATACTATTAAAATTTGAGTGCTTATATAATAGTATTATTCTTTAATTTCCAAAAAACTGATTTTTATCTTCACTTTCACTAAAACTGCCATATCTTGAGTTCTACATGGAGAAGAAGCTCAAATTTTTATCACATAAACCACATGATATGTGCTACATTTAACTCTTCTATAGCTACTGTTGAATCATCTTCTAAATATTTTCTAAAAATCGTCCAAAACAGTAACCTCAGATTTATACCTTAAACTTGTTTTGATCATATCTCACTCATTATTTTGATTCCATTGCATGGCCAACTCTCACATGTGTACAAGACCCATAGATTACTGTAAATTCATTCTACTTCATCATTTTATCAGTTTACCATATGGTTCTTTACTGTTTTTATACAGCCTATCATTTAAACAAGATTTACCCATTTTTACTTATAGTTTTTCATCTTTTTATCCATGATTATCAACAACAAATCCCCACATAACATTTTTGTCATCATATAATCATCATATACATATACAATAGGAAATAAAATACATGTTTACATAATCAAAATAACAAGAAGTTGAGGAGGACAATCTTTATACCACCATGATGATGTAGGTTGTGATCAAAACATGGATTTTGATGGAGAAACTTGTGATGCACCAAGACCATCTTCAAGACCACCATTCTCCATAAACACTTTGTGGAAAATCAGCCTCATGACACCAAGGAAACTCCTCCATGGATGTTATAATCACCACCATTCAAGAGAGCTTCAAAAGGGCTTCAACATAGGTAGAAATAACATAGGATTTTGTGGTTAAATTTTATCAAAAGTGGTGTTGGATGATGAATATGGGACGGCACAAATGGGGAGGATGAGAGAGTTTGAGAGTGGTTTTGCATGGTGAAATGGTAGAATGAAGGAGCTAGTGGTTTTTGATGGAAGGTGTAAGCTTCCATGTGAAGCTAAGTTACAAGTGTAACTTAGTATGTGTATGTTTGACACCTAAGGGTGTGTTAACTTAATAGTGCCGATTTTGAGTGGGGGTGGGACAAGTGTCCCACTTGTCTCATCCCCATTTATTTACGGGTACTCCTCGATTCTAGTTTCCTCGATTTGCGTGCCCTCGGGTCGTTTTACGAAAAACGTTTTTATAAATTATGAATCAACATCACAAAATGAATCCAATAAAAATTGTCTCATCAAAAACGGAGTTCGAAAACGTAAATACGTAATCCTAAGGTTTCCGGTTTAGTCGTAAAGGACGTTAAAATAAAATCGTAAGTCCTAATCTCTTCTCGTAAATTTGTGAGTTTATGAACCAACACAAATTTAAAACTCCAAAATAATATTCAAGGATAAATTTATTTTCCGAAATGTCGGACTGTCACCAAGGACCGTGTATGTACACGTAAGCACGTAACGTTGAATCCTCCGGTTTAAACGTAGTCGATGCTACTCCAAGACGTAAATCCAAATTTCTTCCCAAAAATAAGTGAGTTCATATTGTAACATTAAAATAATATTTTCAAATAAATATTGAGAATAAAATATCAATCATAAATTGACGGATTGTCACATTATTACCGAAAATCATTTTGTACAATTCTTTACCGTAGGCCATAAAATAAGCCAAAAACATTTTTATACAAATCTTTGTTGTAAATCATACTATAGGCTTTTGCCTTCAAAACCATTATACGAACTAATGCCGTAAAAACATCATACAATACGTTTTATAACGTTGCATAGAGTTAAATAAAAATCGTTATATGAATATGGTTATGTAAAACCAAAACACGAACATAATATCAATAGTAAGACCCCGTATTGCTAGTCAGGTAATATATTGTAATTCAATGCATAAAGCGGTATTTTCGTTGTTGGATTATTATAAGCCGCATGACATTGCTACCTTACTATAACAAACAACGGGTAGCTAACCCGAAACTCATTTGCCCATCTAAAACAGCGTGTCGTCACAATAATCACGCTTATATAAATCTTCTCATACATAAATTCGCTTACCAATCAATGTGGCACGACGGGGATCAACCGTCAAGGCGCGAACTAGGGTGATCTTCCCCAAATAGTACTATTATATGCGTAAGCGTCTACCAAATCCCGGTAGTTCACAATTCATGCTAATGGGACTTTTAATGACATAACCCAACTTATATAATCCATTTCATTTTATTTATCGGGTCATATAATCATTCATCGGGTCGTATAATCATTCGGGTCCAAATCAATAAACAAGCAATCGGGACAACTGGTGTCCTATTTTAATAAAACTAACATGTTATCTCCATCGCGAGTTTATAAAACATTTCATAAAACATTTAAAAGAGTGTGAGGCTATGAACTCACGCTGACTGGAAAAGGCGGTTATCGGCGATTTGTATGTACGGTACGTGCTTCAATCACGGAAACCTAGACAAATATACTCGGTCTTAGACTCTTGTCTAATGACTTTATAAAAATAATAACTATGTATATATATATGATTTTATAAATATGATGATGATCAAGTGGGACTGTACATCTTTATTTACTCATTATAGTGTTATGTGTTGGTAAATTTTTATATTATTTTCACTAGTTTAACTTCTTTACTTGTTAAAGCCCAACAAGCCCATTATAAGCCAATTACATTATTCTTTTAACATCAGTCCTATACTTACATGTTGGGCCCAAGTGGGTTAAGCCCAAAGAGTAAGTCCATTAGTGTTTAGCCAAATTAGTTGGATTAATAGTCCAATAAGACTAATTTGGCCCGTTAATGTCCATATGTTATAAAGCTCGGGTTTTATCGGTTTTTACTTGTTATATAAGTTTATAAATCAGTATGTGAGTTTTAAAAAGTTTATTAGACGGGTACGACCGTCTAAGTTTTATTTAACAAAAACGTTAATCTCTCGGTTTTAGCCGAAAAGACGTAAAACTTATGTATATAGTTTTTATAACTTGGAAAACAATTATACTTGTAAATTATATAAAATGTCTCATTTTAATATCATAATATATAACTCTCATTTATAGTTATTATTAGTAACTAGTGGGTTTTTATATATGTATATTTTATAAGTACATAATTTTAGTGCTTATATTATATACTTTTTACTTTATAAATCTGATCCTAAATATTCAGTCCACTAAAATGTCCATATCTAGAGTTCTATAAGGAGATAGAACCCCAAATTTTTGTAGCAGCAACTACATGATAGTTGCTTCATTTAACTTTCTTATAGATACTGATGAATCAGCTTCTAAGTATTTAAATAAATTCGTCCAAAACAGTCTATGCAGATTTGTACTCCAATATTGTTTTGATCATATCTCACTCATTATAATGATTCCATTGCATGGCCAACTCTCACATATGTACAAGACACATACCTTACTGTATATTAATTTTACCAAGTCATTTTAACAAGTTATCATCTAGCTCTTTACTGTTTTATACAGCCTACATATTTAGCCATGATTTTAACATTCTTTCAAGTAGATTTTAATCTTTTTAATCAAATCTATCAACACCAAATCCCCACATAATATTTTGATCATCATTCATCATCATATACATATACATAAATGAAGAAAATACAAGATTACATATTCAAAATAACAAGATGATAGGAAGAATAATCCTTATACCACCAAAGTGATGAAATGATGAGTTTTTGATGAACAAGGTTTGGTTCCTTGTTACCAAACCTTTAATTTGGCAAATGAACTCCTTGAGGTCTTCATATGCATGGATATCTTCTTGAAAATCAGCCCTTGATCTCCATGTAAACTCCTTGGTAGTTGTTAAAATCACCTCCAATATACAAGTCTTCAAAGGGTTTCCATCTTGATCAAGTTTAAACACAAGATTTGTGATAGAAACTTGATCATATGAGGTGTTTAGTGGTGGTGGTGGACGGCTAGATGAGAGAGGAAGAGAGAAATGTGTGTGTTTGCATGAGAGAAATGAAGTTAGCTAATTTATGGATAGTGGTTTTATGTGTTGGTAGTTTTTGTGTGTAAACTAGGACAAGTGTCCTAGTTTATGTTTATAAACTTGCCACATCTTTGATGTGGTGGTGGTATGTTGGCCGTCCCATAGTGGGGTGGGGTAAGATTTATCTTGCCTCATCCCACTAATTTATAGGTACTCCTCGATTCTAGTTTCCTCGATTTGCGTGCCCTCGGGTCGTTTTACGAAAAATGTTTTTATAAATTATGAATCAACAGCACAAAATGAATCTAATAAAAATTGTCTCATCAAAAACAGAGTTCAAAAACGTAAATACGTAAACCTAGGGTTTCCGGTTTAGTCGTAAAGGACGTTAAATCATGAACGTAAGTCCTAATCTCTTCTCGTAAATTTGTGAGTTTATGAACCAACACTAATTTAAATTCCAAAATAATATTCACGGATACATTTATTTCCTGAAATGTGACTGTCACCAAAAACGGTGTATGTAAACGTAAGCACGTAACGTAGAGAGTCCTCCTGTTTAGACGTAGTCGATGCTACTTCTAGACGTAAACCCAAATTTCTTCCCAAAAATGAGTGAGTTCATAATATAACATTAAAACAATGTTTTTAAATAATACTTGAGAATAAAATATCAACCATAAATTGACGGATTGTCACAGCATTTACCCCTAAACAGGATCTTTGTCCTCAAAGATCAATTTATCTTACTACTCGCTTTTTATAGAGTTAGAGCCATGTGGGTATTTCCTCCACATTCGGTCTTTCCTCACAAGTGTAATTCATTACAATACGCGAGTTTCATCGAACATAACTACGGGAATACGATCAGGCTTAATGTTGACTTACTTTCTCTATCCATGATGTTCACGGGTTTTTGATGAATGCAACTTTTGCCGATCCAAACTTTACTAAGAAACAATCAGATTTTTCACTTGATAGATATTTTATCAAGTTCGATATACGAAACATAATTCACGCAGCCCTTGAAGTCCTAGGGTAGATCCAGCTTATATGCCTTTCAAACCAACATTTTTTTTCAATGGTCCCATACAACGGGGACTTATTTCCCATGATCTTTCAGATCATCATTTCATTTTTCCAGGCTGAAATGTTTTGGCATAACTTCGCTAACCATCCTGCACTTCAAGATCCACATTTCATATTCACATAACCTCCTGCCCACTACCGGCAGTCAATAATCAGATCCTAATTTCAATAATCATTTCAGGTCTCGCGGGTCGGGTAATTTGTAAGGTTAGGTTTGTCACCATAGGCAACCTTAAACCTAAAAGACATGTCCAACTCACAATGGGTGTATGTCGGGTATCTTTGACACAACTTCTGCTTGTAGATGCTCTCGCATTTAGATCCTCACATGATTCGATCTTGATCCTAATACGATAATTATCAATGATAATCTCTCCAAAGGAAAGCGATTATACGGTTATTACCAAAGGTCAATTATTCAAGTCATAAAACAACACTTCTAGTGTTTTGTATCGTTACTTTACCTCGTCCCTTCGATTGGGTGGTAAATAGAACTCTCATCAAGGTTCGTTCCCAATGACTTCTGAGCAAATCTCTAGAAATTCGATGCGAAGCGAGGATCTTGATAGAGATGATCGATACACGCACACCATGCTTACACAACTCCTTTAAATACAAAAGAGTCAATTTCTTCATCGAGAATCTATCATTAACAGGAATGATATTAGCAGATTTGGTCAGTCTGTCAACGATCACCCAAATCGAATCAAATTCAGATGATGACCTTTGCAATAGTTAGACGTTTACTAATGTATGAGGCGATGTCTGCCTTCATAATTTTCCATCAGTACAACTTCTTCAGAATAAGATACATTTAATCAGAAATGACATGAATAGAATACTTAAACTTATAAGATTCCAACATAACAAAATCTCAAAATCCTTCATATTTAGGCAACCACAAGCAGCCTTTTTATACATTTAACGCCATCGGCTCTCATTTCTAATGGTTCGCATTAACCGCGAACCCCTTTTTATTATCTATATTATCCTTTTTACAAGCATCAACTATTTTTAAATTGCTCGGCAATTTATTTTGCACAATCATTACTAAGTAACACATCCTAATTGGTTCTTTATCCTTTCTATATAATGTGTCAGTATCTACATTCACCTTTCCTGATGAAATAGATATCATGACCGTATTCATTCAAAATTTCTTTCTTCATATTTTCTAAGTTTTAGTTTCGTCTCAACTATTATCTTTATTAGTTTCGCTCAATCCGACGTTTAATGCGTCGATGAATATTACAAGTAATCAAATGATAAATATTTAATTTTTATGAAACGTAAACGTAAACATAAAAAGTTTTAAATTTCCTAGTTCGTACAATTATAGAAATATGTTCAAAATTTTGAATTTATTTAACACGATTTTTGTTGATTTATCGAAAATAATTATTAAGATTCGTAAATGTTCGAAAAATCTTTGGATATACTTTGGTCAAAATTTTCTTAGTTGAAAAGCAAAAATTGTCGTTTCAAATTCCAAGTCATGGTTTAAATGGTTTCCTCAATCCCTCTTAGGTTGTCTTGAGGTATGCACAAACATTTACCCCCTAAAGGAGTTTAGTTAAATGATTTGGGTATAATCCCTTTAAATTTCCTTTGATAAAACACTTGTCAAAACATATTTACACTTTCTTTTTGGTATAATCCAAAGCCTTAAATGGCTCTAATCTTTTAAGATTCAATATATTCCATTATCTATTAATCACACGGTCAAATAATGTAAAAGATTAAGCCTTAAATCACATGTTGAATATTCAAGGTACAGGATTTCATTGCTCGGCCAACTCCGGGCAGTTTATAAATAATTATTAACTCCTTCCTATTCTTATAAACAAACAGATGGTCCTTAGTGATCACAAGTATGAATTTATCAAATTACAGCCTACACACTTGATTCACCAAATTTATGGATGCTACATCTGCATTGGTCAATCCAAATGACGTAATATGAAACTCATAATGTTCATTACAAGTTCTGGATGTAGTGATTGGAATAGATAATCTGTTTCGCGGACGCGAATTTAATGATAACCATGCTGTGGATCAAATTTTGAATATACGCTAGAACCTTGTAAATGATCGAACAAATCTATCATCTTGGGTAGTGGATATAGATTTCGATTTTCAATTTATTCAATTCACGGTAATCCATAAATATAATGAATGATAACACCATAGCTCTTCATGATGACGAGCTCAGTAGAATAAAAGCCTTTTCCGACAACTCTCTCAGTTGTACGGTAATTCTTTTAATTCAGATGGTGCTGACGTACAGTGCACACGCCACAGGTACAACACCGGGAATATAATCAATACCAAGTTCAACTTGCCATAATAGCGAAAGTCTAGGTAATTCACAAGCAAATACCTCCTAAAGTTTCAAATAACATGCACATCTTTTTATACATTTACTTTAAGTTCTTTCTAGATTACAAGATCTATGATCAGTTCATAACCATTCATGGTATAATTTCAAGTCTAAATGTAGGATATGGTCACCCATCAAGAATTATTTAGATCACTTTGATAATCAACATCTTATCTTCTAGGGGAATTCCACTCGAGTTCCCATCAATTTAGATAATGACATCATGTCATAATCAACCATTCCATTCTAATGGCACTACCAACTTTTAAGTTTTATTATCATTGATAAGATGTGAACTTCTCAAAATACTAATAGTAACTCGTAATCCTTCATAAATCAAGGATATCTGGAGACATAACTAACCTTAAAAGAGTAAGGTCAACGCATAATCTACGCGAGAGGATTTCAAATTAGATACAGACGAAAACATTAACGAATATGAATATATCCCATGTTTTCATGATTTGATTACGCACTCGAAAGCTCCTCGGATCGTTACCCAGGTCATTCAAATGAAATCTAATCAAAAGAAATGATAGGAACGTCAATACACCCAGTCGGGTATCAACACTCGGTAATTAGATACTTTTTTCCAAAGAATCTTACTACGGGAGAATTGGACAAGAAAGAGTTGTCAATTATCAAATAAGATAATATCCACAGATGAGTAAATTAGACTCAGAAGAATAAATAGTACGGGCACATATGTAGGTGTCCCTAACAATATGTCCCTATTTTTCACTTCTTGCAGATCTCATAAAAATTCAATCTTTCACAATTACAAAGAAAATGTATTGTTTATTAACAATTTTATGGTGACTACTAATCAGCCTTGCATGGTCCCTTCCAAACTGTACGTAGGAGCGCAACTATATACAATTTCAGGATTAACGATGCAATACTCAGTTCGTCAAAACTTTGTCATCATGTTTATAATAAAAATATTTTTATGTTTAATTCTGGAATAAGAATCAAAATGAATTTATAGAGATGTTATTTGTTATGGAAACAATTAAGTTTTCCAAGGTGTTTCATAAATAACTTTATTTTGATAACGATTACTTATAAATCTCATTTTAAATAGTCCTTACGGTGATGAAAATTCAATTTTTCTCAAGGGATACTATTATATCGTATAAAAACAATGAGTGATCTGCAAAAGAGTGATGAAAAGTTGTTCACCAAGAACTAACTACAATATCATAGGAAATGAGCTTAGCCAATTAATCATGAGGTTCATGACCTCGATGGCACTCAAAAAGAATAATCCACAACGTAACTCAAATCGAGATGAGTACTTGTTCATTGGTAGCATCACTAATGCGAACATTAGGATGAAGCAATAAAGGATAAATAACCTCGATACATGTAGGATTTAGGAATCAAAGTTAGTCTTTTCATTAATCACAAACAAGTCAAAATTGTACCATAACACATTACGTGTCACTATGTCATACAATTCCAAGAACTCATCCTACCAACTGATGTCTCAGTTAAGTTAGGGATTTTTAAAAGACACCACAATGAATACTAATCTACAATAGTCATTAGGTGTTCCACATGTCCTGAAAGATCCATCGGTCCCTATTCAGAAGAAGATTTCTTCAATTTATTTATTGGACACTGGGCATCCTCGTCATCGGACAATGGCCTAGGAACAACCCTTAATACTAACCAACAATCATTTAAAACCTTATAATTCAATCATAGGACTTAATGACTTCCTTTTAACAATCTCATATTCCATATGAGTTAAATTTTACTTTATTCAAGTTTCAACCAACTTATACTCAATGCGATATCCTACCTCATTCTCCAATACTTTCAACCTTATTCTTAGACCTTGAAAGGGCAATATAAGCTCGATATGAACAACACTCAATTTCCAATCCTATAGCTTCTTACAACAATAGTTATCGAATGAGTCACTAGTATGAAATGACTCACACATTCAATTAGATTTCTCGGAAAGGTACTAGTGGCATAAGGCTTTTGGGTAATGGTTCCAATGACAGCCTCAAGTGCAACATTCACCCTTTCGATTTCAATTTAAGATTTGGGTGACAACGAATCATATGACACCTTTCCAGGTGGTAACGTTTTGTCAAACTCCACTCTATAAGGAAAGATCGTCATGACATCGATATCAAATTTAATCTCGCCAATCCTTCTTCAAGATCATAATCAACTAATATCAACATTTCTACGAATATCAACCATTTTGTTGGGATCATAATTATCCACAACTTGGTTTAGATCTAGAATAGCTAGAATTCCTACGGGAATAGCTTCGATTGATTTGCTAGGGTAGTTAGGGTTCCTTGTGACAATCTACGTCGTATAAATACCTCGTATAAATATTAAAATACTCATCAAACAATCATGTAATCAAATTACATCATATATATATATATATATATATATATATATATATATATATATATATATATATATATACATATGCATATATATATATATATATATATATATATATATATATATATATATATATATATATATATATATATATATATATATATATATATATATATATATATATATATATATATATATATATATATATATATATATATATATATACTAGTGGCAAAACCCGTCCGATGGACGGGTATGACATCTGATTGTCAGTTTACTTATTTATTTTGGTAATTATTTTTTTATAATTTTTTCTATAAATATAGTTGTCTTTTGATACATATTAGTTTGCATGACATTTACTATTTTCCATTGGATTTCTACATCTACTCTAATAATACCTGGATTTTGCATTTTTTTTTATGAGAGAGCTTGTTTTGTAAATATCGTTTATAAAAACTATTACTCCCTCCGTCCCATAATAAGTGTCCACTTTGACTTTTTTGGGTTTCTTTATTCAACTTTGACCATAAATATCTTCATTTGTATTATATAATACCGCACGAGAAATATATTTAATGAAAATGCATTTAAATCATAATCCACACATATATCTTTCATCATGTATTATATAACACAAATAAAAATATTTATAGTCAAAATTGAATAAGAAAGACCGAGAAAAGTTAAAGTTGACACTTATTATGGGACGGAGGTAGTATGAGCATAAGATAGATATCGTTTACAAAAGATAAACATATTGTACATTTAAGGAAGGTAACCAATAAAAAGAAAACTGTTCATACTATATGCGAAAGAAAAAGGATTAGTGAATGTTTAGAATAACGTATATGTTTTTGAGTTGTCGTCCATTTCCTTTCAAAAAATAAAATGGGTAGTGATCATATTAGTGTCATAAAAATAGTGTGAATATGAATTTCTTTTTTGGCATGCTAGTAGTTATTGGGTCACGACGTGTAGTGACATCTAAACGGACAACATGCTTTCTTCGAACCCTTGCCTAGTTATGGCTAAACTCCTAATACGCTCCCTGAGAGGAAAGCCTTTGGCACCTCGAAGGAAACAATCTCCCAAGAAAACAACTTAGTGAAACTTTAGTGACTCATAGATCTGAATATCATAAGTCACTTAAAATCATATATGTGATCCTCAACCATTCATAATCAGCATTTGCGAATTTATACATAAATAAATAACAAAATAAAATGGTGCCAACCTCTCAGCGTATCATAAAGTGTTATAAGCCAAAAAAATCATACTTACGATCTTGCCAACAAAAATACTATAACCGATAGGATATAGTGATATTCTTATCAGGAAGTTTGAGGTAACAAATAATCCCCAATACTAAAAGTAGCCAGCAACCATATTAGAGTTTCCTGACAATTCTTCTCATGATTGACTTTCGATTTCCAAAATTTCTCCACATTATGTTTCACTTTATTCCTTTTTTAAAAATTTGCTCAACATGAAGGTTCATAGTAAATAATGATATTTGGCTTTATCTAGTGAAAAATACATAGGTTGATTAACTTACTTCTATAAATTATTAGTTGCGGGTATCACTGACTTTTTAACTTGTTTAGACCGACAAACCAAAAAAATTAGATCAAAACGCTTCCCTTTAGAATTCACATCCTCTTCTTGCACATAGTCGTTGTTGTTTCCATCATATGAACTCGTCCACAAATTTCTATGTTCTTTTTCCTCGTCCTCTTCCAAGTGATTGACCTCTTAACTGAAGTTTAATAAAAAAATGCTGCAAAGGGGGACTTCATGTATGTTGTACTCTCTTAAAATAGGTTGTAAATTAGCTTTTTGGGAACCTTATCCAAACTTATGAATCACCTCATAGAAATTAGAAAATGTGAAATGAATATACAAATATTTGAATTGACAAAAGATTTATATTCGCCATCTTCAATCCTTTTACCAAAAAAGAATTAACAAAAGATAAAATGTAAACACCAAACTATAAGTGCATTAGGTACCGACCTGTCCAAGGAGTAGCTCAGCCAAAACATAACCTACAGACCACATGTCGATTTCATTGGTGTAGCTCAGCCAAAACACAACCTACAAACCACATGTCAATTGCATTGGTGTATTCATTTGCTCCATAGATCAACTCAGGAGCCCTGTAATATCCAAAACAAATGTATGATATATTTGGTTCCCCAAGTATCTATACTTAAACAATACAGTCTCAGTACCTTGCATCGGGAAAGATGTAATCAAGAACCCCCAAAAGTATAGTAAACTTACCTGCATCTTGGCACGTTCACAATATTTATATGTGGTGAGACAGTCCACAACTGTGGTAAAATGTGGTGTGAACATTTAAGCTTCTTTATGTATAAAGGTTAAGTAGCATTTGCACAAAGAAAGCACTAACAATATTTACCTTGGTAATATGGCTCTATTCCACAATATCAGTAGAGTTTAATTCTATATTTAGAGACTCGGAAAGGAAACACCTAGGAACAACATTCACAGATGGTTCTCAAACCGATACTTCTTCTATGTTCAGTTCTAGCAGTCTAGCTCAACACAAGCAAGCTCGTCTACTGCAGCAATAGATGTGTACACATCAATACCACTACAGTCCACCTTCTTGATAATTTCTTGCTATAACATAATCCTGATGACTTTATTCAGTTTTCATAATAAAATAAATGGTTACCTTGATGCAAGAAGTCTTGCTTGCTGCTGTGGAACATTTCATATATTCTGCAAGGAAGTCTGTATATAGGTGAACAATTCAATAGTCGAACCTTCTGAACTATATCTTGAAAACTCCTGCTTCTTTCTTTTTGTCCATTGTAACACAAAATTGTGGAAAAACGTTTATTTAGATACAATACATGTTATTTACAGCGGGGTCTCTTTTTTGGTATATTGCCATTGTTAAGAGGCAGAATACGAATGTACTGACTTACAAAAGAAAGTTGCTAACAACAAAAAGAAAATAAATAATGTTAAATTATGTTATTCAAAAAAGTCGCCAACAGTTTTAGGTGATCAGATCTAAATAGACATTTTATTTGCTGTCATGGGCTTGGAACTTTAAATTGCTGATCTATATGGCTCCTTGGATGCCTGATGTAAATGGGTGTTCAGATAGCTTATATTTGGATGTTTTATTTCTGAAAAACAACTAATGGGTTACTATGTCGAGGGTACAAAAACATAAGTAAAAGTAAACCAATTTTAAACAGACAGATTAATAATAACACGTCTAAAGAAGGATTTAAGGCGAATATTATTATAAATAGAATCCTTCTTGACAATTTGCAGAAATGCACAAAAATTGACACTTTCGTATGTTGTTCTTCCATATTTGCTAGCACATTTTGGGGTCTGTTATTATCTCTTTTGTTTATGCCTGTTAATCTTATACACCAGATGTAAATGATTTGATTTTTAGAAGGAAAAAATCAGATCGATGTCAAATGGGATGGTTCTGCAAAAGGAACGAACTCAGCCAGTTCACATCATTTCTGGATCTTTGATAAAATGTTCTTTGCAGAAGGTATATACTTTCGTATTTTCAGTTCAGTTATTTCTTCTGTTCACAAATGTATAGATGTTGTGGATGATTATTATATATTGGCAAGAGGTTACATGTACTACCCTTAATTAAACAGTGTTTTTTTACTGAAGATATATCTTCGTCTCATATTTAGTAATCACCTAACATAGCCAAAAATGTTTCTAGGCAGAGGCGTGCTTCTTTCAGAACAACAAAAAAAGAAGCTAATTGAGAAACAAAACTGATGTTTGGATCTAGCTATATGATCCAAAAAAATAAAAAAAAAAGACAACCAAGCGAGAAAAACGGCTCATATACCTTCGGGTTCCTGGTTTTTATCACCATAGATGGATAATGCAGGCTATCCATCGATTATAAGTTGTCATGTTTCTTGATCACATCCATTCCCTTTTTCCACAAATATAAGAAATCTTCTTCCGTTCATCATTTTCTTGAAGAGTCTGTTCAGCATAGATATATAAACAAAATGGTAGTTAAAGACCAATCCCTAAACTATCAGCTTGATTGTTAAGAAATACCCTTTCATACCTGGTGTACTTCTCCGCATTTGTTACCACTCCTAAACTTACGTCCTTCAATTCAAGTATGATATTATCAGCACCCGCAAAATCATCAATTGTAATGTCTCTTGGTTTCTTCTACTTTGATTCATGGCGAAGTTTAAGCTTCTCTACATTTACTATAAAAGAAACCACTATAACATGGGGAGAAGTTTTGAAATAGCAGAAAAAACACCCTTTATTGCTCCCAAGAAAGTCATCCAAATAAACCAAGTCTACAGCTTCAGGTCATACTGTTCCATACGCCTGTATCACTGCTATAGTTATGCAATAGCAAAGATGAAATATACATGAAGACGAAAGTTTCCATTAATCAGGTAAAATTTACCAAATGTTGTAATATTTCAAGTAATGATGATTTCATTATGTGCTCATAGATCTTAGCATGGGAGTTGATCCATGTGTTCTCGAGACCAAATGAGGCTAAACACTTTCTACTGGTGGCGTTAGAGTCATCCATGGCTAGGATTCCAATATATACAAATTTACACATCAGAAATATGTTGTGTCAAAAGGCAAACAATTTTCTCTACTTTTCTAAAAAATATGCTTTTCATTTTATACAACTACTACATAGAATTTTGTGTCAAAAGACAAACAATTTTCTCTACTTTTCTAATAATATAGGTGTTTGCAACTATGTAATATTTCAAAAACTTGACACATCCCAAATTATCTGAACACCTTATCTGCATGATTGTGTAAATTCCACTTTTCACATACTTTTTCTGCGTATATGTTTTGTTTACTTATTTTTATAATTTAAATTTAAGAGCTTTGCTTGATTACCAAACCAACGTACTTTCATTTTAAAGTTTAAGAGTTTGCACGATGCATAGGCCTTGGTAAAGTTGATAGTATTCATTTGCAGGTTACTAACTCTTTGTTCTTTGGCTTCAATGGGTTCCCGCATCTAATACAGATGACTCCACAAGTGCATCGATGTTTGCCATGCTTCCATCTAACTAAAGTTTCAATTTCTTCAACCCACGATCTAACGACACTTCATGCACCAAGGGAGTCTGTATTTGTTGATATGCTTCTTGCATGTTTCCTCGTAACTGTCCTAAGCTTCAGTCGGTCCTGAGAAGTGCACATTCACATTCAGATAGTTTGTAATGACTTTTTTTATCCCAATTAAAGAGTTTGTGCTATATTTTTTTTAACTCAAGGTGATGAATAGGTGGTAACCTACTGTTTGAAATTAGCAACACTATGCATAGAAGATTGTGGAACGACACTGTTAGAAGGCGGAATCCTGAGCAAACCGCATAGTAATGTCTGACTTGAATACACAATCAATGCATTAGCAAGCCGGGAAAAAACAGTTGTTAATAAAGCCTAATCATGAAAGCATCCCTTGTGCAACTGAGTTACTTGTCTTTGGTCTTTCCCTGTCACAATAGCAATGTAAATTAACTAAATAAACAAATAATTTTAAAAAAATTATGTAATTTTATTAATTAAAACTTAACTTTTTCAATTTTAAGTGGGCTGTTATAATTTTTGAAGCTTTTAGTAGATGTTTGATTTTGTATTATGGTAGGGGCAGTAAAACCTGGCAGTAGCATGCTAAATTTTGAGCATTTGAATCAAGTGATACGCATGTGTTTTGAACAAAAAGCATCCGACCGAAACTTCAACATCATAGTCTTCTTTAATCAAACCATCAACAATGTCTTGGTTTTGACTTTTGAATTACCTTTTAGATCTTTTTTGCGATTGTTTTTTGATCAAAAATTTGTAGGTTATTGTTTCTCGAGTCTGTCAAACTCAAATACTTGCCTTTGTCCTGTATGATTAAATATAGTCTGATAACAAAGACTACTGCTCCAATAACACTTAAAGACCTTATATTCCAAACACAATTTTAAATTTTGTTATACAAAAGATGCCATGATATCAGTGGGCAACCTGACCCAGCCTATTTTGACACACACAATAGATTACCCATTTGACCCGTTATCCGACCAATGTGACTCTTGCTATTAAGATCCTTAGTATTGATAGATATATGTGACCACGGGTCTGATTCAAAGCCAGCATTTCCCTTACTACAGCCTAGTGTTTGGACACCCACATGTCCTCACAAAAGCTCTAAGGTTTAATCCTCACCAGGTACGCATCTGTGGGGTGGTCGACTTCATACAATGTAAAATTAGCATATAAGATCACCTAAACTACCTCTCACATTCTGAAAACAAATCAACCATGAATCAGTAATAACACTCGGGGGTGACTTTGCTTTCCAAAAAAGTACTTGAAAAAAGTGGGATAAATTTTTTTCTGAAAGTTCTAAAAAAATCTAGGGATTGGTCCATTCTTAAAACGATACCCAGGTAGTAAATGATTACAGAAGCGTCCAGAATAAGATGCAGTCCTCTTATGCAAACAGTTCAGAATATTAAAAGAAAATGGCGCACTGTTTTTGGCAATAGTTCAGCAGTTACATACACAACTAATCAGATTCGTATGACTTCAAGTTGTGATAAACCTGAATGAGTAATAGAAATATAGTTATGTGGTTCGACCCAGTTTCTAAATCAGTTTCCACTGCATACCAAGCAACGAAAAGTTAATGTAGTTTAGAATTAGCTAAAATAATTTAAGCAAATGTTATCACTTACTGTTGCCAGGATCGAGATAAGCCGATGAAACTATAGAACCAAGGCCAACAAATGAGAGGAAACTTCTCCATCCAGGTTTCTGAAGATCATCATTTGTAACAGTTAGTGTAACGCGTAAACTTCATATAAATAACTGCTATTAAAATATTGTTGTCCTCTTCAAAGCTTAAGTTAAAAAAATTAATACGAAATTATAGACATGTTCACTTTTGCTGACTTTGCTGACCCATATGAACGCAATTCCCATGATCCTCTTGCTCACATGATGTAGGGTTGTAGTAGGTGGCATAAATTCCTTTATCAACGAATACATGTAAATCAGGAAAAATGACTTCAGTATTTCATCATGTCGGTACGATCGTCCAAAGGCTTAGTTAGTCTATTAGAGCTTGTCCAGAATTTCCTTTTTTGAAATCACATATTGATTTAGGTGTTACTATCATTTGACTATTTGAGAATCAAATAGCTTCAAATAAGTGGCCCGGTTATTACACCTGCTTGTAAATCACCTGTGGTTGGGGTGAGGGAAGGTGCATGGGTGTTTCCTATATGAGAAAACTTAAAGCTAATCTCAAAAATGCAGTTAAATCATAAAGCTAAACAAACCTATACACCATATCATAACAATATTTTTTTCTTAGGTAGGCAACCAAACCTAAGCCACATTATACAGATTGAAAAATTTTCCAAAACAAAAAACAAACCATGCTGTGGGGTAAAATTATTTTTTGTTTTGGTTGGGCAGTGTTTTATTTCAGTTACAATAAAGTGAAGTATCACTTCAACAATAATTGGTCCGTTTGGGATGCTCCACTATCCTGTGAAACAAAAGGATGATCTTCAAGATTCTCAGTATTATTTAAATTTGCTACCACCATAATTTTCTGATCCAAGGGTTTAGCCAAACAGAACTTTGCGCATACTTAAAAAAACATTCTTCTCCTACTCGTGCCATAAAAAACATATGTAACTAATAAATCAGTGTCAAAAAACTTGTTGGTAGATCCTAATCCATTAACCGATTAAAATAAAAATAATCAAACCCTGCTATAGCTAAATTACACAAAAAGAATAAGGAGAAATTAAACTTACCTCACATAGCATTAGAAATTAAAACGAATCTGCAAATAAAATTAGAATAAAACAAAATAAATTATGGTTCGTAACAATTGATATGGAACAAACATAAATAAAGATTGCACGATCCCATGATATTTAAAATTAGGGTTAGCGATGAAACTGGTTTTTATCGTTAATCACGATAATATCGATCGGGGTTGGGTTGGGTTGTTTCTGTGTTTTTTTGGTTAATCACTCTATAGTTGATAATAAGGTTGGGTTGGATTGGATTGTTATTATTTTAAGCAAGTGATAATGTTCGGGAATTTGTAAGCCCAAAACTTAGCCCACGTGCTGACTGGGATTAGTGCCCTGATAGATGACGTGGCAAATCCCTCCTCTTATATATATATTAAGATATATATATATATATATATACATATGCATATATATATATATATATATATATATATATATACATATGCATATATATATATATATATATATATATATATATATATATATATATATATATATATATATATATACATATGCATATATATATATATATATATATATATATATATATATATATATATATATATATATATATATCTATATATATATATATATATATATATATATATATATATATATATATATATATATATATATATATATATATATATAATATATATATATATATATATATATATATATATATATATATATATATATAATATATATATATATATATATATATATATATATATATATATATATATATATATATATATATATATATATATATATATATATATATATATATATATATATATATATATATATATATATATTATATATATATATATATCTATATATACATATATATATATATATATATATATATATATATATATATATATATATATATATATATATATATATATATATATATATATATATATATATATATATATATATATATATATATATATATATAATCCGAATTATATATATATTAAAATAACACTTCAGTCTGGCCTTGTCGGTAACTCGAGAATTCTTCGGCACCGTTATAGTCAAAAGATTTTTAGACATTTTGAGAAAAATGTTAATAGTTAAAAGATTTTGAAATGTTTTATCCAAAACCTTTGTTTTAAAAATCTTTCGTTCTCTATAACGAGAGCTCTGGTACCAAACTGTAACACCCCCAAATATTCATACTTTTGTTCAGTGGAAGAGTCGTTGGTGTTACGGGATAACAGATTACTCACATCATAGACAACGCTTAAAAATCGTGTCGTTTAATAATAAAGCATTTCCATTCATAAATATCAAATTTACATAGGTCCCAAGTCATAGTATTTCATACAAGTTTTACAAAGCATTTGAATGAAAATTGTTATTTAAGTGCGGGCCATAAATTCTTGTCGTCTTCTCGAGAATTACCTTCAAGTACCTGAGATAAAACATGTTAAAAGAAAAGGTCAGCGAAAACGCCGAGTGAATTCATAGAGTTTAATAAAATCCATTAATATATCATCGGTATAAAATTATTACCGAAAATCATTTTGTACAATTCTTTGCCGTAGGCCATAAAATAAGCCAAAAACATTTTTATTCAAATCTTTGTTGTAAATCATACTATAGGCTTTTGCCTTCAAAACCATTATACGAACCAATGCCATAAAAACATCATACAATACGTTTTATAACGTTGTATAGAGTTGAATAAAAACCATTATATGAATATGGTTATGTAAAACCAAAACACGAACATAATATCAATAGGAAGATCCCATATTGCTAGTCAGGCAATATATTGTAATTCAATGCATAAAGCAGTATTTTCGTTGTTGGATTATTATAAGCCGCATGACATTGCAACTTTACTATAACAAACAATGGTTAGCTAACCCGAAACTCATTTGCCCATCTAAAATAGCGTGTCGTCACAATAATCACGCTTATATAAATCTTCTCATGCATAAATTCACTTAACAATCAATGTGGCATGATCGTAGTGTTTTACCACACCTTTAGGAAAAGGAGGGTAAATAAGGTAAAAGTATTAAATACGACGGTTTAGGAAAACCGTTTACAAATGACCCTAAGATGAAGTTCAAGTTCGTTTCCCAAGGAGGTATATGTGTGTGAATAATTCATAAATGGTTTGAGATTAATATTGGTTAGAAAGGGATGAGAAAAGAGGATGACGAAGACGTGAAATTAATTACTACTACGACTTAACGTAAAACCGTAAAATGAGCAAAAATAAAAATTAATTCTAAAAATTACCAAAAATTCACCAAAAATAAATAAACTAAGAGTTTACCAATGATCAGAACTTTTTCAAACCTTTTAATTAATTAAATATTCAAATTTTAAATGCTAATTAAAGCCCTAAAAATCAAATTAATTATCAAAAATCCCAAATTAAGATTTTTCAATTGGTAAAACTCTAAAATGACCTAAAAAGATTAAAAACTATTTTTAGAAATTTTTAAACTAAGAAAAACTATTTAAAATGATTTAAAAACTATTAAAATTTAAAATAATTATAAAAATTAATCTAAAAGTGATAAAATTAATTTAAGAGTTGCAAAAATCCTATTTTAATGTATTTAAGCTAAGAAAAATGTCAAAGTACAAAAATGTGAACTTTGAAAAATAATATTAAAATAATATTAAAAATCCAAAAATTATAAAAAAATCTAAAAACTTGCAAACTAGTTTATTTTGATCTAATTAAACAGAAAATGAAAGTGAAAAGACCAGAATACCCCTATTGGGCCCTCAAATGGGCCAAAACCAAAAACAGTCAACACTAATGGGCTTTTTAGCCCAAAAAGTCAAACTTGGCCCAATTGACTTGGAAAAGCCCAATCTGACTCAAAATTTAATTCTAAACACAAAACTCTGAAAGCCCAAAAGCTGAAAGTGAGCTTATCACAGCTTATTAAGCAAACAGCTTATCCTTATTGGGCCATTAAGCCCATTAAGCAATAAGCAAATGCCATAAGCTCTAATTTAACACACAGCCTTCTCTTGGGATACTAAAGAGATTTGTAAAAAGAAATTTTGAAAAAGCACACTCAATAAGCCAGAAATAAGCAAAGTACAAATCCACAAAACGACAAAATAGTCGGGTTTGAGATTTAGGGCACCTCAGGACTTGATTCAACTTGCAAAATGTCACAAATGAACTCAAAAAGCCAAATCAATGAACAAACATCCAATAAGCAAAACCAATAAGCTAGAATAAGCCAATAAGCACTTATGAAAAAGTCAAATAAGCTAGTTTCCTAGCAAAAGCTTAACCAAAAGACTTGTAACCTTCCAGGCTTGATATTAAGCTAAGAAAAATGAGTTCTATTGCAAAAACTAAGTTGTTGCATGTACCAATAAGCAAAACAGATTCAATAAGCTTTGTGACCAAGTTTGACCAAAAGTCAAACGCTGATAAGTGAAATTCAAACGCTGACAAGCACAAAATGGACGTTGACAGACTTAATGAAGTGTTTAGACTTGTTTTCACCCTGCTGGTCAAGGTTTGAGTGCAAACCTTGTGAATCAAAGCCTACCAGTTGAGTAGACTTGACAAGTTTTGGCACAAATAAGCCAATAAGCCAGTAAGCTTATAAGCTATCAACAGATAAATCCAAGTAGCCAAATAACCTCACAAGCAGCACACAAGTAGAATCCAAGCAACAAAAAAACAATCCTTATACTAGAAATCACAATGCAACACCAAATGAGGTGGTCACTTTGCTGATGCAAATGACCACTTCAGCCAACTTTGATAAGCTATAACAAACACAATAAGCCACCAAATTCAACAACCAGATAACCAATAGGTAGCTTATCACCCAAACTATTCCCAAACCTGATTTCAGACCTTAGATCCAAGTAACAAAGAAGTTATTGGATCTTATGTGTTTGACCAATCTCAAAAGCACTTTTATCAGATTTTAGCAAAACTTCCAATCCTTTTTCCAAACTTTCAGAAACTTAACAAAGGACTTAAACTTGTGCAAAATGACTTGTTTAGACTTCCCAAACCCTAAGAACCAAGGGCACAAGGCCACAAGGCCTTATGAACCAGTAGACCCAAACAGTCCTTAATCAACCACTTTTCAAAGCAACTTGATATTTTTAAACACAGCCTACTGATTTTATCATTCAAATAGCTACACTAGGTGACAACTAACAGATTGCAACCATAAAACACAAAGCACAAACACAGAATCACCAAATCATATACCAAAATGCAAAACAGACAATATCATATGATTTTTGAGAGGAATCTTAACAAGAGGTTATACCTGTCCTCCACAACATCCTAGGAGGACCAACAATGCTCCTTGGACCTTTTTCAACAACTAGAACAAGACCAAGGTACTTCAAGAAGGAAGATCAAATCCTGCTGATGTTCAAAGTAGAACAAGGATTTGATTATGAAATTTATTCAACACAAATAAGCAAACAACTCAACCAAGAGCTTATAACTCTTCTCAGGCTTGGTGTCAACAAGCTTGAAGGAGCTTAAGGCTTTTGGCTAAGGGTTAGTACACATTAATATCCAAAACAGAACCTAGGATTTCAAGGATTTTGAACCTTGAAAACCTTCAAACAAAGACGTGCCTTAACCACAAGATTAAGGTAGGTCTTAATGATCAAATGGAACTCAGATTAAGGCTATTCTAACACCAACTTTTAATAAACACAAAAGAGAATTCAGAAATTTTATGAAATTCAAATTTTATTTAACTTAAAAAGGAATTACAAAGATTGATAGCCAAAATCTGGAACCAAGGGACTCTCACAGGTTGAGGCTCCTTTTATAGGCAAATGCTATGCTAACACTATTCAAAAACCCTAGAAGTGAATTTACAATATTTTTCTTGAGGTCTTCTAGACGATTCTTTGATGTGAGCTGTCCAAAATGATCAGGGACGTTTATCTTAGCTTTGGGGTGAAGCTAAGAGTCTTGGCCGTTGATCCTGACACGTGGCAAGCCTTGGAGAGAAAGTTGTCATGTGATGGGTGAAACGGTTTTGGGTGTGGGACCCTTTGGTGAGTGGGATTGAGGGTTTTAAGGTTGGGATGGGTTTCTGGGCGTGTGAATTAAGCGTGGGTAAGTGATAAAAGGATTTTACTAGGGTTTAACAATTAAAGTTCGTTTTCGTTCCTCGACTCACTCGAATTGATTTCCGATTAAAACGTAAGATTATATTTGTTTTTGGTAAACGTATTACTTTTTGTATTTTAAACTAATCTATTTAAAATAAAATCTAATAAAAACTTAAAATAAAACTATTTTGAAATCTATTGTAAATAAAAGTAAATTTAAAACTAATTTAAAAATTATAAAACTAATTTTAATTAAAACTATTTTAAAACTTAAACACAATTAAAACTAATTTTATAAATAAAAACTAAATTAAAGTAAAAACTTTAAAAGAAAAAATATTTTAAAATAAAACTTCATTAAATACTATTTTAATTACTTGTAAAAATAAATAAATAAAACTAATTTAAAACTTTAGATGAAAACTATTTTAAGTAAAACTAAATGGAAAATTAATTTTTAAAACTAATAAAAATTTAAATAAGACTTTAAAACTATTTTTTTTCTATAAAAACTATTTAAAAATTTAAATAAAATATTTTTGTTTTCTTATATTTTTTTATAAAAACGGAATATAAACTTTTTAATTAAAATAAATAAACTTAAAACTTTGAATTAAACTAATTAACTAAAACTAGCAGTAATTAAAAGCTATATTAGTTAAACGCTACGAAACAAAACACAAAAAGGAACTAGAGCAATTGGTAAGGCGCAGGACTACTATGCGAGAGATCTGGGGATCGAATCCCAGCCCAGACCTTTTTGTTAATAATTTTTTTTAGTTTTGGACAGATTTATTTGACAATCAAAATTGAACAACATATTAAAAGTACCTGTTGTCAAAGACACAGCAATTTAGAAAACAAACAAATAAGTTGATTCAAATTACAAATAAGCAAAATGAGATACCAAATAAGCTATGAAACAGATAATAAGCTAATAGGCGTATAAGCTAAATCTAGATAAGCAAATGAACCAAATAAGCATAAACAACTAGACAATAGGCAGCTAAGATAAGCAAAAGCAAACTCAAGCAAAATAAGCTACACTCTAATAAGCAGTATCAAATAAGCAGTAGTCATTTAAAAGCAAATCTAATCTAAAAACTATCTTAAGCAGATCCAAACGCAACTCAAAATCTAAACAGTAAGAAGGAAATAAAAGAGATACTAAAAATATTAACCAAACAGTAAGCAAAACTGAACAAAACCAAATGAGCAGATACTAAAAATCTTAAGCAGATTATATTAACTAAATTTAACATAAAAATAAAAACAAGGACAAACCGAGTGACGAAACCGTTGTGTCGAAGGTGAGGCGCTGAGCCACCTTGTGAGTCGAAACAACACCAAACACCACCTTTAAATCATCCCGAGAACATCAACTCGAAGTTTCGAATAGCTACTCGAACCGAATCAACACATCTCGAACCAACTGAACCTTAACAGTAGCTCTCGGACAAATTTGTTTTTTTTATAATGATAATAATAACAAGAACAGTAACATAACAGTTTTAAAGATTAAAATAATTCGAACTTTGCAAGAAATTAAAAAAGACGAATATTAATTAAATTTAACTTTTTCATTAATTAAAATTAAAAATTACATCAACTGAAAAATTAAGATTACAATATTAAACCTAATCTACTTTTGCAGAAATTTAAATCTAATTTAACCTACTCCTAATTAATTTTAAAAAAACAGTAAATTAAAGAAAGTAAAATAAAAATGGACTATCCCTCAATTACATGATGTGGGGGTTTTTATAGGCAAACCCTCAAACCCTCTTCATAGCTTCAATTGTAAGCATCAAATCATGGCCCTTCATTCCATCTTTTCTTCTTTCTCTCTCTTTTCTTCTTTAATCTACGGCTGAAATCAACTCATGCCACGGATTGCCAAGCTAGCGTATGTTTATTGGTGGATTTGGTGAGATGTGGTGTTTCCACCAATCAAAAGAGAGAATTTGGCCACGTCGGATTTGGATTGAGGACCACCTAGTGATTGCTCCGAAAAAGATGGGGATTTATTTCCCATAATGTGAATTAACCCATAAGGGTAAAAGCCCTAATTTTTCTTTGTTAATTTTGTGTGAGGTAAATTAGGGTTTTTAGGTAGTGTCTATGTAAAAGAAAATGGGAGAGAAGGAGAAAAGTGAATGGGTTTCTTGTTTTTATCTTATTTGTTTTTTTAACGAAATGTATAAAAAAATATGTGAGGTGGGTTTTATTTGTGACTGTGGGTAAGTGGGATAAGGGTGATTTGTTTTGGATTGTAACCAAAAAAAAGTGAATTTTTTTATAAAGTAAAACGTGTGGGGAGAGACACGTGTGTAGGGTAAGAAAGAGTTGGTTGACCGGGAAATTGGTGTTGACTGGGGCATAAAAATAAAGCGTGGGATGATGAGAGTTGTGAGGTGAAAGGGGTTACTCGTTTCATTTACTGGGAATTGACCAAGGTATTATATAAAAACAAGCCTCCGTCCCATGATGTTATTTGAGAAATATGGGCTTTGGCCCGAATTTTCCAAACCGTTCTTTAATTAGCCATATGGGCTTGTTGGGCTTCATCAATTTTATGCACAAGATTTAATTTTCCAAATGGGCTTGTGGGCCCAATAAGCAAATGTGGGACCCACAAGGCCCATTAAACTCGAATAATATTAAATCCACTAAGAACGAGCTCGATTTCGGATTTGTCGATCTTTTCTTTAAACTCGAGTCGGTTTAGCCGGTTTTCGTGAACTTGGGCACACTTTTGGTCGCTTGACTTTGTCTTCGTCTCTTTATGGACTTTTCTTCAACATTTGACCGTGAAATCCCGTGTTTTCTTTCCTTTTGATCATTCGTACCTATTTAAACACAAAAACACAAAACCACGCGTAATTCCGACTTTTATGACATTAAACACATGATTAGGTCTTGTTTTTCCTTGATTTTAGTGGCAAAAGGGTAAGTGTTTACACACTTATTAAATCCCCTACACTTGACCATTGCAGTGACCCCATGCAATGCATTATTTTAAATCATAAAGTTACATTTCTCTCATAATCAATCCATCTCGGCCTTTATTAAGATATACTATTACTACTACGATAAATCTTAAAAGGAGACAAAAGTTAAATGATTTATTACTTGGAAATTATTTGATGGAAGAAACTCATAAAGAAATCTAAGACTTGAATTAGGGCTTTGGTGTCATGAATATAAATCACCCTCAAGTTTCACGTTCCCCATACCAAGCTTAAAAACGAGATCATTGTTTATCACAAGTTAGCACAACTAACACTTACTCATGTGGTTTAATTAATCACTTAGACCCCCTTATTCCTACGGTGTATCTCTTGTATTTTATTTTTGTCTTGAATGATCACGAGGATGTATTTTTTACTTATTTCGGAAATTTATTAAGGCCGAAAATAAAGTGGGACGATTTAATCAATAGTTAGCTAAAGGACAAAATCTTTTAAAACGGCTTCTCGAAACCTCATAAAGTTCATATCTTGGCATAACTCGTTTCACGATTTGAGACCTTTCTCGGACCGATATTTGGCTTGTACTTCAAACTTCAAATCTTGAGAGACGATCTTGAAATTATGGTCTTCTCTTCATTTTGGTATACATCTTCATTAGGAGTGAAAGATGCTTCAAACTTTGACCACGACTTCTTCATTTATCCTCTTCTTTATTTAGGATTTTGATATACAACGATCCGCCTCCTTTTCGGACTTGGATCTATTTATCCTCATACCTTGTTAGGGTCTTTTTGGATAGACTTTTCCATGATCTTTAGGGGAGTAATTGCTTCTCGTCCTGTGTCTTGATCCATCATATTGATTTAGATTAATGATCTTCACGTCATCTTTGGATCTTTAGCAAAAAAAAGTGAATCCTCATGCCTTGTGAGGGCCTTTTTGGACTCGGGTATCCTCATGCCTTGTTAGGGCCTTTTTGGATAAGCCAATATTCGCGTCCCACTTCAATAAGTTATGCCTTGGCTATGAACTCTAATTAATACCGAGCAACTTTTAAATGATCTTGTGCTAGAAGCTAAGTAACTTTTCAAATCGTACAACCTTATTTATTGCAAATATATTTATTAACAAGTGATGGGAGAAAAAGCTCATAACTAACTCACATAAGTTAATGAAAGAATACCAAACTTATAATTAACTCTATCATCTCTCGTTCTCCACAATTTAAAATCTCAAGGAATGAGACTCGTGGATGCTTAGCCTAATAAACCAATTAAGGTCCATATGGTTAAGGATACTAGCTAGAGTAAACTTGGATAAGTAAACTCGGGTTGAGTCAAAATATTCACGACGGGCCTAATATATCAAAGATGTCTAAACTTGTTAAAACCATTTTATTTATTTATTTATTTTTGACTTTATTTTTGAAATAGAAAATTATTACGATGCGATGACAAAAGAAAAGAAAATAAAAGAAAAATACAACAAGGCCAAAATAGATCAAAAATTTGAAAAACGTTGAAAATTTTTTAAATTTTCCGGTAAAAATGGGGTCAAATTCATGGAAAAGGCCACTAAAATTTCGATAGAAATCCCCCCTACACTTTATAAACATTTTCCTCAATGTTTAAGCATGTGGGAGAATAAACTCCCTACACTTAGGACATTGAGTACGTTGTTTAAAATCGAGCTAAGGAAAGGACAACTAAAGTGATTACATTTATTCGCTTTATTTATATACAAGATTGAATCACAATAGCAAAAACTTATCGAAGGAACCGGGTACATGGGAAACACGGGAACACGGGTCTCGTCAAAAGTACCAAAAGTGGATCATTAAGCACATGTCCCTGCACACAACATCACAACACACAAACAAACAACCTACACGGCTCCCCCTACACTTATTGTAGAAAATAGATAAAAGATAGATCATCGGGTTGCCTCCCGAGAAGCGCTTGTTTTTGTTAACCGAGTCACGAGCCTGACTCGACCCCGAATTAAATGGTCCATGGGGAAGCCTCGAATGTGATACCGGGATCAAATATCTTGTCCTCGGTCCCAGATGAACATAATAAATGAGAGGCAGGAGGATAAGTCATAGAAGGTAAAAAGGTCCTCTCAACATACGAAAAGTATGTGAGGTCGTGATCCATGGGAGGTGGGATGGGTAAAGGAGACAAATTGTCATCCCCCAAAGACATAGGATGGTCACTATTCGGCAAAGCCGTAAAGGTATCAATCATAGAATGGTCAATGCCACCTCCCGGGTCATCCTCATGAACGTGAATCTCTTCGATTTCTTCATCATAGATAGGCTCGTCAAACAAAGGTTTGTCGTTCCCCTCATTGAGGATTTTAGAAATTCTCTCGAAGAGATCATGATCAAGTACGAAACCATCATTCATTTGTGGGATTTGTTGATAAGTTAAATCCTCACGAATGTGGTAAACGTAATTCTCATTAGAGGAGTGTTGATTAGGTAACTCCTCGGGAATTGGATGAGAATCGATAGTAGAATCAAAAGTAATTGGCGAAGAGGCAAATGTGAATTTATCAAAATCCGAGTTCTCAAAATCAATATCAATATCAAGTTTTAAAACACCATTTGCCTTCTCATCAATACCATGATCACAATTAAGCTCATGCGAGAAATCCAATAACACGGGATCATAAAAAGCATCCTCGTGATGGAATTTCTCGATACTCGGGGTATAAAAGTCATCACTAAGGAGTAAAGAATCCGATAAATCATTAGTATCATGGTTTTCAAAAGTCGGTCTTGGTAAAATAGGCGAATCATCCTCATCCGATCCCGAGGAATAATTAAAAATGTAGTCGGAATCACAAGATAATTCATCCCTATCTACAAACTCCTTAGGTGTAGGACAACTTATGGGTTCTTCTTCTATGCACTCATTATAAAGTTCTTCACACTCCTCAAAAATTGGTTTATAAAAACATGTCTCGCTAAGAGGTTTTGAAGAAAGCATAAAGTCATTTGAAGGGGTAGGTGAAGGAGTCATAAAAGAAATGGGGTCATCAACGGGTAATGAAGGCTCAAGAATAATCCCGGGAATTTCCTCAATAGGTGAAGAAAGAGGAGAGCTAATAGTATCCGTGGGTGTCAACACCGGAGGGTGAGTAAAACTCATGATAATCTCTGGGCCTTGTCTCTCCTTTATTGGCGGAGAGATGGAAGGATCCACAGTGGGAACATCACTACAAGTAGTGTTGTTAGCCTCAATATCAACTCTCAAAGACGGCTCAATATCAAATTGATCTTGATAGGTTTCTAAAATGAGCATGAATTTCCTATCGTTGGACTCTTGTAGTTCTCTTAAGAATCTATCATGCTCCTCAAGTTTATGAAGAATTAAGTCCATTTGAGGTTGTGAAATACTCTCTTGATTATAGTTTTGAAAATTGCCTTCATTTGGAAAATCTTCATTAGTTTAAAACCCTTGATTTTGAAATTCCCCATAAAACCGTTGATCATATTGTGGTGGGTCACTAGTTGTAGGAAAACTAGGGGAGCCAAAATAAGTATTAGTATCATAACACATACTTTCCGTATTATTATAAACCTCCTCATAAGTTTTGTCACAATTAAAATAAGCATGAGGCCCACCACAAGTCGAACACTTCTCGGACATAATCTTATAACGCTCTTCTTGCAGGATTTCCCAAATTGGACGATTATCCATGGTAGTGTCGAAAGAAATCTAAATAACAAAAATTATATGCTACGTAATATATTATAATAAAAGAAAAATCTTTTTGTATTATTTAGAAAAATATATATATATAAGAAAAATCGAAAGAAATTGAACTAAAAATTAACACTAATACGTAATATTTTTGGTGTAATACTTTTTGGAAAAAGTATTACTTTTGGATTTTTTAATTTTTTGGTGCAATTCTTAGGAAAGAAATTGCTTTTGTGATTTTTTAATTTTTTTGTATTTTTAAGTTTTTGATTTTTTTGTGTTTTTGATTTTGTTGCAAGAAACGTAACGTTCAAAGAGAACGGATCCCAAAATCCAAACGTCTTCACGAAAAATCGTCAATCGTACGAGCGAAACGGCAACGACGCCATTTGATAAAAGGATTTTACTAGGGTTTAACAATTAAAGTTCGTTTTCGTTCCTCGACTCACTCGAATTGATTTCCGATTAAAACGTAAGATTATATTTGTTTTTGGTAAACGTATTACTTTTTGTATTTTAAACTAATCTATTTAAAATAAAATCTAATAAAAACTTAAAGTGAAACTATTTTGAAATCTATTGTAAATAAAAGTAAATTTAAAACTAATTTAAAAATTATAAAACTAATTTTAATTAAAACTATTTTAAAACTTAAACACAATTAAAACTAATTTTATAAATAAAAACTAAATTAAAGTAAAAACTTTAAAAGAAAATATATTTTAAAATAAAACTTCATTAAATACTATTTTAATTACTTGTAAAAATAAATAAATAAAACTAATTTAAAACTTTAGATGAAAACTATTTTAAGTAAAACTAAATGGAAATTTAATTTTTAAAAATAATAAAAATTTAAATAAGACTTTAAAACTATTTTTTTTCTATAAAAACTATTTAAAAATTTAAATAAAATATTTTTGTTTTCTTATATTTTTTTATAAAAACTGAATATAAAACTTTTTAATTAAAATAAATAAACTTAAAACTTTGAATTAAACTAATTAACTAAAACTGGCAGTAATTAAAAGCTATATTAGTTAAACGCTACGAAACAAAACACAAAAAAGGAACTAGAGCAATTGGTAAGGGCGCAGGACTACTATGCGAGAGGTCTGGGGATCGAATCCCAGCCCAGACCTTTTTGTTAATATTTTTTTTTAGTTTTGGACAGATTTATTTGACAATCAAAATTGAACAACAGATTAAAAGTACCTGTTGTCAAAGACACAACAATTTAGAAAACAAACAAATAAGCTGATTCAAATTACAAATAAGCAAAATGAGATACCAAATAAGCTATGAAACAGATAATAAGCTAATAGGCGTATAAGCTAAATCTAGATAAGCAAATGAACCAAATAAGCATAAACAACTAGACAATAGGCAGCTAAGATAAGCAAAAGCAAACTCAAGCAAAATAAGCTACACTCTAATAAGCAGTATCAAATAAGCAATAGTCATTTAAAAGCAAATCTAATCTAAAAACTATCTTAAGCAGATCCAAACGCAACTCAAAATCTAAACAGTTAAAAAGGAAATAAAAGAGATACTAAAAATCTTAACCAAACAGTAAGCAAAAATGAACAAAACCAAATGAGCAGATACTAAAAATCTTAAGCAGATTATATTAACTAAATTTAACATAAAAATAAAAACAAGGACAAACCGAGTGACGAAACCGTTGTGCCGAAGGTGAGGCGCTGAGCCACCTTGTGAGTCGAAACAACACCAAACACCACCTTTAAATCATCCCGAGAACATCAACTCGAAGTTTCGAACAGCTACTCGAACCGAATCAACACATCTCGAACCAACTGAACCTTAACAGTATCTCTCGGACAAATTTGTTTTTTTATAATGATAATAATAACAAGAACAGTAACATAACAGTTTTAAAGATTAAAATAATTCGAACTTTGCAAGAAATTAAAAAAAGACGAATATTAATTAAATTTAACTTTTTCATTAATTAAAATTAAAAATTACATCAACTGAAAAATTAAGATTACAATATTAAACCTAATCTACTTTTGCAGAAATTGAAATCTAATTTAACCTACTCCTAATTAATTTTAAAAAAACAGTAAATTAAAGAAAGTAAAATAAAAATGGACTATCCCTCAATTACATGATGTGGGGGTTTTTATAGGCAAACCCTCAAACCCTCTTCATAGCTTCAATTGTAAGCATCAAATCATGGCCCTTCATTCCATCTTTTCTTCTTTCTCTCTCTTTTCTTCTTTAATCTACGGCTGAAATCGACTCATGCCACGGATTGCCAAGCTGGCGTATGTTTATTGGTGGATTTGGTGAGATGTGGTGTTTCCACCAATCAAAAGAGAGAATTTGGCCACGTCGGATTTGGATTGAGGACCACCTAGTGATTGCTCCGAAAAAGATGGGGATTTATTTCCCATAATGTGAATTAACCCATAAGGGTAAAAGCCCTAATTTTTCTTTGTTAATTTTGTGTGAGGTAAATTAGGGTTTTTAGGTAGTGTTTGTGTAAAAGAAAATGGGAGAGAAGGAGAAAAGTGAATGGGTTTCTTGTTTTTATCTTCTTTGTTTTTTTAACGAAATGTATAAAAAAATATGTGAGGTGGGTTTTATTTGTGACTGTGGGTAAGTGGGATAAGGGTGATTTGTTTTGGATTGTAACGAAAAAAAAGTGAATTGTTTTATAAAGTAAAACGTGTGGGGAGAGACACGTGTGTAGGGTAAGAAAGAGTTGGTTGACCGGGAAATTGGTGTTGACTGGGGCATAAAAACAAAGCGTGGGATGATGAGAGTTGTGAGGTGAAAGGGGTTACTCGTTTCATTTACTGGGAATTGACCAAGGTATTATATAAAAACAAGCCTCCGTCCCATGATGTTATTTGAGAAATATGGGCTTTGGCCCAAATTTTCCAAACCGTTCTTTAATTAGCCAAATGGGCTTGTTGGGCTTCATCAATTTTATGCACAAGATTTAATTTTCCAAATGGGCTTGTGGGCCCAATAAGCAAATGTGGGACCCATAAGGCCCATTAAACTCGAATAATATTAAATCCACTAAGAACGAGCTCGATTTCAGATTTGTCGATCTTTTCTTTAAACTCGAGTCGGTTTAGCCGGTTTTCGTGAACTTGAGCACACTTTTGGTCTCTTGACTTTGTCTTCGTCTCTTTATGGACTTTTCTTCAACATTTGACCGTGAAATCCCCTGTTTTCTTTCCTTTTGATCATTCGTACCTATTTGAACACAAAAACACAAAACCACGCGTAATTCCGACTTTTATGACATTAAACACATGATTAGGTCTTGTTTTTCCTTGATTTTAGTGGCAAAAGGATAAGTGTTTACACACTTATTAGTAAGGGTAATTGAAATTTACCCTTTGTTTTAAGTGGGATGGTAACTGGGTGGGATGAATGGTAAACAGTAAGGTTTTGATCTGATTTTGGGGGAGAAAAGGTGTTTGGCGCGTGTTTGTTGTGTTTAAACTTTGGGAAATGGCAGTAGTAGCCCTTGTGTTTTGGTGAAGTTTGTAAAACGTGTTTATTCAGCCATAACACTCCTTTCCTTTGTTAATAAACTTTCATTTTTCATACTTTTGCCACCAAACTTTTCCAAAAGGTTTAAAGGGTTATTTTTGCCATGTTTTCATAATTGAAGGACTGATTTTGGACTTTGTTGATCTTCAAAGGTCTTCAATGCATCTTTGTCTTCATAAAGGACCATAATTGACAAATTAGATTTGATGAGGGACTAATCTTGCCATTACTTCAAAGTTGAAGGATCTTTTGTGTAATTTTGACAAACTTAAGGGACCAAACTTGTAATTATGATTTCACAAGGGTTTTAAGTGTCATTTCTTCATTGTTTGAGGATCAATCTTGCATATCTTCAAGTCTTCAAAGGTAAATGTTGGATAAATCATGAACTAGGGCCCGGTTCTTTGTACGGCTTCGTTTCTCGTGTCCGTTTTTCCTTGTTTCTTGTGATCTTTTGTCTTTTTCACGATATCCATACCTAAAATACACAAGTAAACAAACACAAGCATATATATGGTATTTTATGACATTTTTATGCATTTAAAGCCCGAAAAGAACGATGAGATCATGTATAAATGCCATCTCATCACTCCCCCATACTAAGCCATTGCCGTGCCCTCACGCAATGCTAGAATAAAGTATCTAAGCATCACCAAAGTTCAATTTTATTAATCTTTATTGAAGAGTAAAAGACTTGCAACAATACTACGTAGATGTGTAAAGACATAATGTATGATTTTCATCACGAAAGTGACTTTTAGGGTCAAAGAATAGAAACAAGTAAATGTCCCTTAGAGTAAACTTCGTCATCCTTGATTGTCATACATTCCATGCTAAGTGCAAAAACGAGATCATTGTTGGTACAAGTCACAATGCTAACACTACTCATACGTCCAAATTGTGTAATACTTTTTCTCCCCGCAATCCTAGTTTTTATAAAAGGAAATGGGTTACTAGGAACTTTTTAACTATTTGTCATGGATCACAAGTGATTCATGTTGACTTATTTGAGTAGTTATTAGTCCGAAAGCAAAGTAGCACGATTTAATCGATAGTTAGCCGAAGGACAAAATCTTTTAAAACGGCTTCTCGTGTATCTCCTTAAGTTCATATCTTGGCATAACTCGTTTCACGATTTGAGACCTTTCTCGGACCGATATTTGGCATGTACTTCATACTTCAAATCTTGGGAAGACGTTCTGAAATTATGGTCTTCTCTTCATATATTTGGAATTTCTTCACTTGACGTTTTTGAGAGATTCTTCATATTTGGACCACGACTTCATCATTTTTCTTCAATCTTTATTTTGGACTTTGATATACAACGATCCGCCTCCTTTTCGGACTTGGATATATTTATCCTCATACCTTGTAAGGGTCTTTTTGGATAGACTTTCTCCATGATCTTTAGGGGAGTAATTGCTTTTCGTCGTGTGTCTCGATCCTTTATATTGATTTAGGAATAATGATACTTCACATCATCTTGGATCTTTAGCAAAAAAATAGGGCTCCTCATGCCTTGTTAGGGCATTTTTGGATAATCACCAATCTTCGCGTCCCGCTTCAATAAGTTATGCCTTGGCTATGAACTCTATTCAACCCCGAGCAACTTTTAAACGATCTTGCGCTAGAGGCTAAGTAACCTTTCAAATCGTACGACCTTACTTATTGCAATTATTTTTATTCCTAATGCATTGATCTTATGGGAAGAAAAAGCCACAATTAAAAACATATGAGTTTTTGAAAGAACATTTTCATGTTCTACGTTTAGCATGATCACTTGTCTAACTCTATCATCTCTCGTTCTTCACTATATAAAGACCTCTAATTAAAGAGACTCATGAATACTTAGCCATGCAAGTCAAAATTAAGCTAAATTAGGATTAGATTTCATTAAGACTATATCAAATCAAAGTCTTGGGTTTTCAAGCCACCTATAGGATCTTGCACTTTCTTGGACTTTTTCAAGTTTAGAGAATGCATTTTATAGTTCCCTTGATAAGTGACTTTCTACGATCAATTATAGGAACTTGCGAAAAGTTCTTATTCTTAACCCGAATGAGCTAAGACTTTCGCATTTTAAAGTTCCCTATATAAAAGTCTAGCAAAACTTGAATTGAGCGGGTTAAGGAATGTAAATGGCTCCAAATGCCCATCAAGTCAAAAATTAGCTCTTATTCTCCCCAACGGAAAATATACATTCGTGTCTTAAAAACACTTATGAAAACTAAGAAATTTTTTTAAAATTGGGCATTTTTAGCCTTATTAGCAACAAAACAAAATATTGAAAGTTTGGAAAGCGTGAGGGCGTAGCAAAGCAAGTATCTATTCACCCCCCATACTAAAAGTAAACATTGTCCTCATTGTTTCGAGTCTAAAGGTGGAGCACCCCCATACTAGAGATGAAGAATCGAATGCTTAGGATCTAGCATGGAAAGGGTGATCAACAATATATCTAAAGCCGTTTATTAAGTATGCTAAAAGATAATTGTTAGAACAATAAAGGACAATGGATTCATGAAAAACTTCTTCAAGCAAACGATGGAGGCTCACGTAAACGAACACGAGAGTCTTCAATCGTAGATGATGATGACGATCTAGATAGCAAAATCACAAACAACCACGAGACAACGAGTTGGAAGGGTACAAATCCCGTCTAATTAGTTATTAGTAAGCATAAAAGGATAAGCATGGGATCTCCCCTACGAGGCACCTCGTTTTTGATTACCGAGTCATGAGCTCGACTCGATCCCCTCAATGCTAATTATCATTGGGGAATGTGACTTGGTCGAGGTCAACCATTGAAGGAATTTCCCCACCAAAGTAGTTCTTAAGCCTATGTCCATTCACCTTGAAGTTAGGACCATCATCTTGAGCTAGCTCGATGGTCCCATAAGGAAACACTTGTGTAACGGTGAAAGGACCCGACCAACGAGATTTCAATTTCCCGGAAAATATCTTAAGTCTAGAGTTAAAAAGTAACACTTGATCACCAACGTTAAAAACCCGGTTTTTAATCTTTGCATCAGGAAACTTTTTAGTCTTTTCTTTGAAAATCAATGAATTTTCATAAGCATTGTCTCTTAATTCATCCAATTCATTCAATTGTATTTTCCAGTGATCTCCCGCGGCCTTTAAGTCAAAGTTTGCATGCTTAAGGGCCCAAAATGCCTTGTGCTCCAATTCAATGGGCAAATGACAATTCTTCCCATAGACTAACTTATAAGGAGTGCAACCGATAGGTGTCTTATAAGCGGTCCTAAAGGCCCATAAAGCGTCATCGAGTTTGTCGGACCATGAAGCACGGTTTTCTCCAATTGACCTCTCTAAAATCCTCTTCAAAGCTCGGTTCGAAACCTCGACTTGCCCACTCGTTTGCGGGTGATAAGCCGTAGAAAGACGATGAGTAACTCCATATTTCTTTAAGACCTTCTCGAATTGGTCATTACAAAAATGGGTTCCACGATCGCTTATAATAGCACGAGGGGTTCCGAACCGAGAGAATAGTTGTTTCAAAAACTTCACTACCACACGAGCATCATTAGTAGGTAAAACCTTAGCTTCCACCCACTTAGAAAGGTAGTCCACCGCGACGAGGATATACTTGTTACCATGAGACGATGGGAACGACCCCATAAAGTCTATGCCCCAAATGTCAAAAATATCACACACTTGAATTATGTTTTGTGGCATTTCATCACGTTGAGACGATTTTCCTTGAAGTTGGCACGAGTCACACGACTTCACAAGTGCGTGTGCATCACGATAGATAGAAGGCCAAAAGAAGCCGGCATCGAACACTTTCTTAGCCGTGAGATTAGAACCGTGGTGACCACCCGTGGGTCCCTCGTGACAAGCTCTAAGGATATTAGAAGCTTCGGCACCAAAAACACAACGTCGAACGAGTTGATCCGCACAAACCCGAAAGAGATAAGGGTCGTCCCAAAAATAGAACTTGACGTCACGAAAGAATTTTTGCTTTTGTTGTGTCGTCATACCCTTGATTATGAAATTTCCCGCATGGTAATTTGCAATGTCGGCAAACCATGGGGTGGTGTCTTTAGAATTCACTACACCGAGAGTCTCGAGAGGAAATGTTTCGGTGATTTCCTTGTTCTCAAAAACATCTTTGTGAGGATCTTCTAGACGAGAGATATAATCGGCCGCTAGATTCTCGGCTCCTTTTTTGTCAAGCACGGTGACATCAAATTCTTGGAGGAGGAGCATCCAACGAAGCAATCTCGGCTTAGCATCTTGCTTAGCTAAGAGATACTTGATAGCCGAATGGTCGGTATACACGATGCTTTTAGTTAAAACGAGATAAGGTCGGAATTTCTCAAAAGCATAGACCACGGCAAGGAATTCCTTTTCCGTTGTGGTGTACTTTAATTGAGCCTCGATCATCGTCTTACTAGCATAATGGATAGGACGGAAATGCTTTTCATAGCGTTGCCCTAAGACGGCCCCTATAGCATAATCACTTGCATCGCACATGATTTCAAAGGGTAATTCCCAATTAGGAGCAACAAGAATGGGAGCTTCGGTAAGTTTCCTTTTAAGAGTTTCGAAAGCTCTAACACAATCCTCATTGAAATTAAAAGGAGCATGCTTCTCGAGAAGGTGTGTCATAGGTCGAGAGATTTTCGAAAAGTCTTTGATGAAACGACGATAAAAGCCCGCGTGGCCTAGGAAATTCCTAACTCCCTTAACGGTTTTGGGATGAGGTAACTTGGCGATGACGTCTACCTTAGCTTTATCGACCTCAATCCCCGCTTTCGAGACCTTATGTCCTAAGACGATTCCTTGTTTACACATAAAATGACATTTTTCCCAATTAAGCACAAGATTGGTTTCTTCACAACGTTTTAACATTTGCTCGAGATTAGATAAACAAGACGTGAACGAATTGCCAAATACCGAAAAGTCATCCATAAACACTTCCATCGACTTCTCGATCATATCGTGAAAAATTGCCATCATACACCGTTGAAATGTACCCGGTGCATTACAAAGTTTCGAAAGGCATCCTACGATAAGCAAACGTTCCATAAGGACACGTAAACGTAGTCTTCTCTTGATCACGAGGGTCGATAGGGATTTGAAAGTAACCGGAAAAACCATCTAAAAAGCAATAGAATTCATTTCCGAACAAAGTAAATAGAATTAATATAAGTATTGCCGCGAGTCGCTCCAACATTTGATCCATGAAGGGCAAAGGAAAGTGGTCTTTACGAGAGGCGTCATTTAACTTTCGGTAGTCAATACACACCCTCCAACCGGTCACAACACGAGTGGGAATTAACTCATTGTTTTCATTAGGCACAACGGTCATTCCTCCCTTTTTAGGGACACAATGGATTGGGCTCACCCATGGGCTATCGGAGATAGGATAAATCATTCCCGCGTCAAGGAGTTTTAAAACTTCCTTTTTAATGACATCGTGAATTTGGGATTCACCCTTCTTTGACTTTGAATTGCGGGTTTGTAGTCCTCCTCTATTAAAATCTTGTGAGTACAAAATTTTGGGTCAATACCCTTAATGTCAGAAATTTTCCACGCAATTGCCCCTTTATGAGCTTTAAGAACTTTCAAGAGCTCGATTTTTTCATCATTAGCAAGACCTCTTGCAATAATAACCGGAAACTTGTCATCACCTTCCAAGAATGCGTATTCAAGGTGAGAAGGAAGATCTTTCAATTCAAGGATAGGTGGTTCCTCGATTGAAGATTTTGGTTCAACACTCATAACTTTGATCGGCGGAAGAAATGGTGGAATAGAAGTATCATCACTAATCAACACCTCATCTTCATTGTCGATTTCATTTGAAGTGAAATCGCCTCCTTGGAATGGAGTGAGATTTGGTGTAGAATTAGCAAGAATCAGATCCAAAATAGTGGGATTGCCACTTGACGAGCTATCGGAAAAACCTAACACTTCTTGTAAAAACTCATCGCAAACCACATCAACTAAGTCAATGTGATTGATAGTAGCGATTGCATAAGCATGAGAAGGTTTTGAGTTTTGAGTAGCGTTTATAACAAGTTCCTCTTCGTTGAATCTCAAAGTGATAGTTCTTGAATGAACGTCGATAAGCGATCTCGAGGTGTCTAAAAATGAACGACCTAAAATTAGAGGAACTTGAGGATCCGCGGGGATGTCAACTACTATAAAATCAACGGGATAGTAGAACTTCCCCACTTTCACGAAAACATCTTCGGCTACTCCACATGCTAAAATCGTAGAATGATCGGCCATCTCGATAGACATGTTCGAAGGAATAAGAGCCGGAAGCGAAAGCGATTTCCAAATGGAAAATGGCATCAAATTAATGCTCGCACCAAGATCGGCCAAGGCGAGGCATTCTTTCATATCTTGTATGTCACAAGGAATGAGAAACTTTCCGGGGTCACCAACTTTTTCCGGTATGCGGTTAAGAAAAATCGAAGAACAATTAGCAAGCTTTGAAAGCTTTTCCTTATCGCTCGTCATACTTTTAAAAGTGGAAGCGAAACGAGGCATATACAACAACGCGTCGGTAAACTTACATCAAAATGCACTTGTTGAAACATTTTTATAAAAAGCTCGATTTGTTGTTTGTTACGTTCTTGCAATTTCTCTTTGTTTCGTCTCGAAGGGTAAGGTAAGGGTGGTGTGGGTTGGACATTAGGCAACGGCCTTGGAATCTCGGGTTCCACAATTGGTATTGGTTCAACCGTAGGTGTGGTATGAGCGGTACTTAGTGGGATTATAATATGCTCCTTTTCGACCACCACCCCGGGCTCTTTCTTGATTTCCTTCTCCGTAGAAGTACTTGGACGAGAGATTGGTTCCTTGAAAGTTTTACCACTTCGTGTAGTAATAACCTTCATTTCTCCCTTCGGGTTTGCAATGGTATCACTAGGAAGACCACCCGAGGAAGAGGGTTTACACATGATTGCTTCAAACATTTTTGCCATTCGGTCCTCAAATTTTACTTGCCTAGCATCCGCTTTTAACAATTCTTGCTTAATCTCATGTTGTCCTTGTTCCATCTTTTGTTGATTTTGTTGAAGACGTTGGACATTTCCTTCCATTTTATTAGCATGAGTTTTAAGTTCATCAGCAAGTTCGTTTTTAAGCTCGTTTTTCAACTCGGATCTTAAGCTAATCATCTCACGTTGCATGTTATCAAATTTAGCATCATTTGCTTTAGCATAATCCAAAAATTATCCTTGAAGATTTTTAGTGTGAGCATTTTGAAAACCTTGTGTAGTGTTTTGAAAATCACGGTTTTGGTTTTGATTAGTGACTTTTCCATTCCCACTTTGATAATTTCCCTTGTTGTAGTTACGTGAATTGCCTTGATAATTACCACCTTGGTTGTTGTTTCGACAGTTATTAGCATTTTTATTTGGTGGAGCTTGATTTGGGCGAGAACCTTGGCCGTTTTGGTTATAAGTTCCCGTTGCTACGTAAGCACTCAAAGTGTTACCATCCGCGGTAATGCACTCGGAAAGATCATGAGCTCCACCACAAGACAAACAACTCTTAGCAACCGCTTTAACCGAAGCGGAATTCGAAGCCTCTTGAGCTTTCCAATGAGTCATAAGATTAGAATATCTATCAAAAAACCGATTTTCCTCATTAGCTTCATCATGTAAGGCATTAATGCTACGAGACGATGATGACGATGACGAACCCAAATTGGCAACACTCGGTGTGTTACGAGGGCTATTGATAGGTGTGTAAACACCCATCCTTTTTACCACTTAATTACAATAATAACAGAGCCAAAACGTGTATTTTATGTCATTTATGTCGGAATTATGCGTGGTTTGTGTTTTTGTTGTGATTTAGGACGAAAAGGTGAAAAGTGGAGAAAACACGGGCATTTACAGGCTTATATTGAAGAAAAAGATGAAAGACGAAGTCAAGAAGTCAAGAGTGCAAAAAGAACGGAAGTCCAAGACCAATTCTGAAGATTTATCGAAGAAAAAGTCAAAAGACGAAAGTTTACTAAAAGCCGAAGAACTCAAGTCTTATTTATTGAAGAATTAAAAGACGAGTCCAAAGAAATCCCGAGCCAAAAGTCATTAAAGTCCAAGATTTAAGAAGATTAAAAGGCTTAAGGACTAATGGTGCAATTAACAAAAGATTAAGAAGAGAAGGACCTAATGATGCAATTAAGAAGAAATGAAGAAGGGGAGGAAGCTTCCTAAGCACTCCTTAACCTCCCCTGTGTATAGTTTAGGATCTTAATCATTTCATTTTGTTGGGTGGATTGACAAACCATTTCTTCCATTTTAAATTTATGCACATTTAATTTCATGTCCATTTACATTAATTGTCTTGCACCTTAATTACCATTTAATTTCAAGTAAGTGTTCTTTTAATTCTTGTTAATCTTTATCTTTATTGTTTGATCTCCTTCTGCCTTTCTTTGATCTTTATGTGTATTGTTCATGTTCATGTTCTTGATTTTTATTGATTTATTTAAGTGGGTTTTGATTATTTTGATTAGTTTTGTTAGTTTGATTGTTTTAAATTGTTTGTTGATGATTAATAGATGTTTATTGATTAGTTAGATTTAATCTTGTGGTTGATTTTGTTTAGAATTGTTTAGATTCGTGTGTTTTGGTTCTTCCTTGTTCTTCGCTGCAAGTTTCTGTTCCCAGGTACATATTACGAATCAACCCCAACATTCCGAGTGAAGGATTGTGAAGAAAATATTCCGTATCAAAGTTGTCCATCCGGAATAATTAATTATTACGGATCAAAGTGCTCTATTCGGAATCTTTAACATTCCGGATCAAGGTTTTAGCCAAGGTGGTTCATCCGGAATATCCAATATTCCGGATAAGGGAATTATTCCGGATAGACAGAACATTCCGGATAGACCAAACATTCCGGATCAGCAAGAATATTCCGGATCAAGGAGATATTCCGGATAAAGAGCTTCCATCCGGAATAAGTGACATATTCCGAGTAAGGGGTTCTATTCGGAATATTATTCCGGATCAACAGCAACATTCCGAATCAAGACCAACATTCCGAATAAAGAAGATTATTCCGGATAGGTGACATATTCCGAGTAAGCCATTTATTCCGGATCAAAGGTTTTGGTGAATATTCCGAGTGAAGAAAAACATTCCGAACGAAGGTGACATTCTGGATGAGTGTTTATTCCGAATGAGGGTATTATTCCGGATGAGCTAATTTTCAGGTTTCTTTTAATTTATGTTTTTAATTTTCTGTTTTTAATTTTCAAGCTTTATTTTTTCCGCCTTTTTCTTTAGTTGCACTTTAAGTTTATTTTCCTTAGATTTATTTTAGCCTTGCCTTAGTTTTAAGTTTTAGTTGCGTTTTAAGTTTGCTTTAGATAGATTTAAGTTTGCGTTAGTTACTTTTAGTGCCCTTTAATTTTCCGTCACGCTTTTTAAATACTTGCCATTTACATTAAATTAGAGTTAGATTTACTTTAATTGCCCTTTTACTTTAAAGTTTTGCACTTTTATTTTAAAAACAACCAAAAATATTTGTTTCACCAAAAACAATAGAGTCATACTTTGAACTGGAAATCAATTCGTTAAGATACCGAGAACACGAACTTTAAATTTTCTTAATAGGCAAAACCTAGTATCAAATGGCGCCGCTGCCGGCTCTTTTCGTAAAGATTAACGGTTTTCTGTCAAAGACGCGTTGCTTTTTGGGATCCGTTCACTTGTGAGCGTTATTTTTCTTGCTAAAAAAATTCAAAAAACCATAAAAATTAAAAATTGATAAAAAACCATAAAAATTAAAATTTTCAAAAATCCAAAAAGATTTAATTTTTATTGTGTATATATATTGTCTTTGTGTTTGGTATTGTTTTCTTTTGCCTTTGTAGGTGTATGCGTACTAGATCTTCTAATTATCAAGAGCCCGAGACTCGAGAAGATTTAAGTATGTCAGGTGTTAACAACAACAATAATCCACCGCACCTCAACAATAATAAAACCAATGTTCTTCCACAGCCCGATCTTTGGACCATGGAGGAGCTTTGTCAACCTACCATGTTTGGACGAGGAGGACCGATTGCGCCGATGCAAATCACGGCTCCAGAGTTTTCGTTGAAGCACCACATGATTCAGCAAGTGCAAACAAATCCTTTTAGAGGAATGCCTTATGATGATGCCAACAAACACCTCGACAAGTTCATTACAATCACCCAAAGCATGAAGTTGCCCGGTGCCACAATGGATGTTCTACGCCTTCAACTCTTTCCACATACTTTATCACATCACGCCGAGAAATGGTTTGATCGTCTCCCGAATAATTCAATTCATACTTGGGATGACATGACTCAACGCTTTTTGTCGCGCTACTTTCCACCATCCATGGTCACCAGCCTTCGCAATCAAATCAGCGGTTTCATGTAAGATCCCGATGAATCTCTTTTTGATGCTTGGGAAAGATATAATGTCTTGATCGATCGTTGTCCAAACCACAACATGCTCACTGTAACCTTGATTGATACTTTCTACAACGGTTTGACTTTTCGAGATCGTGATACGATTAATGCAGCCGCCGGTGGCACATTTATGAAAAGGAGACCCGAGGAGTGTAGAGAGCTTATTGAAAACATGACTACTCACCACAAAAACTGGGATTCCTCCGCTTCTTCAAGGAACAACCCGAGAGTCAATGTTTCTTCCACTTCAGCAAGCCCCGACATGACCGAATTCACCCGCATGATGACTGAAATGAACAAAAGTATCTTGCTTCTCGCTTCAAACCAACAACAACAAGTTAAAGCGGTTGCACCTTCTTGTGAAACATGCGGCGGTCCTCACTCATACACCGATTGTCCTTCTACACAAGGAAATCCGGAAAATGTGTATGCAGCTTATGGTAATTATTCACCAGAAAATTACCAAGCTCGACCTCAAGGGGATCGAAATTTGCTGAGTTACCGATCTAACAACTACCTTTCACCCTGTTTTTCTCCTCAAAACCAAAACCCCACCAACAACTATGCTAGAAGCAACCAAATCCCACCAAGAGCTTCTAATCCTTATCGCCCACCCGCCCAACAAGCCCCACCCATTAACCCCGATGTTGAAGCCTTAATGAGAATCCAAGGTGAGCAAATCAAGAATCTGCAGAGCCAAATTATCAATCTGAAAGGAGATATCACAAAGCAAGGAAATGACATTAGATCCGAGCTTCGAGATAATATCCAATCCTCCTTCAGCAATCAAACGAATGATTTGAAGAATATGCTTGCTAGTTTCTTGCCCGCCGCTCAACCTTCTTCTTCGAGTTCTCTACCTTCAAACACCGTCACCAATCCGCGAGCGAATGTGAGTGCTATTACTACCCGTAGTGGAGTTACTATCGTAGGACCACCTATCCCGCCCCCATCATCTACACCTCCTCCACCACCATTTATCCCTCCTCCTCCTACACCTAGTATTATTACACCATTACCGTCTCCGCCTCGTCATGACGATGTTCCTAAGAAGAACCCTTCAACATCTCAACCTTTACCTACTACACCTGCACCTTCACCACCCAAACCCAATATCCCTTATCCTTCACGGCTAGGCAAGACCAACGAGCTAACCAAGAATGACTGTCAAGTGTTGAGCTATGTGAAGATGCTCTCTCAAATGAACATCAACATTAGCCTTGTTGAAGCACTTGTCCACATGCCAAAATTTGTGAAAGCATTCAAGGAATTGCTTAACAAGAAGGAGAAGTTGATTGAGCTCGCCAACACACGATTAAATGAAAACTGCTCTGCAGTTATTCTTAAAGAACTTCCGGAAAAGCTTGGAGATCTCGGTCGTTTTGTGTTGCCTTGCATCTTCAACAAAACCGAAGAATTTACTTCCCTTGCTGATCTCGGGGCCGGTATTAATCTTATGCCTTTGAGTGTTTGGAAAACACTATCATTACCCGACCTTACTCCGACAAAGATGACTCTTGAACTTGCAAATCGCACTCTCGCTTACCCCGTTAGTATTGCCGAAGATGTGTTCATTAAAGTTGGCACATTTACTTTCCCGATCGACTTTGTCGTTGTTGATTATGAAATGGACCCTCGTATTCCTTTAATACTTGGTCGGCCATTCTTGAGAACCGGACGAGCTCTAGTTGATGTTGCCGAAGGTGAGTTAATCTTAAGAGTTGGGAATGATGCACAAGTTTTTAAAATGGGGAAGCTTACAAGCAAATCCTTTGGAAGAGAATCCGTGAATATGATTAATGTGCTCGATGATTTTGTCATCTACAACAATCCTCTATTCGATTCTTGCATTCCTAATCCACTGTTTCAAGATGCTGTGGATGATTCTCTCTCCACTTTGGAACCTTCTCCCATTTATGATTCTCCACCGATCTTTGATGCTTATGATGATGATTCTAGCTCAGATTCGGATGATTATGATGACCTTACTTCCGAGTATCCCGATCTGCCCACATATGATGATTTTGATGAGGCCGATACTCTTTCGAGTGATTCTTCGCATGATGAAGATCCTCCGCCATCACTTAATACTACTTTGGATGATTACTCATTTGAGGAAGATTTCTCTGCTTTTCTTAATACTTACTTCCCTCATGAGAGTGATGCACCTCTTTTGGACTTTGAAGATTATCGTCTTGATCCTACTTTGGATTTGAAGAAAATTCTTTCAAAGGAGAAGAAACCGGTCGACACCAATATCCGCAGCACATATGAGTTAACACCTCTTTGTCCACCTTCTGAGGACGAGGTTGTGCATCTTCTTCGCGGATCTTCTTCACATTCTGCTGAGCCTGAGTGCTATTTTCCCTTAAAGGAAAAGGTGTTCGACCCCGGTATCGATATTCTGCAGCCATCTCAGTTCCACCTGATGAAATAAAAGGAAAAATCTTTGGAACTATTGAAGACATGCTTGCACCACTTCACCCTTGCTCCCACCGTGCTCCATCTTTGCTTATAGGAACCTTGCCTACTCTTATTTGGCTTGCCTTATTCGCCTTAAGCTTGTGCTATTTGATGGACGAAAACTATGTCTTTGATCCCTGTGGAGGCAACCCATGTATCTATCTTTTAGCTTTCTTTATCCTAAGTGTAGGGGAGACCCGTTGGTGTTTGCTATTTCCTCTATTCTTCTAATCAGGGATTCGAGCGATCAATGATCCACTCTTGATGATTCTTGACGACCCGTGATTCCGTGTTCCATTTTCCCGGTTCTATCCTAAACTCTTTTCGATTCACTATTTTATATTTTCACAATATTAAAATAGGAATCTCGTTAGTTGTCTTTTCCTTAGCGAGATTTAAACAAAGTGCACAATGTCCTAAGTGTAGGGGAGTTTACTCCCACATGCTTAAACATTGAAGACAATGTTTATATTAAGTGTAGGGGGGACTTCTATCGAAGTTAAGTGGCACTTTTCCTTGTATTTGTCCTCATTTTAACCGGAAAATCAATTTTTCGACATTTCTCAAAATTTTTGATCTATTTTGGCCTATTAGTTTTTACCTTTGTATAGTTATTTTCTTTCTTTGCTAGAATAAATTTTTAATAAAGTGGTTTTAATTTTCAAACGTTATGAATCTTTTGACTCAACCCGAGTTTACTCTAGCTAGTATTCTTAACGTGTTTAAGTCAAGTTTTGTTAGGCTTTTATATAGGGAGCTATAAAACGCGAAAGTCTTAACCCTCACGGGTTAAGAACAAGAACTTTTCGCAAGTTCCTATAATTGATCCTAGAGAGTCGTTTATCAAGGGAACTTTAAAATGCGATTTCTAAACTTGAAAAAGTCCAAGAGTTTGCAAGATCCTATAGGCGACTCGAAAACCCAAAACTTCGATTTATTAGGCTAAGCATCCACGAGTCTCATTCCTTGAGATTTTAAACTGTGGAGAACGAGAGATGATAGAGTCAATTATAAGTTTGGTATTCTTTCGTGAATTTATGTGAGTTAATTATAAGCCTATTCTCCCATCGCTTGCTAATAAATTTATCTGCAATAAATAAGGTTGTACGATTTGAAAAGTTACTTAGCTTCTAGCCTAAGATCGTTTAAAAGTTGCTCGGTATGGATTAGAGTTCATAGCCAAGGCATAACTTATTGAAGCGGGATGCGAAGATTGGCGAGTCCGAAAAGGCCCTAACAAGGCATGAGGGCTACATTTTGTTGCTATAGATCCAAAGTGATGTGAAGAATCATTTATCGAAAATCAATATGAAGGATCGAGACACACGACGAAAAGCAAAAACTCCCCAAAAGTCATGGAGAAGTCTATCCGAAAAGGCCCTAACAAGGTATGAGGATAAATGAAGCCAAGTCCAAAAAGGAGGCGGATCGTTGTATATCAAAGTCCAAAATAAAGATTGGAGAAAAATGAAGAAGTCGTGGTCCAAAAATGAAGAATCTCTCAAAACTTCAAGTGAAGAAATTCCTATATGAAGAGAAGACCATTATTTCATGAACGTCTCTCAAGGTTTGAAGTATGAAGTCGCTGCCAAATATCGGTCCGAGAAAGGTCTCAAATCACGAAGCGAGTTATGCCAAGATATGAACTTTATGAGGTCCCGAGAAGCAGTTTTAAAAGATTTTGTCCTTTAGCTAACTATTGATTAAATCGTTTACTTTATTTTTGGCCTAAATAACTATCGAAATAAGTCAACAATGCATCCTCGTGATCATTCAAGACAACAATAAAATATAAGAGATACACCTAGGAATAAGGGCGTCTAAGTGAGTAATTGGTCCACATGAGTTCGTGTTAGTTTACTAACTTATAATAACAATGATCTCGTTTTTAAGCTTGGTTTGGAGAAAGTGAAAACTTGAGGATGATGATTATTCATAACATTTCCAAAACCCAAGGTATGCTTTTTGATTTCCTTACTTTGAATGTTTGTAATTATCTATCTCTTTAATAAAGGCCAACGTGGATTGATTATGATGAAAAATGTAAACGTGCTTTGTAACTAATGCATTGCATGAGGACATTGCAATGGTCAAGTGTAGGGGATTTGATAGGTGTGTAAACACCCATCCTTTTTACCACTTAATTACAATAATAACCGAGCCAAAACGTGTATTTTATGTCATTTATGTCAGAATTATGAGTGGTTTGTGTTTTTGTTGTGATTTAGGACGAAAAGGTGAAAAGTGGAGAAAACACGGGCATTCACGGGCTTTTATTGAAGAAAAAGATGAAAGACGAAGTCAAGAAGTCAAGAGTGCAAAAAGAACGGAAGTCCAAGACCAATTCTGAAGATTTATCGAAGAAAAAGTCAAAAGACGGAAGTTTACTAAAAGCCGAAGAACTCAAGTCTTTTTTATTGAAGAATTAAAATACGAGTCCAAAGAAATCCTGAGCCAAAAGTCATTAAAGTCCAAGATTTAAGAAGATTAAAAGGCTTAAGGACTAATGGTTCAATTAACAAAAGATTAAGAAGAGAGGGACCTAATGATGCAATTAAGAAGAAATGAAGAAGGGGAGGAAGCTTCCTAAGCACTCCTTAACCTCCCCATATATAGTTTAGGATCTTAATCATTTCATTTTGTTGGGTGGATTCACAAACCATTTCTTCCATTTTAAATTTATGCACATTTAATTTCATGTTCATTTACATTAATTGTCTTGCACCTTAATTACCATTTAATTTCAAGTAAGTGTTCTTTTAATTCTTGTTAATCTTTATCTTTATTGTTTGATCTCCTTCTTCCTTTCTTTGATCTTTATGTTTATTGTTCATGTTCATGTTCTTGATTTTTATTGATTTATTTAAGTGGGTTTTGATTATTTTGATTAGTTTTGTTAGTTTGATTGTTTTAGATTGTTTGTTTATGATTAATAGATGTTTATTGATTACTTAGATTTAATCTTGTGGTTGATTTTGTTTAGAATTGTTTAGATTCGTTTGTTTTGGTTCTTCCTTGTTCTTCGCTGCAAGTTTCTGTTCCCAGGTACATATTCCGAATCAACCCCAATATTCCGAGTGAAGGATTGTGAAGAAAATATTCCGTATCAAAGTCGTCCATCCGGAATAATTAATTATTCCAGATCAAAGTGCTCTATTCGGAATCTTCAACATTCCGGATCAAGGTTTTAGCCAAGGTGGTTCATCCGGAATATCCAATATTCCGGATAAGGGAATTATTCCGGATAGACAGAACATTCCGGATAGACCAAACATTCCGGATCAGCAAGAATATTCCGGATCAAGGAGATATTCCGGATAAAGAGCTTCCATCCGGAATAAGTGACATATTCCGAGTAAGGGGTTCTATTCGGAATATTATTCCGGATCAAGAATTATTCCGGATCAACAGCAACATTCCGAATCAAGACCAACATTCCGAATAAAGAAGATTATTCCGGATAAGTGACATATTCCGAGTAAGCCATTTATTCCGGATCAAAGGTTTTGGTGAATATTCCGAGTGAAGAAAAACATTCCGAACGAAGGTGACATTCCGGATGAGTGTTTATTCCGAATGAGGGTATTATTCCGGATGAGCTAATTTTCAGGTTTCTTTTAATTTATGTTTTTAATTTTCTGTTTTTAATTTTCAAGCTTTATTTTTCCCGCCTTTTTCTTTAGTTGCACTTTAAGTTTATTTGCCTTAGATTTATTTTAGCCTTGTCTTAGTTTTAAGTTTTAGTTGCGTTTTAAGTTTGCTTTAGATAGATTTAAGTTTGCGTTAGTTACTTTTAGTGCCCTTTAATTTTCCGTCACGCTTTTTAAATACTTGCCATTTACATTAAATTAGAGTTAGATTTACTTTAATTGCCCTTTTACTTCAAAGTTTTGCACTTTTATTTTAAAAACAACCAAAAATATTTGTTTCACCAAAAACAATAGAGTCATACTTTGAACTGGAAATCAATTCGTTAAGATACCGAGAACACGAATTTTAAATTTTCTTACTAGGCAAAACCTAGTATCATCTATAAACCTTAGATCTATTCTCGATAATCTTTAAAGCTTCATCGGTCGTTTTGCACAAAAAATGACCACCCGCGGCGGCATTCAAGTAATCTCGTTCATGATCATTAAGCCCATTATAAAAAGTATCAATTTGATGCAATTCCGAAAAATCATGGTGTGGACATTCATGTAGCATTTCTTTAAAGCGTTCTCATGCCATTGAAAAACTTTCATTATTTCTTTGCACAAATCTTGAAATCTCATTTTTCAAATGTGTTGTTTTAGATGGTGGAAAAAACTTGTTCACAAACTTAGAAACGAGATCACCCCATGTCAAAATCGAATTTGGCGGTTCTTTCTCAAGCCAAATTTTAGCGGGTCCATCTAACGAGTATGGAAACAACATCATCTTAATGGCGTCATGTGGAACATCCTTAAACTTGCTAGTGGCGGTGAGACGATTAAAATTCCTTATGTGGTAATGCGGGTTGTCTTTCTCATGACCTCTAAACTTATTTGCTTGCAACATCGACATTAAACCCGTCTTAATCTCGAAATTCTCCGCAAGGATAGCGGGAATCACAATGGCCTCTCCAAAACCCTCGGTGGGTGCTTGTAGCAACTCCATCATAGTACGATTAGCCATGACGACTTCTTGTTCTACAATAGGTTCAACAATTGGAGGTTGTTCTTCAATCAACGTCTCTTGATTGGCTTGCTTTTGAAGACGTTTACGAGCTCGTTATGCTTGATTACGAGTGATCATAAACTTCACGAAGAATGGGAGGTGAGCAAAGAAGATTATTTTTGGGTGTTTTGTGAATTTTCAATTTTTTATGTGTTTTTGATTGTTTTTAATTTTTTTTGGATTTTGGTGTATATTCGTAGACAACAATCTACCAAATCTCTCCTCGAATCAAACTCTTGATTAAAGAAGCCTCAAAGGAATGAAAACGATCACATGGAGTGAACGCCTTTGAATGACTTTAGAACTTTTGGTGAAAACCAAATTGTTCAAGAGGGTTTAATCACAAAGAAACCAAGCAAATATATTATACGTAATAATACTTTGGGCGGCAAAACCCTCGATTAGCCTTCAATCTCAAAATACTCACAAGCAAGGGGAAACGAGGCGGCGCGAAGCACTTAAGAGCCTTTTTCCTTAGGGTATATTTTATAATACCCGCCTTATACCCACCTTATAGTTCGTACTTTTCAAAATCGAGCTTCACGAAAGTATTTATCTATTTTTGCCTTTTTCTTTTTGTTTGAGATTCTGTTAGGTCGATTCAGTACCTAATGACCTCCCTGAAGGATTTGAATAACAATCAGCCTAAGTGAATTATTAACCTTGAACATAACGAGGTCACTGAGTGAACAGTCACTCAGTGAGTTGCCTTCGAGTTCCTAGACTGAGTCTAAAAGGAAGACTCAAGCATTCAGAGAGGCGAAGCTCAACGAATGTCTTCTATGACAAAGAAGAAGGTGATGGGTTCAGTGAGTTGTGGCAATAGACTCACTGAACCCCATACGATCTCCCTGAAGAATACAAGCATTCTCCAAGACTGAAGAAAAGGCGGGATAAGTTGAATTGTGACAAGATGAAGTACATCACACAATTAGCGTGACTTACCCTTTTGGGATAGATGGGGTACTGACAAGTGTAAAGGACTTACGTCTTACTACTTAGAATAGGTTAAGACAAGATACTACACAGTACCAATAAGATAAGAATTGCACATGGGCAATTATTGTCTTCTACCCACTTTCCTTCTATAAATAGGATGCTTGTAAAGGAGAGAAAAACAAGTTTGTGCAGTAAATGCTTTAGACATTCACAAACAAGTTCTTCTCTCCTCCAAACACGATCATACACTTGAGTTATAAACTCCTGTTGATAGAATCGTCAAGCTTAGCAGTCGTTAGGATTGGACTAGCTTGTTAGTGAGGAGATCACAAAACCACACATTGTCTATTCAATCCCTATTGTAGCTTCGTATACAATAGGGTATAATTCTTTAATAAAGCTAAGAGTTAAACGTTGAAAACATTGTGTTAATTTACTTACTTGTATTAAGTTTATTGCATTACTTAACCATGGGTTAGTACTATACTTAGTTTACTTGAGTATAGTACTAATTACAAGGGACCAACAAGTGGTATCAGAGCGGTAGGATTATAAAACTTTTAACCACCGTCTCAAAGTTTTTAAAACCTTGATCCATTATGGCTGAAAGTAATGTACCTCAACTTGTTAACAAAAAAGGAGCGAGTTACTCTGTTAACGCTCCTAAGTTAGAAGTTGAAAGATTTAACAAATGGAAGAAAAGAATGTTGTGTTATTTGATGGGAATGGAACCTTATTACATATTGTATTAAAGATGGTCCATTCAAACCAAAAACAGCAACTAGTGATGACAAACCTGAAAACCAATGGTCTGACGATGAAAGGAGAGTGGTCAATCAAGACCAACGTCTCAAAAGCATCATAATATCTTGTCTTCCTGACGATATTATGGAGGCTGTCATTGAGTGTGAGACGGCCAAGAGACTTGGACAGATCTTGTTCATAGTTTCGAAGGACCATCTGACACAAAGGAAAATAGGATTATGGACCTGAAGTTAGAATATAACACTTTCAGGGCCAAAACATCTGAAACACTTCCTCAGACTTACACCAGGTATAAAACCTTGCTCAATGAGCTAAATGACGGGGTGAAACTGTCTAAGCATGAAATCAATGTTGGTTTTGTGAACAGTCTCCCTGAAAAATGGCTTGGTTTTTCTCAAGGACTGAGAAATGCTAATCACATACAGACTCAGGATCTTGCAGATATTTATGGGAGATTCATCTATGAAGATAATCTGGTAAATAGAAGATATCCTGAGTCCAATAAGGCCTTAATAACAGACACCTCATCCAAACCCAATCAAATGGACAATGGCCCCATTTCAACTGCTTTTTACTCAAATGCAATTGTTCAAAATTTTCAGGAAACCTCAGATGATGAGGTGGATGAAAGATCTAGTACTGAATACATAAGAGATTTGAACAGGGAATATCATGAAAGGGCCATGTTGGCAAATACCAAACGTTATATCAAAAGAACTAGATTTGCTGGTAACCAATCCACTGAGGGAGTGGATTGCTATCGATGTGGTAAAACTGGGCATTTTGCTAAATATTGTCTTTCAAAAACCCCGTTAGCCTCTTATAAAAATCAAAGTTTTTCATCAGGGAATGACAATTTTCAACCCAAGTTTACACCAAAACTAATTCAGGCTTCTCCAATTAATCAAAGTTTTCAGAATAATAAGAAAATTGAAAAGGACTATAGGTCTGAGTATAAAAAGGTAAAAGCTAAACTTGCACTCTTGGAAGCTGAACCTACCATCGCTCAGACTCAAAAGCCTGCTCAAAACAAAGCCAAAGGTCTAGTAGCTGAAACTTTTGATTGGGATGATGAAGATTTGTCCTCAGAAGAGGAGGAAGTCAGGTATCAAGTGTTAATGGCTCTAGCTGATGATGAATTATCAGTAGGAAAGAATCATGCTCGAAATGGAGAATGGGTTGACATCACCATGAGAAAGGTAAATATGCTTCTCTCTATGGATGAAGAATCTGATTGGCAAAAATTCCTTAAGTATATTAACATTGACCTATCGTTTGTTGAAGAGCAAAGATTGAATCTTTTGTCAAAATATAATAAACTTGTTTTTGAATTAAACAAATGTAGAGATGATTTATTAGTTCTAAAACAAGCTAAACTTGAAGCAGTAAGCTGTCAACTTCAGAACACTAAACTCACCAAAATCAATCATGCTCTTCAAGAACAACTTAAGGAAGAAAAACGAATCAATGAGAAATGGACAAATAGCTCTACCTTAGCTTCTCAGTGTATAGACAGTCAAATACCTGCCCAAAAGAAGAAAATTCTTGGGGCACGACAACTCACTGAAAAGGCACCAATTAAGGAAATGAGTGAAAAGGCATTTCTCCCTGCTTCAGTTGGGTTTGATCATGAAATGATTCCTAAGTCAAAAGACTGGGTTGAGAGATCAAATCCTGAGAGTGTTTTGCCTAACTTTGACACTGGAAAAATATTAATTCCTGAATCTCAGGCTATTAATGAAAAACTTGGTCTGAATGAAGAGACTGATAAAGTCAGTAACACTGAAACATCTAGTGTCACTGAAAACATTCAGACTCCTCTACCTCTTTTGAAAAACCTTCAAGGAGCAAGTCCATGTTCTGAATTAATTCCATTGTCTTATCAAGAACACTCACCTAGAGGAAGAGTTGGGTTAGGTTGTATTAAACAAACAAAGCCTGACTAAAAAATGATACCAGATCACACTGAGTCAGGAACTGTCACTGAAAAGATAACCAAACCCATATCTCCCTCAGGGACTCCTAAACATTCAGTCAACTCTACTCCTATTGTAAATCAAGAGGAGTTAAGTAGATTATTCCAACTTTTCATGGAAGAGAAGCTGAACTCAGCCTCTAAGTCTCAGGGTGAAACATCTGTGTCCTCACAGCCTGAATCATCAAAAAGTAACAAAACTGAACCTGAGTCTTCCAAGAAAGTTAAAACAAAGAAACCTACCTGTGAGCTATGCCACTATACAAATCACACCACTGATGACTGCTATAGAGTTCTCTATTGCATGAAATGTAAAAGTGAAGATCACAGGACAGCAGATCATGAGATGCACATTGCTTCTATTAAAAATGCTAAAAGATACAATGCTCAGCCTTAAAACTATCGGCCCAAATCAGAACAAACCAGAAAATCCAAGGCTAAGCCTTACCCACCTTGTACACATTGTGGGATTCCCGATCATAGACCTGATGATTGTGTGTACTACCCTAAGTGTGAGATTTGTGGAAGCAATGATCACACTACCTCAGGACACAATAGAATCATCATGGTCAGAAGAGGAATGATAGCTGAGTCATCTCAAAGTACTGAATCCTCAGTCGGACTAAGCTGCAAAACATGTGGAAGCAATGTTCATTCTACCTCAGACCACGCTGAGTTTGAGTATTTCAAACGAGGTGAAAGACGTCAGGCTCTTCGAGCCAAAGGGCCTACTAAGAAGTGGGCTCACAAGAGAAACTAATCCACCTCGTTATCTGTGCAGAAACACTTCAAGGAGCCTGTCTGGTACTTAGACAGTGGGTGTTCAAGAAGTATGACAGGGGTCAAAAGTTATCTGCACAAATACGTGGAGAAACCAGGTCCTAAGGTAGTATTCGATGATAATTCATCTTGTGTTACTAAGGGATATGGTTCAATCAAATGTGGTGGAATAGTTTTCTCAAAAGTGGCGTTTGTAAACGGTCTGAAGTACAATCTCATCAGTATCAGTCAACTGTGTGATGCTAAGTACATCGTTCAGTTTGATGATAAGCAAGGTACAATCTTCAATGCTAACAAAGAAATTGTGTTGACTGCTCCAAGAAGAAATGATGTATATGTCCTAGACATGTCCTCTGTAACAAACTCAAGAGCATGTTTCTTTGCTAAAGCCTCAGACTCTGTCAATTGGCTTTGGCATAAGAGACTGTCACATCTAAATTTCAAAGATACGAACAAACTTGCAAAACAAAACAAAGTTCTTGGCTTACCTTCTCTTGTGTATGCAAAAGACAAACCTTGTTCAGCCTGTGAAAAAGGTAAACACAAGAGAGCTTCTTTTAAGCCAAAACTGAACTTTTGTATCAGGAAGTGTCTTCATTTTCTTCATATGGACTTGTTTGGACCAGTCAGTCCAATGTCTATAAATCATGAGAAATACACTCTTGTGATTGTTGATGAATATTCTAGATACACTTGGGTATACTTCCTGAAAAAGAAAAGTCAAGCTCCTGAATTCATAATGTCTTTTATCAGGCAAGTAGAAAATCAAAATGATACTAAAGTTAAACAAATACGAACTGATAATGGAACAGAATTCAGGAACCAAGAGCTTGAGAGTTTTTGTGATGATAAAGGAATTTCTCAGAACTTCTCTTCTCCTTACACACCTGAACAAAATGGTGTGGCTGAAAGGAAGAATAGAACTCTCATCGAAGCTGCTCGAACCATGCTTAATGGATCCAATCTTTCAAAACACTTCTCGACTAAGGCCGTAAAAATAGCTTGCTATACTCAGAACAGATGTATCATTGTCAAAAGACATGATAAGACTCCTTATGAAATATTCAGGGAAAGGATTCCAGATATCAGCTACTTTCATGTGTTTGGTTGTCCTGTGTTCATTCACAATCAAAAGGACCATCTTGGTAAATTTGATGCCAAAGCTGATGACGGATACTTTCTTGGATACTCCTTTGTCTCCAAAGCTTTCAGGGTCTTTAACACAAGGAGACAACAGATTGAGGAGTCATTTCAAGTCACCTTTGATGAAAGTATGGATGCCATTAACTTCACAAATCAATCAATGGAAGAAATAGGGATCAATGACTCATCAAGATATCCTCCTGATGAGTATGAACACTGTCCCTCAAAATAGTATCAAACTGATGCTAATATTTTCTTCCATATGTCACCTCATAATAGGTCAATTGATAATTTAATCACATCCCAACATATCCCTGAAGTTATCACTTCTCAAGCTAATGAATCAAACGGTTCACCTATCTATGAGAACACTGAAGGGATAAGTGATGAAAATATTGAATATCCTATTATTGAAAATCCTTCAGAAGGAGGTGATGTTTCAGTACAATGTACTGAATCTCTGGTCCCTGATAATCACCAACCGTCAACAAGCTCTAATCCAAGTCCTCAGGACAGATGGTCAAGACAACAACACATAGAGCTTGTAAACATAATTGGTGATGTATCTGAGGGGATGCTCACACGCAGTCAGGCTGCTAAACTCTCTGCTGCCTCAACCCATGAATGTCTGTTTGCAGATTTTCTCTCTGAAATTGAACCAAAGGTTTCAGAGGCCCTGACACATCCAGGATGGGTTGAGGCCATGCAAGAAGAGCTCAACCAATTCCTCAGGAACAAAGTGTGGAAACTAGTTCCTCTCCCTAAAGGGAAATTAGCTCTTGGTACAAAATGGGTATTTAAAAACAAGACTGATGAAGATGGAATTGTTATCAAAAAAAAAAGCTAGGCTGGTTGTTCAGGGGTGTGGTCAACTTGAAGGGATCGACTATGAGGAAACTTTCGCCCCTATAGCAAGAATGGAAGCCATCAGGATCTTCTTGGCCTATGCTACCTACATGAACTTCAAAGTTTTCCAAATGGATGTAAAAAGTGCCTTCCTGAATGGAAAGATCACTGAAGAAGTTTATGTTGCTCAACCCCCTGGTTTTGAGAGTTCTGAGTTCCCAAACCATGTTTGTAAACTTGACAAAGCCCTTTATGGACTGAAACAAGCACCAAGGGCATGGTATGAAACTCTCTCTACATTCCTGATAATGAACAAATTTGTCAGGGGAAAGATAGACAACACCTTGTTTATCTTCAAAACCAAGGAGGATGTTCTACTAGTTCAGATATATGTTGATGACATCATATTCGGATCTATTAACTATGATCTTTGTAGAAAGTTTGAAAAACTTATGACAAAGAAATTTGAAATGAGTATGATGGGTGAATTAACATATTTTCTTGGACTACAAATCAAACAAGGGGACAAGGGGATCTCAGTCTGTCAAGAAAAATACACCAGAGAAATACTTAAGAAATATGATATCTCTAAGTGTGCTTCAGTAAAGACTCCCATGGTTCCCCCCAACAACTTAGGTCCTAATCTTGCTGGTAAATCAGTCAATCAAACCTTATTCAGGGGAATGATTGGATCATTAATGTACCTAACTGCAACCAGGCCTGATATTCAGTTCTCAACAATCTTATGTGCAAGATATCAGGCCGATCCCAAAGAATCACACCTTACTGCTGTTAACCGAATCTTCAGGTACCTGAAGGGTACTCCCTCACTAGGTCTATGGTATCCTTGTTGTTCAGGCTTCGATCTTAAAGGATACTCAGACTCAGACTATGCTGGCTGCAACATGGATAGAAAAAGTACCTCAGGTGCATGTCAATTCCTTGGTGGAAAGCTAGTATGTTGGAGTGCAAAGAAACAGTAGTTAGTCGCAATGTCCTCTGCTGAGGCTGAATACGTGGCAGCTGCTGGTTGTTGTGCAAACATCCTTTGGATGAAAAGTCAACTCAGGGACTATAATGTGGAATACAAAGTAGTCCCTATCTTTTGTGACAACACTAGTGCAATTGCCATTTCAAACAATCCAGTCCTACATTCAAGGACTAAACACATTGACATAAGATATCACTTCCTCAGGTATCACATCTTAAAAGGAGATATTGAATTACACTTCATCCCCACTGAATATCATCTAGCTGATATTTTCACCAAACCTTTGGATGAACCAACGTTCACTAGACTAAAAGCTGAACTTGGTATGCTGAATATTGATTAATCAGTCTCCCTGACGACATTGGAATCAGTATAATGTATATTCTTTATCTTCACTCTGAGTAAATATATCTTATTGTCCACCCTTTGACACCGAGGTACATTAAATAATGTAACTAAATGCTCTAAGGATTTAGTTACATAATGTCCTAGGTTGGTAAGTCACAATATTAAATAAGGAACATATATTCCTTCAATAAATTGTCATAAACCAGTCAAAGGGTCACTCATGACAAGTATCCCACTAAGCATTAAATGCTTACCCTTTTCTAGCAAAATCCGTTGTAAAAACGTCTTTTCAAATGCACGTGACCCCACGTCATCTCTGGAAAAAGCGTTATCTTTGTAGTAATGGAACAGTTGCCAAGAAAATAGGGGGACCACTTGTACGCTTTCATTAAATGCGGATGTGAAAAGAAATTATAGCAAATACATATCTCCTTCACATCCGAGCCTATAAATACCCCACAACCACAAACAAACACACACACAAAGAACTTGCAATTTTACTCTGCCAAATATTTTCTCTCAAAGAAAAAGTGTGTGTGTTCAAACTAATTTCCAGAAAAGATTTCTTGTACACAAGGCGATCACATTGACTACTCGTTTTATTGTTATATAGCACAAGCAATCAAAGTTACCTATTGTTTCTAACTCTTGATCCTTTTACAAGGCAAAAGTTCTCATTAGGTCACTTGGTGAATCTTGTTGTATTATAACAAGAAACAAGTCTTGATTTGATTTCCATAAATTGCCATTGTCCTTTTTCAAATTTTTTAAAAGCTATCTTTAATGGCAATGTCCAAGGCTATCAAATATGCACCTCAGGCTGAACATCTCACCAATGAGGGTGTCCATTTTGCTGGAAACAACTATGAGGGAAATTTTAATTACCCTAGTAGTGTATCAGCCTACAAACCAATTTGCAAATTTTTGAAAAACTGTGATTGGGCTGATGCTTTTACAAAAACCCCCTCAGTCTTCTACCATGAATATCTCAGGGAGTTCTGGTATACGGCTGTGGTTGTAACCCCTACCCAAGGGCCTGAAGGATCTCAGGGGTCTGAGATCAAGTCACATAAGAACTGTGTCATCATGTTCACTGCAAACAATGGGAAGACACCATTGATTTTAGACTTCAAAACATTTTGTCAAAGCAGTGGACTTGATTATAACAATGGAAAGTATGTTGCACAGCCTGACATGGAGTCAGTTAAAAAAGGCCTAAAAGAAATCGAGGTCCCTGAGTTACTTGTGACTAAAACCCCATTGATAAAAATTGTTTTCCCCATGGCTTGGAGGATCCTGGTCACTTTTGTGATTCAGGTGATCGGTGGGAACTACTCATCTACTGAGCAAGTTAATTCTACTCAGCAGATGCTAATCTACAGTCTTATTAATGGACTGAAGATTGACATAGGAGAGATTGTTTATAATGATCTCGTAACCAGGCTCCTGAAGGAGTCAAGGCAAAAATATGTTTCTTACCCAAGATTCTTATCATGCGCCTTAGAACGGTTACTGGGTTCTCTTTACACTCAGGAAAAATTCAATGTTTTTTCTACTCCAATCCTGAGTTCCACAAATTTTTCAAAGAACCCATCTGAAGTCAACCCTATTGTATTGACGGCTCACATGACTAAGGTGATCAGTCGTGAATCATCCGTGTCTCCCATTCCCTTCTTACCAAAGAAGGGGAACAAGAAGACTCAGATTGTGCCAAAGACCAAACCAACAAAAGCACAGGGCCCTGAGGCTTCCGAGGCACGACCCAAAAAGGCCAAGGCTAAAAAGACTACCCTTGTTCAGACCAAGCTTCAAATACCCAAAGGGAAAGAGCTTACGGGAGGCCCTGATACATCACAATCAGGGTCGACGGGCCAACCTACCGGTCCTCTTGATGGAGAAGGAAACATACAAACTTCTTCTACGGGACTGCCTTCCACTCAGACCGATGAGGGCATTAGTAAATCACAACCTTTGCCTGAGGTCAAAACTAAGGCCAAAGACTCAGGGAGACGCCTACGGGTAACACACCTCGCTGATAGGCGTCTAACTTCTACCAAGTCCAATGAAGGCACACTAGATCAAAAGTCTTTGCCTGAGGACCCAAAACTTGATTCCTTAGACTCAGAGGGACGCCCAAGGGTAAAACACCCCGCTGATAGGAATCTCACTTCCATAACTCCTGATGAAGGCACACTAAACCAAAAGTCTTTGCCTGAGGGAACCACTCTTGATCTCAAAGACTCAGAGGGACGCCCACGGGTAAAACACCCCGCTGATAGGGATCCTACCTCCACACCTGATCAATCACAAACTGTCCCTAAGTATCAGTTGGCTAAATCCCAAGCCTCAGGATTTGGGGCAGGGAGTGACGACAACAAAGGCAAACCTTCTTCTGAAGGGGAGCTGGATAAACCTAAGGGTTCACTGAACTTTGGAGATTTTATAAGTTTACTTGAGAAGCCTGATGAGTTACTCCAAGGGTTCAGTGACGGCGAAGAAATGATTGAGGCTGGGGAAGAACCTGACACTCAGGCCCCTCCTTAATCAGACCAGAAGCCACAGTCCCCTCCCTTGTTCGCAGACATACAGCCCTCCCCTGAGGCTCAACAAAAGCCCTCCCCTGAGGCATCCGAACAAAAGGAGCCCTCCCCTGAGGCACTGAACAAGCCCTCCCATGAGGCAAAACTTGACACCTCTACATTGGGGACTCAGACTGTGGTTCTGGATGAGGTAGCTTTGAAAGCCTTACAGGCTGAGGACACTCAGGCTCATGAAGATTTGGAATCAAAGGCTGATGAACTCCTTGATGAGTTCAGGACATATGGTGATAGGTTTGATGTGGCTGAGGAGAAGATGAGAATTCAGGTAGATAATCAAATGGAATTCATCAGCTCTGTTAACAACAGTCATGAGAATCAGGAAAAGAAGCTCATCAACTTCCTTAACCATGCTCTTTCAACGGTTGAGGCAAATGTGTCCTTAAAGACAACTCTGGATGGACTGATCACTAGCACCACTGAGTCCAATTCCAGAGTTGGTCAATTACTTGAGTTCCTGAAGGTGGACAGGCTCACTGAGGTTTTCACTAGGTTAGACTCTCTCAAGTCTGACTTGGATGTGGTGAAGGGGAAATGCGATGCCATCTATGAGGATGTTCATATGGATGCAGAAGCAGAGTTCAGATTGTCAAGGACTGCACAAGGATACATGGCTAATGCCACCAATCTCTCTGACATCTCCAAATCCCTGAAAGAAGCTGATATTCCTAGGCTTAGGACAAGGATCACCACCATTGAAAACACTCAATCCCTTATTCAGTTAGATGTTCGCACTATCAAAGCAGACACTTAGTCCATGAAGGAGATGGTGACTGAGATGTTTCAGGCTTTTAAGGGATCATCCCCCACCTCAGGATCCTCACAACGGGCAAAATTTGGGATTAGTCAGGCTGATCCTTCAACTTTTGAGGGGGAGAATGTGCCACCAATGATGTTAACATGGAATGAACCTCCTTCTCACACTGAGGGGGAGCAGGAAAGACTAGCACAACCCCAACCCTTAAACTCAATTCCTCCCAACCCTGAGCCCTCAATATCTAAGACAGATAGGGGCAAAGGTATAGCTGATGAAACCCTTACACCTCCAAAGAAACTTGTAAAGGCTTCAAGGGAAGTAAGGCCCGACCCTGATGCTTTGGTCTTGGTACCATATGAGATAAATGGAATAATGTACCAAATGACTCCTGATCAAATCCAAGTGTATCTAGATAGAATGGAGTCGGCTAAGGCTAATGAAGCAACAAAGGCTGAGATCTTGAAGGTGTCCACTGAGTTTGTAAAAGAAGTAGGTGGTAACCCTGAGGTCTTGCTGAGCAAGAAAGGGGGAGAGGAGTTCATTCAGAAGCAGGAGGAGGAACTCAAGGCCATTCAGGATGAAATGGTCTTGAAGCAAAAAAAAAGAACCACACAACTCAAGAAGTTGTATGACCAATACACCAAAGTCGTCACCCAAAGAAGAAAGCCTGAACCAATCACTAATCTTCAGATCATTCCTCATACCACACCAGTCTCAGTATCTGTTTACAGAAATAATGATGAGAGGAACTTTGAAGTCATGAAGAAATTTTCATTTGGTGATTTCGGTCTCAGTGAGTGGGACGAAATGGGAAGGATTTTCAGGACTAAAACAAACAAGTGTGTCCCTGAGATACTCAACTCTCTCAGTAAGAGATATGAGAGGTTGAATCAAATGAAGGAACAATTGGGGATCACTGAAGATCTTCCTTTATCTGAACAGGATCCTACCAAAGCCCAGGGAAGAAAGAGAAAAAGAGTTGAGCTTGAAGCTGAGACTAATATCTATGGGTTAGAATGCAATCGTACTCTCCCTGAAAATGTCCCCTTTGTGAACAACATGGTTATAGAGGAACCTGAGTGGGGTATCTTCTTCATTGATGTATTTGGGGATCAAGCATTTCAAAGAATGAGTGACATAGAGAAATGCACCACTGAGAGTGTTCTCATCTTTCTTGTGATGGCTGGATAAATTCAGACTGATGAGAATAAAAGATTTGGTGAAAAGCTTAGGGAGATAATTGCTAGGAGGCCTGACAAAGAAAAGGTGTTAAAGTCATCAAGGGTGAAGAGGGAAGCAATGGATTCCTGAATAACTGTAATCTTTTGTTTTTTTATGTTTCTTGTATCAGTCTATTCAGTCTTATGTAATGATGAATGAAAATGAAGTACTTTGTTATATTAAGTCTTTTCATCAGGTAGAATATTTTGTAATAAGAAGAAGCCTCTTTGCTCACTTATAACAATTTCACTTAGGCAAATTTTATATCCAAATAGGGGGAGATTGTTAGGTCGATTCAGTACCTAATGACCTCCCTGAAGGATTTGAATAACAATCAGCCTAAGTGAATTATTAACCTTGAACATAACGAGGTCACTGAGTGAACAGTCACTCAGTGAGTTGCCTTCGAGTTCCTAGACTGAGTCTAAAAGGAAGACTCAAGCATTCAGAGAGGCGAAGCTCAACGAATGTCTTCTATGACAAAGAAGAAGGTGATGGGTTCAGTGAGTTGTGGCAATAGACTCACTGAACCCCATACGATCTCCCTGAAGAATACAAGCATTCTCCAAGACTGAAGAAAAGGCGGGATAAGTTGAATTGTGACAAGATGAAGTACATCACACAATTAGCGGGACTTACCCTTTTGGGATAGATGGGGTACTGACAAGTGTAAAGGACTTACGTCTTACTACTTAGAATAGGTTAAGACAAGATACTACACTGTACCAATAAGACAAGAATTGCACATGGGCAATTATTGTCTTCTACCCACTTTCCTTCTATAAATAGGATGCTTGTAAAGGAGAGAAAAACAAGTTTGTGCAGTAAATGCTTTAGACATTCACAAACAAGTTCTTCTCTCCTCCAAACACGATCATACACTTGAGTTATAAACTCCTGTTGATAGAATCGTCAAGCTTAGCAATCGTTAGGATTGGACTAGCTTGTTAGTGAGGAGATCACAAAACCACACATTGTCTATTCAATCCCTATTGTAGCTTCGTATACAATAGGGTATAATTCTTTAATAAAGCTAAGAGTTAAACGTTGAAAACATTGTGTTAATTTACTTACTTGTATTAAGTTTATTGCATTACTTAACCATGGGTTAGTACTATACTTAGTTTACTTGAGTATAGTACTAATTACAAGGGACCAACAGATTCGAATACAATAATTAGGAGATCAAATCCCAATTAAGGTTGTGTTTTCACACTTTTGGAGATATTTTGTATTGATTGTGATACTTAATACAATATAGTAATAATAATTTCACAAGAAAAACCAAAAAACCGATAATACGTATTAGTAGATTTCTACTAATACAAATACTATTTATGGTTAATATTAAAAACAACAAGACAAATTAATCACGACACACCTCCTCGGCAGCGGCGCCAAAATGATTGTAGTGTTTTGCCACACCTTTAGGAAAAGGAGGGTAAATAGGGTACAAGTATTAAATACGACGGTTTAGGAAAACCGTGTACAAATGACCCTAAGATGAAGTTCAAGTTCGTTTCCCAAGGAGGTATATATGTGTGAATGATTCGTAAATGGTTTGAGATTAATACTGGTTAGAAAGGGATGAGAAAAGAGGATGACGAAGACGTGAAATTAATTACTACAACGACTTAACGTATAACCGTAAAATGAGCAAAAATAAAGATAAGTTCTAAAAATTACCAAAAATTCACCAAAAATAAATAAACTAAGAGTTTACCAATGATCAAAACTTTTTCAAACCTTTTAATTAATTAAATATTCAATTTTTAAATGCTAATTAAAGCCCTAAAAATCAAATTAATTATCAAAAAGCCCAAATTAAGATTTTTCAATTGGTAAACCTCTAAAATGACCTAAAAAGATTAAAAACTATTTTTAGAAATTTTTAAACTAAGAAAAACTATTTAAAATGATTTAAAAACTATTAAAACTTAAAATAATTATAAAAATTAATCTAAAAGTGATAAAATTATTTTAAGAGTTGCAAAAATCCTATTTTAATGTATTTAAGCTAAGAAAAATGTCAAAGTGCAAAAATGTGAAATTTGAAAAATAATAATAAAATAATATTAAAAATCCAAAAATTATAAAAAATCTAAAAACTTGCAAACTAGTTTATTTTGACCTAATTAAACAGAAAATGAAAGTGAAAAGACCAGAATACCCCTATTGGGCCCTCAAATGGGCCAAAACCAAAAACAGTCAACACTAATGGGCTTTTTAGCCCAAAAAGTCAAACTTGGCCCAATTGACTTGGAAAAGCCCAATCTGACTCAAAATTTATTTCTAAACACAAAACTCTAAAGGCCCAAAAGCTGAAAGTGAGCTTATCACAACTTATTAAGCAAACAGCTTATCCTTATTGGGCCATTAAGCCCATTAAGTAATAAGCCAATGCCATAAGCTCTAATTTAACACACAAGCTTCTCTTGGGATACTAAAGAGATTTGTAAAAAGAAATTTTGAAAAAGCACACTCAATAAGCCAGAAATAAGCAAAGTACAAATCCACAAAACGACAAAATAGTCGGGTTTGAGATTTAGGGCACCTCAGGACTTGATTCAACTTGCAAAATGTCACAAATGAACTCAAAAAGCCAAATCAATCAACAAAAATCCAATAAGCAAAACCAATAAGCCAGAATAAGCCAATAAGCACTTATGAAAAAGTCAAATAAGCTAGTTTCCTATCAAAAGCTTAACCAAAAGACTTGTAACCTTCCATACTTGATATTAAGCTGAGAAAAATGAGTTCTATTGCAAAAACTAAGTTGTTGCATGTACCAATAAGCAAAACAGATTCAATAAGCTTTGTGACCAAGTTTGACCAAAAGTCAAACGCTGATAAGTGAAATTCAAACGCTGACAAGCACAAAATGGACGTTGACAGACTTAATGAAGTGTTTAGACTTGTTTTCACCCTGCTGGTCAAGGTTTGAGTGCAAACCTTGTGAATCAAAGCCTACCAGTTGAGTAGACTTGACAAGTTTTGGCACAAATAAGCCAATAAGCCAGTAAGCTTATAAGCTATCAACAGATAAATCCAAGTAGCCAAATAACCTCACAAGCAGCACACAAGTAAAATCCAAGCAACAAAACAACAATCCTTATACTAGAAATCACAATGCAACACCAAATGAGGTGGTCACTTTGCTGATGCAAATGACCACTTCAACCAACTTTGATAAGCTATAACAAACACAATAAGCCACCAAATTCAACAACCAGATAACCAATAGATAGCTTATCACCCAAACTATTCCCAAACCTGATTTCAGACCTTAGATCCAAGTAACAAAGAAGTTATTGGATCTTATGTGTTTGACCAATCTCAAAAGCACTTTTATCAGATTTTAGCAAAACTTCCAATCCTTTTTCCAAACTTTCAGAAACTTCACAAAGGACTAAAACTTGTTCAAAATGACTTGTTTAGACTTCCCAAACCCTAAGAACCAAGGGCACAAGGCCACAAGGCCTTATGAACCAGTAGACCCAAACAGTCCTTAATCAACCACTTTTCAAAGCAACTTGATATTTTTAAACACAACCTACTGATTTTATCATTCAAATAGCTACACTAGGTGACAACTAACAGATTGCAACCATAAAACACAAAGCACAAACACAGAATCACCAAATCATATACCAAGATGCAAAACAGACAATATCATATGATTTTTGAGAGGAATCTTAACAAGAGGTTATACCTGTCCTCCACAACATCCTAGGAGGACCAGCAATGCCCCTTGGACCTTGTTTAACAACTAGAACAAGACCAAGGTACTTTAAGAAGGAAGATCAAATCCTGCTGATGTTCAAAGTAGAACAAGGATTTGATTATGAAATTTTTTCAACACAAATAAGCAAACAACTCAACCAAGAGCTTATAACTCTTCTCAGGCTTGGTGTCAACAAGCTTGAAGGAGCTTAAGGCTTTTGGCTAAGGGTTAGTACACAATAATATCCAAAACAGAACCTAGGATTTCAAGGATTTTGAACCTTGAAAACCTTCAAACAAAGACGTGCCTTAACCACAAGATTAAGGTAGGTCTTAATGATCAAATGGAACTCAGATTAAGGCTATTCTAACACCAACTTTTAATAAACACAAAAGAGAATTCAGAAATTTTATGAAATTCAAATTTTATTTAACTTAAAAAGGAATTACAAAGATTGATAGCCAAAATCTGGAACCAAGGGACTCTCACAGGTTGAGGTCTCCTTTTATAGGCAAATGCTATGCTAACACTATTCACAAACCCTAGAAGTGAATTTCCAATATTGTCCTTGAGGTCTTCTAGACGATTCTTTGATGTGAGCTGTCCAAAATGATCAGGGACGTTTATCTTAGCTTTGGGGTGAAGCTAAGAGTCTTGGCCGTTGATCCTGACACGTAGCAAGCCTTGGAGAGAAAGTTGTCATGTGATGGGTGAAATGGTTTTGGGTGTGGGACCCTTTGGTGAGTGGGAATGAGGGTTTTAAGGTTGGGATGGGTTTCTGGGCGTGTGAATTAAGCGTGGGAAAGGGTAATTGAAATTTACCCTTTGTTTTAAGTGGGATGGTAACTGGGTGGGATGAATGGTAAACAGTAAGGTTTTGATCCGATTTTGGGGGAGAAAAGGTGTTTGGCGCGTGTTTGTTATGTTTAAACTTTGGGAAATGGCAGTAATAGCCCTTGTGTTTTGGTGAAGTTTGTAAAACGTGTTTATTCAACCATAACACTCCTTTCCTTTGTTAATAAACTTTCGTTTTTCATACTTTTGCCACCAAACTTTTCCAAAAAGGTTTAAAGGGTTATTTTTGCCATGTTTTCATAATTGAAGGACTGATTTTGGACTTTGTTGATCTTCAAAGGTCTTCAATGCATCTTTGTCTTCATAAAGGACCATAATTGACAAATTTGATTTGATGAGGGACTAATCTTGCCATTACTTCAGAGTTGAAGGACCTTTTGTGTAATTTTGTCAAACTTAAGGGACCAAACTTGTAATTATGATTTCACAAGGGTTTTAAGTGTCATTTCTTCATTGTTTGAGGATCAATCTTGCATATCTTCAAGGGTAAATGTTGGATAAATCATGAACTAGGGCCCGGTTCTTTGTACGGCTTCGTTTCTCGTGTCCGTTTTTCCTTGTTTCTTGTGATCTTTTGTCTTTTTCACGATATCCATACCTAAAATACACAAGTAAACAAACACAAGCATATATATGGTATTTTATGACATTTTTATGCATTTAAAGCCCGAAAAGAACGATGAGATCATGTATAAATGCCATCTCATCATGGCACGACGGGGATCAACCGTCAAGGCGCGGACTGGGGTGATCTTCCCCAAATAGTACTAGTATATGCATAAGCGTCTACCAAATCTCGGTAGTTCACAATTAATGCTAATGGGACTTTTAGTGACATAACCTAACTTTAATAATCCATTTCATTTCATTTATCGAGTCATATAATCATTCATCGGGTCATATAATCATTCGGGTCCAAATCAATAAACAAGCAATTGGGACAACTGGTGTCCTTTTTTAATAAAACTAACATGTTATCTCCCTCGCGGGTTTATAAACATTTCATAAAACATTTAAAAGAGTGCGAGGCTATGAACTCATGTTGATTGGGAAAGGCGGTTATCGGCGATTTGGATGTACGGTACGTGCTTCAATCACGGAAACCTAGACAAATAATACCCGGTCTTAGACTCTTGTCCAATGACTTTATAAAAATAATAACTATGTATATATATGATGATTTTATTAATATGATGATGATCAAGTGGTACTGTACATCTTTATTTACTAATTATAGTGTTATGTGTTGGTAAATTTTTATACTAGTTTCACTAGTTTAACTTCTTTACTTGTTAAGGCCCAACAAGCCCATTATAAGCCTATTACATTATATTAGTCCAATTATTCTTTTAACATCAGCCCTATACTTACATGTTGGGCCCAAGTGGGTTACGCCCAAAGAGTAAGTCCATTAGTGTTTAGCTAAGTTAGTTGGATTAATAGTCCAATAAGGCTAATTTGGCCCGTTAATGTCCATATGTTATAAAGCTCGCGTTTTATCGGTTTTTACTTGTTATATAAGTTTATACATCAGATGTGAGTTATAAAAAGTTTAAATTAGACGGGTCCGACCGTCTAAGTTTTATTTAACAAAAACGTTAATCTTTCGGTTTTAGCCGAAAAGACGTATAACTTATGTATATAGTTTTTATAACTTGGAAAACATTTATACTTGTAAATTATATAAAATGTCTCTTTTTAATATCATAATATATAACTCTCATTTATAATTATTTTTAGTAACTAGTGGGTTTTTATATATGTATATTTTATAAGTACATAATTTGAGTGCTTATATTATATACTTTTATTTTATAAATCTGATCCTAAATATTCAGTCCACTAAAATGTCCATATCTAGATTTCTATAAGGAGATAGAACCCAAATTTTTATAGCAGAAACTACATGATATGTGCTTCATTTAACTCTTTATAGCTACTGATGAATCAACATCTAAGTATTTTAATAAATTCGTCCAAAACAGTCTATGCAGATTTGTACTCCAATATTGTTTTGATCATATCTCACTCATTATAATGATTCCATTGCACGGCTAACTCTCACATATGTACAAGACACATACCTTACTGTATTTAATTTTACCAAGTCATTTTAATAAGCTATCATCTAGCTCTTTACTGTTTTATACAGCCTACATATTTAGCCATGATTTTAACATCCTTTCAAGTAGATTTTAATCTTTTTAATCAAATCTATCAACACCAAATCCCCACATAATATTTTGATCATCATTCATCATCATATACATATACATAATGAAGAAAATACAAGATTACATATTCAAAATAACAAGATGATAGGAAGAATAATCCTTATACCACCAAATTGATGAAATGGTGAGTTTTTGATGAACAAGGTTTGGTTCCTTGTTACCAAACCTTCAATTTGGCAAATGAACACCTTGAGGTCTTCATATGCATGGATATCTTCTTGAAAATCAGCCCTTGATCTCCATGTAAACTCCTTGCTAGTTGTTAAAATCACCTCCAATATACAAGTTTTCAAAGGGTTTCCATCTTGATCAAGTTTAAACACAAGATTTATGGTAGAAACTTGATCATATGAGGTGTTTTGTGGTGGTGGTGGATGGCTAGATGAGAGAGGAAGAGAGAAATGTGTGTGTTTGCATGAGAGAAATGAAGTTAGATAGTTTATGGATAGTGGTTTATGTGTTGGTAGTTTTTGTGTGTAAACTAGGACAAGTGTCCTAGTTTATGTTTATAAACTTGCCACATCTTTGATGTGGTGGTGGTATGTTGGCCGTCCCATAGTGGGGTGGGGCAAGATTTATCTTGTCTCATCCCACTAATTTACGGGTACTCCTCGATTTTAGTTTCCTCGATTTGCGTGCCCTCGGGTCGTTTTACGAAAAACATTTTTGTAAATTATGAATCAACGGCACAAAAAAAATCTAATAAAAATTGTCTCATCAAGAACGAAGTTCAAAAACGTAAATACGTAAACCTAGGGTTTCTGGTTTAGTCGTAAAGGACGTTAAATCATGAACGTAAGTCCGAATCTCTTCTCGTAAATTTGTGAGTTTATGAACCAACACAAATTTAAATTCCAAAATAATATTCACGGATAAATTTATTTCCTGAAATGTCGGACTGTCACCAAAAACGGTGTATGTAAACGTAAGCACGTAACGTAGAGAGTCCTCCGGTTTAGACGTAGTCGATGCTACTTCAAGACGTAAACCCAAATTTCTTCCCAAAAATGAGTGTGTTCATAATATAACATTAAAATTATGTTTTTAAATAATACTTGAGAATAAAACATCAACCATAAATTAACGGATTGTCACACAGACTCTAAAGCATAATCCCAAAAGGATAATGATAGAGTTGTAAGATTAAACATAGATCGCACCATATCTAATAATGTATGATTTTTCCTTTCAGATACACCATTTTGTTGTGGAATATAGGGAGAAGTAAGATGCTGAACAATTTCATTCTCACTTAGATAATCTATAAACTCTTGACTTAAATATTCACCACCTCTATCAGAATGGAGAGCTTTAATCTTTTTTCCTAGTTGCAATTCTACTTCTGCTTTAAACACTTTGAATGTTTCAAATACCTCATGTTTATGCTTAAGTATATAAACATAACCATAACGGCTATAATCATCTGTAAATGTTAAGAAGTATCTAGCACCTTTCCTTGACAAATGTCTAAGTGGTCCACACACATAAAAATGTATTAAGCCAAGTAGATCAGTATCCCTTTCAATATAGTTATTAAAAGGTTTCTTGGTCATCTTCCCAGAGATACAAGACTCACATTTATCAAATGATTCATCATTGATGTTGTCCAAGAGACCTCCACGTTGAAGTTTTGTATACAAGTCTTCCCAATATAGACAAGTCTACAATGCCAAAGATAAGAAGAGTTCTTTTCAAACTGTATCTTCTATCTCATGCTAAAAACAGAATTATTATTATACTTGGATTCATTTTCATGCATGTATATTTCAAACACACCTTTCACAGAAATTGCATTAAAATTGAAAATACCATCTTTCCAAACAGAACTTCCATTATAATTAATAGTGTGAACGAATCCATTATTCAACAAACAAGAAAAGGAAATAACACCTCTAACAATTGTAGGTGCATAATGACAATCATTTAAAATTAGTACTAAACCCGAAGGTAAAACTAAATTAAATGTTCCTATAGCTTCAACCGATGCTTGTGCGCCATTGCCCACTTGCAGAAATTGTTCCCCATAGGATAGCTTCCTTTCCAGATTAAATCCTTTCAACGTATTACAAATGTTAATACTGCATCCCGTATCGTATACCCAGGAATTTAATTTGTATGTCAAATTAAATAATTCGATCATAAATAAAGTACCTGAAGCTTCAACGCTCTGCTTAGACTTCTTATTTATTTCTCGCAACTCTTCGAGGTAAAGAGGACAATTCCTCTTCCAGTGACCACTTGCCTTGTAATGGTGAAAATTCTCATCCTTCTAAGATTGATTCTTCTTGACAATGTTCTGCTTAGGTTTCAAATAAGTCGCAAATTGCTTGCCCTTATCACCCTTGCCTTTGCCTTTCTTCTTGTTCGCTTGTGGTTTTGGCTTACTCACTCTACCCTTTTGTATTGCTAATACATGAGGAGTAGAGTTAGATGCCTTGTCCTTTAACCCCTTTTTATACTCAATGAGCATTGCATGCAAATCATTAACTGTCTTCCCCATGCAATGCATATTATAGTTTTGAACAAAATCATAGAAGTCCTTGTTAAGGGACCTATTGATCAAGTTGATAGCCATATTATGATTATAGGGTTGTCCTAGTGCAATGAGATGTTCATTATAACCCATCATCTCCATGTAATGGGCACTAACAGACTTTCCAAAAGTTTGCTTGTAGCTATGCAAAGCATCTACCAAGTCGTAGATCTCCACAGCTTGCGGCTTTTCGAACATAGCCTGGATCTCATCAAGCATACGCTTAGGCGAAAATAACTCATACTTCTTTTGAAGCGGAGGAGACATTTTCCCTAACATTAAGCAAGCCACCTCCTAGTGCTTCTTAACATTAACAGTGTGTTCAAGTCTTTGCGCTTCAGAAGCTCCTTCAGCAAGATCCTCCGGATAAGGAGTAGTCAAGATATCAATAGTTACCGCTACTCTCAAGATAATTCTTAGTGAGCGCTACCAATCATTGAAGTTTGGTCCAGTAAGTTCAGGACGATCAAAAAATGTTTTGAACGCAGAACTAATAGTGTTATTGTCGGGTTTAGCCATTTCTACATAAATAAGTTCACATATTAGCATTTTCGATAATAAAATACTTTCAAGAAAATAAAATTACCCCGGTATATTAACCATAGTATTTTCCTTGAATCCTAGAACATATATTGACATTGATCCATTACATCATTTGATCTGCTAGTAATGAATGTACTCAACATAGCGACTTGTCGAACAATTCAATTGACAAATAATTATCAATTTCTAGATATTTAAGGGATTTACATTGCCAAAAAATGTTTTGCATTGTAAACATGTTTCATCCCTTCTGAATCCAGATCTTACTGAGTAACTTAATTAAGTCGTCTAATATGAATAACGTAAAACCATCATACGAATTCTCATTCTTTGAAAGTTTTCTCTCCATTACAACATCGTCCAAAAATCTCATTTGATGATGTAGTAATTTCAAGTGTTCGTCAATTAGGAGCATTCGACTTAAATTTTAACGGTATAAACTTGATGTCAAAATCAATGTATACATAAGCATGCATACAACTCCATAGCATAAGTTTAATAAAACATTTAGCAAACATTTAACGAGGCTAAATTTCTACATAAATTATGTTGAGGTATTGGTTTAACCAATCAAAGAATTTACCCACAACTATTCACAACGTACTTATGGCTAAAGCACAAAGCAATAACCTTATTCATTGTGATTTCGGATGTGAATTTATGGTAAATCCACCTTAAGGTATAATTCGAATAATAATCGTACGTAATGTCATTTTGACGCACATGCGATCTGAGAATTTGGTCAGCGACTAATGGCTTAACACATCCTTCCTTAACCGGGTACATGACCAGCGGTGCGTTATACTCATTTTATAGTTTGTCAAAAGGATTAGCCATGAGATTATTATTGCAATTCACCAATCAAAGTAATTCTATGTATTATATATCTCAAAAAATATAAATTTTAATATGATTTAGTCCATATTTGTTTTTCTTTAAAAAAAACCCTTGTTTACAACAATTCGTACAATTTTTTAAAATATACAAGTAAAAAAACTAAATCATAAACACATAATAACAATTTATATCAGCGATAAATAAATCAGATAGCCACATGCATACGATTTATTCAATAACCTTTAAATCTAGGTTTTTATATTCATATAACAAAATCTTCCCTAATTCAAGATTTATTGAATCAAATAAAGCAAGTAGCACATAAAATCATATAAACATATGATTTTACGATCCATGAAAACATGCACGTTCATCATGAATCCACCCTCAAATCTTAAAAATTAAATCTCTTCGGATCGTAACCTTTAATTTACATGACATAACAATTAATCATGCAATTTAATCTAAAATTATCCAACATGTAATTTAGGGTTTCAAAAATAATTCTTTTTTTATATAAAATTCGGTCAAAACCCTAATTTTAAAAAACAAAACCTTAATTTTTAAGAAAGCCTAAAAAAATGTAGTTTTAACTCAAAACAATTATTAGTTAAAAAACTTTTGATTTCAATAATTATAACATGTTAAAATGGCTCTCGATGCTACTGATAGTTTATATAGTTCATAACAATTACACAAAACCCTAAACGAGATCAAAACGCTCATAGCGGAATCGATTTAACAAGATCATAATAATAACACAATTATAATTAAACGAATTAGGGTTACATACCTTTACGCTAAAGCAAATCTATAAGATAAAGAACGAGTCACCAATTCGGGTTTATAACGTACACCACCAATATATAGTCTAAAATAAGACTATATTACGTTCTTGTACACACGTAATACAATGAGCTAACCGTGATTCTAGCACGTTAAACTGAGCTTCTACGCTAGTGGAAAAATCTACCCAACAAACCTAGAGAGGGGCTAGGACTAGATTATAAGTAAAATCGATAGAACAAGAAAACCAACCAAACCCCTTTGTGGGTTTGTCCTTGCGATCGACTAGAGAAAGAAAGGGGAGAATGGTGTGTTGAATTATGAGAGTGGGGGTTTGTTTATATAGACCTAAATCTTGTATCCCAAAACAAATATAAGGAAAGTTTTTCCCTTCCCCTTTAACCCTTCATAACCGACGGCCCAAACACCCCTTTGGGGTGTTCCAGAACCCTACGTTCTTCTTTCTATTTATTCCACTTTCTATATATTAAATAACGCTCGTTAATACTTAACTCTTAATTATTTAACGATCGTTAAAGATATAGCTCGGTTTAATTTAATAAATATAATAAAAATTTATTAAATAAATTAATAAATATAATAAATATATATTAAATAAATTAACTCTTTACGTATTGTGTGCAATCCCGTAATCTCGAGTTCGATCCTATCACACGACTATTATATAAAAGTACATAAACTTTCAACAATAAACTACCAATCATACCTCTATATTTGGTGTTGTCTACCGACTCACAATCATCATCTACGGTGAGTTTAGTATCCGAGGCCATAGGGGTCTTCATTGGTCAAGGGTCCTCTAATACAAATTTCTTTAGCATTTCTTTAACGTACTTAGATTTATTAAAGAAAATACCATCGTCCATTTGTCTAATTCTGAGTCCTAAAAAGAAGTTAAGTTCTCCCATCATTCTCATTTCAAACTCGTCATGCATGATTTTGGCAAAGTCCTCACACAAGCTTTGACAAGTTGAACCAAATATAATGTCATCAACATATATTTGTACGATTATGAGGTGAGAACCTTTCTTATTTATAAAGAGTGTATAGTCTACCATCCTCATGGTATACTCATATTTTACAAGAAACGCTTTAAGTCTATCATACCAAGCTTTGGGTTCTTGTTTAAGACCGTAAAGAGCTTTCTTAAGCTTGTAAACATGATCCGGTTTCTCAAAATCAATTAAACCGGGAGGTTGAGCCACATATACCTCCTCATTGATCAAACCGTTAAGAAACGCACTCTTTACATCCATTTGTTGAAGCTTAAAATCTAATGCACAAGCATAAACTAATAGGATCCTAATGGACTCTAACCTTGCTACCGGTGCATATGTCTCATCATAGTCAATCCCTTCTTGTTGATTATAGCCTTGAGCTACAAGTCTAGCCTTGTTACAAGACACAACAGCATTCTCATCTAACTTATTCCTATATACCCACTTGGTTCCTATGATGGTAGTACTTCTAGGTGGGTCATCGTCGACAGACAGACCAAATCTACTAATATCATTCATGTTAATGATAGATTCTTGATGAAGAAATTGACTCTTTTGTATTTAAATGAGTTGTGTAAACATGGTGTGCCTGTATCAATCATCTCTATCAAGATCCTCGCTTCGCATCGAATTTCTAGAGATTTGCTCAGAAGTCATTGGGAACGAACCTTGATGAGAGTACTATTTACCACCCCAAATCGAACGGACGAGGTAAAGTAACAATACAAAACACTAGAAGTCTTGTTTTATGTTTGAATGATTGACCTTTGGTAATGAATCGTATAATCGTTTTCCTTTGGAGAGATTATCATTGATAATTATCGTGTTAGGATCGAGATCAAATCTTGTTAATTTTAATTTAGAGCATCTGTAAGCAGGAGTTGAGATGAAGACACCCGACATACAACCATTGTGAGTTGGACATGTCTTTTAGGTTTAAGGTTTCCTATGATGGCGAACCTAACCTTACAAAATACTCGACCCGCGAGACCTGAAATGATTGTTGAAATTAGGATCTGATTATTGACTGCCGGTAGTGGGCAGGAAGTTATGTGAATATGAAATGTAGATCTTGAAGTGCCAGATGGGTAGCGAAGTCATGCCAGAAATTTTCATCCTTGGAAAAATGAATAGACGATCTGAAAGATCATGGGAATTAAGTCCCCGTTATATGGGACCATTGAGATGATGTAAAAGATTGGTTTGAAAGGCATATAAGCTGGATCTACCCTAGGACTTCAAGAGCTGCGTGAATTATGTTTCGTATATCGAACTTGATAAAATATCTATCAAGTGAAAATCTGAATTCTTCTTGATAAAGTTTAGATCGAAGAAAAGTTGCATTCATCAAAAACCCGTGAACATCATGGATAGAGAAAGTAAGTCAACAATAAGCCTGATCTTATTCCCGTAGTTATGTTTGATGAAACTCGCGTATTGTAATGAATTGCACTTGTAAGAAAAGACCGAATGTGGAGGAAATACCCACATGGCTTTAACTCTATAAGAAGCGAGTATTAAGGTAAGATGATCTTTGAGGACAAAGATCCTGTTTAGGGGTAAATGCTGTGACAATCCGTCAATTTATGGTTGATATTTTATTCTCAAGTATTATTTAAAAACATTATTTTTAATGTTATATTATGAACTCACTTATTTTTGGGAAGAAATTTGGATTTACGTCTTGAAGTAGCATCGACTACGCCTAAACCAGAGGATTCTACGTTATGTGCTCACGTTTACATACACCGTCCTTGGTGACAGTCCGACATTTCAGAAAATAAATTTATCCGTGAATATTATTTTGGAGTTTTAAATTTGTGTTGGTTCATAAACTCACAAATTTACGAGAAGAGATTAGGACTTACGATTTAAATTTAACGTCCTTTACGACTAAACCGGAAACCTTAAGATTACGTATTTACGTTTTCGAACTCCGTTTTTGATGAGACAATTTTTATTAGATTCGTTTTGTGCCGTTGATTCATAATTTATAAAAACGTTTTTCGTAAAACGACCCGAGGGCACGCAAATCGAGGAAACTAGAATCGAGGATTACCCGTAAAATAATAGAGTTGAGACAAGTACACACTTGTCCCACCCCTTCACCATGTGGCGGCAAGAGTAAGCTACACAAACACACTTGTCCTAAAGCTTAATAAACAAGCTAACATGTAACTAAAACCACCAAAACAAAACACCTAGTTTCATTTTTTACATGCAAAACAACTTCATTCTTCTCTCTTCCTCTTCTTCTTTCCGTCCCATCCCAACCAAAACACCCCATTCATACAAAATTTTAACCACAAACATTTGTTATAATTAACATATGTTAATCTCCATTCAAAGAGATGAAGATTGGTGCAAGTTTTAACATCCAAGGAGAAGTTTTGTTGGTGTCTTGGGGCTGATTTTCCACAAGATATTCATGAAGAATGGTGGTCTTGAAGATGGTCTTGGTTTATCACAAGTTTTGCCATCAAAATCCAAGCCTTGATAATAACCTACACAACCTTGGTGGTATAAAGATTGTTCTCCCCATCCTCTTTTATTTTTGATTATGTAATCATGTATTTTCTTTCCTATTGTATATGTATATGATGAATATATGATGATAAAAATATTGTGTGGGGTTTTGGTGTTGATAATCATGGGTAAAAAGATGAAAAACTATATGTAAAAGTGGTTAATCTTGCTTAATTTAGTAGGTTGTATAAAACAGTAAAGAACCATGTGATGAACTGATAAAATGGCATATATTAATGGATATACAGTAAGTAATATGTCTTGTACACATGTGAGAGTTGGCTATGCAATGGAATCATTAGGATGAGTGAGATATGATCAAAACAAGTTTAAAGTGCAAATCTGAGTACACTGTTTTGGACGATTTTTATAAAATACTTAGAGGCTGATTCAACAGTAGCCATAGCAGAGTTAAATGGAGCACATATCATGTAGTTTATGCCATAAAAATTTGAGCTTCTATCTCCATATAGAACTCTAGATATGGCTGTTTTGGTGAACATGAAAGTAAAAATCAGATTTTGGGAAAATTAAAGTATAATAGTATTATATAAGCACTCAAATAAAAATAGTATAAAATGTTAATTAAAACCCACTAACTTATATAATACATTTATATAAATATGTATAAGGATAAATAAATGTACATTTTATAAAAATGGTAGTTTGATAAGTTTTATAAGTTATAAAACTATAAACATGATTTTTACGACTTTTTCGGCTATTACCGTAAAATTAACGTTTTTGTTAAATAAAACTTAGACAGTTGGACCCGCCTAATGTAAACTTTTATAAAGTCATATACTGATATATAAACATATATAACAAGTAAAAACCGATAAAACCCGAACTATATAACATACGGACATTAACGGACTAAGTTAACGTTATTGGACTAATAATACAACAAAATGGGCTAAAACACTTACAAACTTATTTATTGGGCTTAACCCATTTGGGCCCAACATGTAAAGTGTAAATACTGATAATAAAAGTATGAAATGGATTAATACAAGTTAATGAACTTATAATAGGCTTATTGGACCTAAAGCACGTAAATAGGTAAAACTAGTAAACTAGTAAGAAGTTACCAAAACATAAACACTAAAACGAGTAAAAGAGAATATGTAAACCCACTTGATCATCATATATATATATATATATAATCATCATATGTATACATAATTGTTATTTTTATAAAGTCATTGGACAAGAGTCTAAGACAAGTATTATTTGTCTAGGTTTCCGTGATTGAAGCACGTACCGTACATCCAAGTCGTCGATAACCGCCTTCCCACATCAACGTGAGTTCATAGCCTCGCACTCTTTTAAATGTTTTATGAAATGTTTTATAAACCAGCGAGGGAGATAACATGTTAGTTTTACTAAAATAGGACACCAATTGTCCCGATTGTTTGTTTATTGGTTTGCACCCGAATGATTGTATGACCCGATGAATGATTAAATGACCCGATAGATGAAATAAAATGGATTATTAAAGTTAGGTTATGTCACTAAAAGTCCCATTAGCATGAATTGTGAACTACCGAGATTTGGTAGATGCTTATGCATATAATAGTACTATTTGGGGACGATCACCCCAATTCGCGCCTTGACGGTTGATCCCCGTCGTGCCACATTGATTGGTAAGCGAATTTATGTATGAGAAGATTTCCATAGCATGACCTTTGTGACGACACGCTAATTTAGATGGGCAAATTGAGTTTCGGGCTAGCTACCCGTTGTTTGGTTTAGTAAGGTAACAATGTCATGCGGCTTATAATAATCCAATTTAACGAAATACTGCTATACGCACCGAATTACGATATATTGCCTGACTAGCAATACAGGGTCATACTATTGATATTATGTTCGTGTTTTGGTTTTATATAACCACATTCATATAACGGTTTTTATTTAATCTATACAACGTTATAAAACGTAATGTATGATGTTTTTACGACACTGGTTCGTATAATGATTTCTAAGGCAAATGTCTATATTATGATTTTTGATAAGGATTTGTATAAAATCACTTTGGCTATTTTATGGCCTATTACGATGATTTGTACAAAATGATTTTCGGTAATAATTTTATACCGATGTTATATTGATGGATTTTATTAAACTCTATGAATTCACTCGGCGTTATCGCTGACCTTTTCTTTTAACATGTTTTATCTCAGGTACATGAAGGTAATTCTCGGGAAGACAACAAGAATTCATGGCCCGCACTTAATTAACAATTTCCATTCCAAATGCTTTGTAAAAATTGCATGAAATAATATGACTTGGGACCTATGTAACTTTGATATTTATGAATGGAATTGCTTTATTATTAAACGACGTGATTTTTAAGCGTTGTCTATGATGTGAGTAATGTGCTATCCCGTAACACCAACGAGTCTTCCGCTGTATTGAATTGTGTAAATTTGGGGGTGTTACAGTTTGGTACCAGAGCTCTCGTTATAGAGAACGAAAGATTTTTAAAACCAAGGTTTTGAATAAAACATTTCAAAATCTTTTAACTATAAACATTTTTCTAAAAATGTCTAAAAATCTTTTGACTATAACGGTGCCGAAGAATTCCCGAGTTACCGACAAGACCAGACTGAGAAGTGTTATTTTAATATATATATATAACTTGGATTATATATATATATATATATATGATGTAATTTTATTACATGATTGTTTGATGATTATTTTGATATTTATACGAGGTATTTATACGACGTAGATTGTCACAAGGAACCCTAAATCCCCTTAGTAAATTAATCGAAGCTATTCTCGTTGGAATTCTAGCTATCCTAGATCTAAACCAAGTTGTGAATATTTATGATCCCAACAAAATGATTGATATTCGTAGAAATGTTGATATTAGTTGTGATATTAAAGAAGAATTAACGAGATTAAATCTGATATCGATGTCATGACGATCTTTCCTTATAGAGTGGAATTGACAAAACGTTATCACCTGGAAAGATGTCATCTGATTCGTTGTCACCCAATTCTTAAATTTGAAATCGAAAGGGGTGAATGTTGCACTTGAGGCTGTCATTGGAACCATTACCCAAAAGCCTCATGCCACTAGTACTTTTCCGAGAAATCTAATTGAATGTGTGAGACATCTCATGCTAGTGACTCATTTGATAACTATTGTTGTAAGAGATATAGGATTGGAAATTAAGTGTTGATCATATCAAGCTTTTATTGCCCTTTTAAGGTCTAAGAATAAGGTTGAAAGAATTGGAAAATGAGGTAGGATATCGAATTGAGTTTAAGTTGGTTGAAACTTGAATAAAGTAAAATTTAACCCGTATGGAATATGAGATTGATAAGAAAAAGTCGTTAACTCCTGTGATTGAATTATAAGGTTTTAAATTATTGTTAGTTTGTGATAAAGGCCATTGTCCACTAACGAGGATACCCAGTGTCCAAGAAATAAATTGAAGAAATCTTCTTCTGAACTGGGACCGATGGATCTTCCGGGACATGTGGAACACCTAATGACTCTTGTAGATTGGTATTCATTGTGGTATCTTTTAAAAATCCCTAACTTAACTGAGACATCAGTTGGTAGGATGAGTTCTGAGAATTGTGTGACATAGTGACACGTAATGTGTTACGGTACAATTTTGACTTGTTTGTGATTAACGAAAAGACTACCTTTGATTGCTAAATTCTACATGTATCGATATTATCTATCTTTTCTTTCTTCTTCCTAATGTTCGCATTAGTAATGCAACCATTGAACAAGTACTCATCTCGATTTGAGTTACGTTGTGAATTATTCTTTTTGAGTGCCATCGAGGTCATGAACCTCATGATTATTTGGCTAAGCTCATTTCCTATTATATTGTAGTTAGTTCTTGGTGAACAAGCTTTCATCACTCTTTTGCAGATCACTCATTGTTTTTATAAGATAAAACAGTATTCCTTGAGAAAAATTGGATTTTTCATCACTATAAGGATTATTCAAAGTAAGATTTATAAGTGATTGTTACCGAAATGAGGTTGTTTATAAAACACCTTGGAAAACTTAATTGTTTTCATAACAAAGAAAATCTTTGTAAATTTATTTTTGATTCTTATTTAAGAATTAAGCATGAAAATGTTTTTATTATAAACATGATGATAAAATTTTGACGAACTGAGTATTGCATCGTTAATCTTGAAATTGTATATAGTTGCGCGCCTACATACAATTTGGAATGGACCATGCAAGGCTGATTAGTAGTCACCATAAAACTGATTAATATACACTACATTTTCTTTAAAGATTGTGAAAGATTAAATTTTATGAGATCTACAAGAAGTGAAAAATAGGGACATAGTGTTAGGGACACTTACATATGTGCCTGTAGCATCTATTCTTCTAAGTCGAATTTACTCATCTGTGGAAATTGTCTTATTTGACGATTGACAATTCTTTCTTGTCCAATTCTCCCGTAGTGAGATTCTTAGGAAAAGTATCTGATTACCGAGTGTTGATACCCGACTGGATGTATCGACGTTCCTATCATTTCTTTTGATTTGATTTCATTTGAATGATCTGGGTAACGATCCGAGGAGCTTTCTAATGCGTACTCAAATTATGAAAACATGGGATATATTCATATTCATTAAATGTTTTCGTCTGTATCTGATTTGAAATTCTCTCGCGTAGATTATGCGTTGACCTTACTCTTTTAAGGTTAGTTACGTCTCCAGATATCCTTGAATTTGTGAAGAATTATGAGTTATTGTTAGACTTTTGAGAAGTTCACATCTTATCGACGGCAATAAAACTGAAAAGTTGGTAATGCCAGTAGAATGGATAGATTGATTATGACATGACGACATTGTCTTAATTGATGGGAACTCGAATAGAATTCCCCTAAATGATAAGATGTTGATTATCAAAAGTGATCTAAATAATTCTTGATGGACGACCATATCCTGCATTTAGACTTAAAAGTATACCATGAATGGTTGTGAACTAGTTATAGATATTGTAATCTAGAAGAACCTAATATGAATTAATTAAAAGATGTTTCTGTTATCTAAAATTTTAGAAGGTATTTGTTGGTAAATTACCTGGACTTTTGCCATTAAGGCAAGTTGAAATTGGTATTGATTATATTTCCGGTGTTGCACCTGTGGCTTGTGCACTGTACGTCAGCACCATCTGAATTAAAGGAATTACCGTACAACTGAGAGAGTTGTCGGAGAAAGATTTTATTCTACCGAGCTCGTCATCATGAAGAGCTATGGTATTATCATTCCTTATATTTATAGATTACTGTGAACTGAGTAAATTGACAATCGAAAACGACATCCATGACTCGAAATGGAAGATTTGTTCGATCATTTACAAGGTTCTAGCGTATGTTTTAAAGATTTGATCCATGGCATGGTTATCATCAACTTCGCGTCCGCGAAAAAGATTATCTATTCCAATCATTACATCCAGAACTTGTAATGAACATTATGAGTTTCACGTGATGTCGTTTGGATTGACTAATACACATGTAGCATCCATAAATTTGGTGAATCTCGTGTGTAGGCTGTAATTTGATAAATTCATGCTTGTGATCAATAAGGACCATATGTTTGTTTATAAGAATAAGAATGAGTTAATAATTATTTATAGACTGCCCTGAATTAGCCGAACAATAAAAACTTGTACCTTAAATATTTAACATGTGATTAAAGACTAAATCCTTTATATTAATTGACCGTGTGAGTAATAGATAATGGAATATATTGACTCTTTAAAAATTAAGAGCCCTTTTAAGACTTTGGGTTTTACCAAAAAGGAAGTGCAAATATGTTTTGACAAATCATTTATCAAAGGATTTTTAAGAAATTATTGCCTTATACACAAATCATTTAACTAAACTCTTGTTTAGGGGTAAATGTTCGTGTATACCTCAAGACAACCTAAGAGGGATTGAGGAAAACATTTAAACCATAACTTGAAATTTGAAACGACAATTTTTGCTTTTCAACTAAGAAAAATTTTGACCAAATTATAAACAAAGATTTTCGAACAATTACGGATCTTATTAATTATTTTCGATAAATCAACAAAAATCGTGTTAATTAAATTAAAAATTTATTTTGAACATTTTCATATAATTGGACGGACTAAGAAATTTAAAATCTTTATATTTACGTTTCATAAAAATTGAATATACATTATTTAATTAGTTGTAATAATTATCGACGCTTTAGACGTCGGATTGAGTAAAACGGATAAAAATGATAGTTGAGAAGAAACTAAAACTTAGAAAATATGAAGAAAGGTGAACGTAATTACTGACACATTATGTAGAAAATATAAAGAACCAATTAGGATATGTTCCTTAATAATGAAGGTGCAAAATAAATTGCCAAACGATATAAAAATAAACAATGTTTGTAAAAAGGATAATATAGATAATAAAAAGGGGTTTGCAGCTAATGTGAACCATTAGAATTAAGGAGCCAATGGCGTTAAATGTTTTAAAGGCCACTTGTGATTGTCTAAATATTGGGGATTGTGAGATATAGTTATGTTGGAATCTTGTAAGTATAAGTATAAGTATTTTATTCATGACATTTATGATTTAAAGTATCTTTATCTGAAGAAGTTATACTGATGGAAAATTTCGAAGGCAGACATCGCCTCATACATTAGTAAACGTCTAGCTATTGCAAAGGTCATCATCGGAATCTGATTCGATTTGGGTCATCGTCGACAGACTGACCAAATCTACTAATATCATTCTTGTTAATGATAGATTCTTGATGAAGAAATTGACTCTTTTGTATTTAAATGAGTTGTGTAAACATGGTGTGCCTGTATCAATCATCTCTATCAAGATCCTCGCTTCGCATCGAATTTCTAGAGATTTGCTCAGAAGTCATTGGGAACGAACCTTGATGAGAGTACTGTTTACCACCCCAAATCGAAGGGACGAGGTAAAGTAACAATACAAAACACTAGAAGTCTTGTTTTATGTTTGAATGATTGACCTTTGGTAATGAACCGTATAATCGTTTTCCTTTGGAGAGATTATCATTGATAATTATCGTGTTAGGATCGAGATCAAATCTTGTTAAGATTTATATATCAGAGCATCTGTAAGCAGGAGTTGAGATGAAGACACCCGACATACACCCATTGTGAGTTGGACATGTCTTTTAGGTTTAAGGTTTCCTATGATGGCGAACATAACCTTACAAATACTCGACCCGCGAGACCTGAAATGATTGTTGAAATTAGGATCTGATTATTGGCTGCCGGTAGTGGGCAGGAAGTTATGTGAATATGAAATGTAGATCTTGAAGTGCCAGATGGGTAGCGAAGTCATGCCAGAAATTTTCATCCTTGGAAAAATGAATAGACGATCTGAAAGATCATGGGAATTAAGTCCCCGTTATATGGGACCATTGAGATGATGTAAAAGATTGGTTTGAAAGGCATATAAGCTGGATCTACCCTAGGACTTCAAGATCTGCATGAATTATGTTTCGTATATCGAACTTGATAAAATATCTATCAAGTGAAAATCTGAATTCTTCTTGATAAAGTTTAGATCGGCGAAAAGTTGCATTCATCAAAAACCCGTGAACATCATGGATAGAGAAAGTAAGTCAACAATAAGCCTGATCTTATTCCCGTAGTTATGTTTGATGAAACTCGCGTATTGTAATGAATTGCACTTGTGAGAAAATACCGAATGTGGAGGAAATACCCACATGGCTTTAACTCTATAAGAAGCGAGTATTAAGGTAAGATGATCTTTGAGGACAAAGATCCTGTTTAGGGGTAAATGATGTGACAATCCATTATTTTATGGTTGATATTTTATTCTCAAGTATTATTTAAAAACATTATTTTTAATGTTATATTATGAACTCACTTATTTTTGGGAAGAAATTTGGATTTACGTCTTGAAGTAGCATCGACTACGCCTAAACCGGAGGATTCTACGTTACGTGCTCACGTTTACATACACCGTCCTTGGTGACAGTCCGACATTTCAGAAAATAAATTTATCCGTGAATATTGTTTTGGAGTTTTAAATTTGTGTTGGTTCATAAACTCACAAATTTACGAGAAGAGATTAGGACTTACGATTTAAATTTAACGTCCTTTACGACTAAACCGGAAACCTTAAGATTACGTATTTACGTTTTCGAACTCCGTTTTTGATGAGACAATTTTTATTAGATTCGTTTTGTGCCGTTGATTCATAATTTATAAAAACGTTTTTCGTAAAACGACCCGAGGGCACGCAAATCGAGGAAACTAGAATCGAGGAGTACCCGTAAAATAATAGAGGTGAGACAAGTACACACTTGTCCCACCCCTTCACCATGTGGCGGCAAGAGTAAGCTACACAAACACACTTGTCCTAAAGCTTAATATACAAGCTAACATGTAACTAAAACCACCAAAACAAAACACCTAGTTTCATTTGTTACATGCAAAACAACTTCATTCTTCTCTCTTCCTCTTCTTCTTGCCGTCCCATCTCAACCAAAACACCCCATTCATATAAAATTTTAACCACAAACATTTGTTATAATTAACATATGTTAATCTCTATTAAAAGAGATGAAGATTGGTGCAAGTTTTAACATCCAAGGAGAAGTTTTGTTGGTGTCTTGGGGATGATTTTCCACAAGATATTCATGAAGAATGGTGGTCTTGAAGATGGTCTTGGTTTATCACAAGTTTTGCCATAAAAATCCAAGCCTTGATCATAACCTACACAACCTTGGTGGTATAAAGATTGTTCTCCCCATCCTCTTTTATTTTTGATTATGTAATCATGTATTTTCTTTCCTATTGTATATGTATATGATGAATATATGATGATAAAAATATTGTGTGGGGATTTGGTGTTGATAATCATGGGTAAAAAGATGAAAAACTATATGTAAAAGTGGTTAATCTTGCTTAATTTAGTAGGTTGTATAAAACAGTAAAGAACCATGTGATGAACTGATAAAATGGCATAGATTAATGGATATACAGTAAGTAATATGTCTTGTACACATGTGAGAGTTGGCCATGCAATGGAATCATTAGGATGAGTGAGATATGATCAAAACAAGTTTAAAGTGCAAATCTGAGTACACTGTTTTGGACGATTTTTATAAAATACTTAGAGGCTGATTCAACAGTAGCCATAGCAGAGTTAAATGGAGCACATATCATTTAGTTTATGCCATAAATATTTGAGCTTTTATCTCCATATAGAACTCTAGATATGGTTGTTTTGGTGAACATGAAAGTAAAAATCAGATTTTGGGAAAATTAAAGTATAATAGTATTATATAAGCACTCAAATAAAAATAGTATAAAATGTGAATTAAAACCCACAAACTTATATAATACATTTATATAAATATGTATAAGGATAAATAAATGGTCATCTTATAAAAATGGTAGTTTGATAAGTTTTATAAGTTATAAAACTATAAACATGATTTTTACGACTTTTTCGGCTATTACCGTAAAATTAACGTTTTTGTTAAATAAAACTCAGACGGTTGGACCCGCCTAATGTAAACTTTTATAAACTCATATACTGATATATAAACATATATAACAAGTAAAAACCGTTAAAACCCAAACTATATAACATACGGACATTAACGGACTAAGTTAACGTTATTGGACTAATAATACAACAAAATGGGCTAAAACACTTATAAACTTATTTATTGGGCTTAACCCATTTGGGCCCAACATGTAAAGTGTAAATACTGATAATAAAAGTATGAAATGGATTAATACAAGTTAATGAACTTATAATAGGCTTATTGGACCTAAAGCACGTAAATAGGTAAAACTAGTAAACTAGTAAGAAGTTACGAAAATATAAACACTAAAACGAGTAAAAGAGAATATGTAAACCCACTTGATCGTCATATATATATATAATTATCATATGTATACATAATTGTTATTTTTATAAAGTCATTGGACAAGAGTCTAAGACAAGTATTATTTGTCTAGGCTTCCGTGATTGAAGCACGTACCGTACATCCAAGTCGTCGATAACCGCCTTCCCACATCAACGTGAGTTCATAGCCTCGCACTATTTTAAATGTTTTATGAAATGTTTTATAAACCCGCGAGGGAGATAACATGTTAGTTTTACTAAAATAGGACACCAATTGTCCCGATTGTTTGTTTATTGATTTGGACCCGAATGATTGTATGACCCGATGAATGATTAAATGACCCGATAGATGAAATAAAATGGATTATTAAAGTTAGGTTATGTCACTAAAAGTCCCATTAGCATGACTTGTGAACTACCGGGATTTGGTAGACGCTTATGCATATAATAGTACTATTTGGGGACGATCACCCCAGTTCGCGCCTTGACGGTTGATCCCCGTCGTGCCACATTGATTGGTAAGCGAATTTATGTATGAGAAGATTTCCATAGCGTGACCTTTGTGACGACACGCTAATTTAGATGGGCAAATTGAGTTTCGGGCTAGCTACCCGTTGTTTGGTTTAGTAAGGTAACAATGTCATGCGGCTTATAATAATCCAATTTAACGAAATACTGCTATACGCACTGAATTACGATGTATTGCCTGACTAGCAATACAGGGTCATACTATTGATATTATGTTCGTGTTTTGGTTTTATATAACCACATCCATATAACGGTTTTTATTTAATCTATACAACGTTATAAAACGTAATGTATGATGTTTTTACGACACTGGTTCGTATAATGATTTCTAAGGCAAATGTCTATATTATGATTTTTGATAAGGATTTGTATAAAATGACTTTGGCTATTTTATGGCCTATTACGATGATTTGTACAAAATGATTTTCGGTAATAATTTTATACCGATGTTATATTGATGGATTTTATTAAACTCTACGAATTCACTCGGCGCTATCGCTGACCTTTTCTTTTAACATGTTTTATCTCAGGTACTTGAAGGTAATTCTCGGGAAGACAACAAATATTCATGGCCCGCACTTAATTAATAATTTCCATTCCAAATGCTTTGTAAAAATTGCATAAAATAATATGACTTGGGACCTATGTAACTTTGATATTTATGAATGGAATTGCTTTATTATTAAACGACGCGATTTTTAAGCGTTGTCTATGATGCGAGTAATGTGCTATCCCGTAACACCAACGAGTCTTCCGCTGTATTGAATTGTGTAAATTTGGGGGTGTTACATCATAAGGGGTCATTCCTAGAGAAGGTCGAATAAGAATTCGGTTGAGAATATAGGTCGATGTGTCCACGACATTGCACCAAAATTTTTGAGGCAAAGACTGCTCGTTTAACATTGTCTTACTCATCTCTTGGATAGTCCGATTCTTCCTTTCAACTACCTCATTTTATTATGGAGTGTGAGGAGCCGAGAAGTTATGGGTAATACCATGAGCTTCACAAAAGGCACCAAATTGCACATCGTTATCAAATTTCCTACCCTGATCCGTCCTAATAGAGATAATTGAACATCCTAGTTGATTTTGGATCCTTCGACTAAAGGTTTCGAAATGATTGAAAGCTTCATTCTTAGTAGCCAAAAATCTAGTCCAAGTGAATATAGAATAGTCGTCAACAATAACTAGGGTATAAAGGTTACCTCCATAACTCTGTATGGTGGAAGGTCCAAAGAGATCCATATGTAGGAGCTCTAGGCATCGAGAGGTCGATACCAAATTCTTGGCCTTGTGACTTGAGTAAACTTTCTTCCCCACTTTGCAAGTATCACAAAAGTGACTATCAAACTTAATCTTGGGGAGATGTGATACCAACTCCTTAGAGACTAAAGATTGAATTAAACGCATATTAGCATGACCTAATCTCCTATACCAAAGAGTAGAACTATCATCTAAAATCGCTACACATAAGTTGTCCTTTGACTTCCTATTGACCTTCATGACATAAAGCCCATGCTTTCTAACACCCTTTTCAATGATATTTCCATCTTTTATGATTTCACTATCATGTTCCGAAAAGATTACCTTACACTTATTGTCATAAATTTGACCTATACTTAGTAAGTTAAACCCTAGGTTATCTACGTGTTCAACATTTTCGGTGACCATGGAGTCAAGAGAAACCGTACCTTTGCAATGATGTTACCACGTAGCTTACTAGCGAAAGTAACGTTACCTCCATTATATGCTTTGTAAGTAGAGAACAAACTCAATTACCCGTCATGTGTTTAGAACAACCACTATCCTTAATCCACTCATCAGGCTCCAAATCGATTCCCAAACATATCTCTTTGGAAGAATGGGCCATGAGACACTTTTCGTATTTAGCATTTTCGTTACATTCTTCACCACTATCGCTCCATGAACCACCAATAAAAGCCTTGTGATTCTTATCGCGAGATGGCTTGGTACAATCACCCATGAAATGGTTTGGGTCACCACATCTAAAGCCTTTCCTATCACCATTGTCATTCTTGACATATCGGTTTTTGGAAAAGAATTTCTTGTCATTGCTTAGTTTTCTAACATGTTTACCTCGCCTTTTGAAGAACTTCTTGAAGTCTCTAACCGCCATAGCATATTCCTCATCGTCATTTCCGGGGAAGAGCTATCATGATCACTTTGCACCTTCTTGGCTTTGAGTGCTAGAGACATTCTTTCACTCTTTGTTTTCACCATTTCCGTGTCCTTCAAAATTATCATTTCATGAACTTTTAAGTTGCCAATAAGTTCATCAAGTGATAATGTAGTAAGGTCCTTTGATTCTTCAATTGTCGTGACTTTATCTCTCCACTTTGGATGCAGTGCCCTAAGAAACTTCCTAACATTGTTCTTGCTAGAAAAACCTTCATCAAGTGCTTTTAGACTAGTAATAATAGTATTAAACCTAGCAAATGCACTATCAATAGTTTCATCTTCTAAGATGACAAATTGTTCATATTGTTGAACAAGAAGATCGAATTTAGTTTCTTTGACTTGGCTATTACCTTGGTGGGTTACTAAAAGAGTATTCCAAATATCTTTAGCGGTTTTACACATGGAAATCCTTTCATACTCTTTCTTAGGTATAGCATTATAAATCACCATTTTAGCCTCATTATTTTTAGCAAGTTTCTTCTCAGTGTCATCGTTAGAATTTTCAAAAGTTACTAACTCTTTCTTTTTAGAAAGTTCATTATATTGATAAGGCAAAAAGTCACCATTGGTAATAACATGTCAAAGATCTAAATCTTTTGATTTCACATAAGTCTCAAATCTATTTTTCCAATAAATAAAACTATCGGTTTCAAAAAGAGGTGGTCTTTGCATATATTTCCCTTCTAGGTACTTGTTGGAATCCATAGATCGATTCAAGTTTTAAAATATAATATATTTTAAAAATGCTTGAGAAACCACGCTCTGATACCAATTGTAGAAACTAGAAGGGGGGGGGGTTGAATAGATTCTTAAATTTACTTGTTAAATATGGGTTTTCAAAAATCCTTTTAAAAAACTTAGACTTGAGAAAATATGTGAAATTTTCTTATACATAATATGGACAAGGGATAGTGCAACTAAACTAATAATCACAAGTATGTGTAAATAAAGAATAATGAATGTAAATAGATAAGGAAAAGAAAGATCAAACCAAACACCAAGGATTTATAGTGGTTCGACAACGAATCTCACTCCTCGTCCTTACTCCACTCCTCGAGTACTCCTTACTCGAGAGTTCACTAATCAACAAGCTCCTTAAGGTGGAGAAACCATACACGTCACTTAACCAATTTCCGACTCTAAGCTGAAAGTCGAGCCCTAATCTTAGCTAGGACCAATCTACACCAATATACTTTAAGGACTAAGTATTAACCACACTACATACACAACTTCCAAATAGACATAACTATTTGGATCTTCACAACACAACTTCCAAATAACACAACTAAGTGGATCCACACAACAACACAAGAATGAATAAATAAAACTTGATCTTCAATAGATCTTGAGGTAGACTCAACACTTCAAGGATGAAAGTGTTCTTCTCTTTGCACTTTGAGAGGAAGAGATGGGAGGAGAAAGATTCACTTCTAAACAAGTATTAATCAACCAAATAACCAAGGATTTGAATGATTTGAGAAATATGATTTAATCTAGAAATTTGTGTGCAAAGGAGGTGAAGAGAAAATCTGAGAATGGCCTACTATTTATAAGACAAAACCCCAACGGCTATTTCTGGGCGCGGTGCCTTATTGGTTCCCGCGGTTCCTTATCGATAAGGATCCTCATAGGCATTTAAGGAACCGTGAAGGTAGACTTTATGCCCTTTTGTCTTTTAGTGGGGTAGCCACATCTGGTGGAATATTTATCCCCAAGGGATATTCCTAAACCATATGGAATATGTCATTTTCAAATTTTCAAATATTTAATTTAATATAACATTTTCTTAAAAATAAAGTTTAATAAAAAAACTGCCACATTTAATAAAAGGTGAGTTTTAAGAAAACTTAGATCATTGATCACTTAATTAAGATGAAAACTTGTTTGTTCATACCTTAAGTGATAATGGTTGAAATGAAAAATACTTGAACTCAAAAATTCGTTTTTTGTTGTTTTCGTAAATGCTTGTTTTTATATATTGTCGTAATAAAAACAAAGCGAGACCGAAAAATTCAAATAACGTTTTTAGGCACCATTGCATTAACAACAGTAATTCAGGTTGCACAACGTAAACGCATCAAATATGAGTTTAAATGTGCATATATTGGATTCGTTTTTCTCCCTTTCTCATTCTCTTCCTATGGGGAACTTGAGAAAGATGTTGTGACATTATTAAAGCGGATTCGAAAGTTCTTAGTGACTTAAGACGTTGGACTCGTACTGTTCTTCATATTTTTAGTCGGGCAAGCTTTGTTCTAGCTAAAAGAATGAGAGACCAGATAGTATCTCGGCTTCCTATTGATTTCTTGTAAGATCTCAAATTTCTAATAAAGTTATGGTTATAATAATAGAAAAATAAAAAAAATAACAACAACAACAATAATAATAATAAGTTTTAAGTTTATTTGGATACCAAACTTATCTAAGATATGAGGGGACTCATCCCCACCCTCCATCTCCCTACCATCTAAGAGTTGAGATTAAATCCCCATTTTACACTGCAGGGATATTTTCGTCAATTCACCCGCTGACTATATAAGCAATGTTCTCCATCTTTCTCATAAAAACACACACATCCTGTATGTTACTTCTCTCTCTACCCCAATTTTTCTCTCTCTACAAACCGGAGCGCATAATCACGAAAACATCACGAAAAAGATTTATTAATCCATCAGAATCGGTTAATTAGATCAATTAATTAACACAAATTCATATTAGGTTTGTATATAATCTGTTCTTATTTTTTTTACTTATTCGATTTTGAATAAGCTTATTAACTTATTATCATTAGCTTATTTTGAACAAAATATTCCGATTGATAGTTACTATTTTGATCGAATTATTCCGACTGATTGTTCTTATTTTGATCAATTTATTTTAATTAGCTTTTAATTAGGTGATTTATGTGAATAAGCTTATTTGTTTGAATAATATTTTGAACTAGATGAGAGTTCTGAATAATCTTGGGAATTAAATAGGAGTTATGTGAATAAGCTTACAAATTACACAAGAGTTATGAATAAGCAAGCTTATTAGCTTATTTTGACGAATCATAAGGTATTTTATGTAAGTTGAATTAAGTTTGCTGATGTGAGCTGCAATGAGCTTGATATATCATATATCATATATCATCGGTTATCATATATGATAGATATATCATATATGATAACTGATGATATATCATATATGATATAACTATCATATATGATATATCAAACAAACCACAAGAAAAAACAGATTATGTATGAGTATCTTTTAGATAATCAATATAAACTCTTGAAACGTGCCTTCTATCATATATATGAGTAGTTTATTTTGGTGTTAAAATGTTGCATAGTATGTTCTTTTCTTTCTTTTATAAATGCAGTCAGACGGAGATGGTGCGATTGAGCAATTTGGAGAAAAAAGAGAGGGATGTTGATTATAACAAGATGATGTGCATGAATATGTTTTAAGGATCAAGATTGAGTAGACGTCATTCATGAATTTATCATTTGATAATCTGTTTTAAGAATAGTGTATTGTTGAAAAAGAAGAGTAGTTTCAATAATAATGTTGTTTGTAATTTTTGATTTTGTATAAATGGTTATCATATATGATATCAAAGGTATAACATATATGATTTTACATTAGTTACGTTCTGTTTGAATGATCATATATGATTCTGTTCAAAAGTACATTTTTTAATGTTAAGAACAAGTGTTTAACTATTAATTGTGCATAATGTTTGTTGTAATCATGAATTCAACAGATTCTTTGTTTACTATATCCAAGTTTTTCTTGAGTATCATATATGATAATGCATTATCATATATGGCTTAATGTATCAAAACCATCATAACATATACTAAGAAAGTTAAACCATATTAACAAAACGTTGTACAAGATACCAATGAATTATAAAATCGTCCATATACGCCAAAACTCCATTAGGAGATTACAAGGAAAAAACAAACAATACATTTTAAATGTAAAATAAAAATTCATAGCTTCTTCTTTAAGCTTCTTGGCCTTTTGGATGCTTGTAATGTTCAACATTCCTTGTAAACAGCCTTCTCTACACAAATAAGAAGATTAATTCAATTTTCAAGCGCATAATCATATATGATATATTTTATCATATATGATATATTTTATCATATATGATATATTTTATCATATATGATGTAAAACCCGCGTTAAAATACCATGAACAGTACATGTGAACAGTGAACATACAAAAATACGGAAAAATAAAACTTTCTAATTATAATATTAATACACGTGTCACGACATTAAATAACGAACATTCATGAATATTATAAATATGACACGATCACGATAACCAAATTCACGATAAACAATCACGAACGTACACGACTACTTAGCTTAATATTTAAATGGCTTCGGTTTTCCCTAGTGGGCCCCATGTAACCGCGGCTAGACAAGAGAAAGGGGAACAAATGGGCTTTTGGCCCATAACCCATATTAAACAAAACACAGGGAATTATTTTCATAATTTAGGTTTCAACAAAATTGCAAAACCCTTCTCCCTTGTTCACTCTTGCCGCCGGCCACATCAACACCAACAAGGTGTTCAAGTTGATTTTGATCTTTGATTTTAGGAGTACGTGTTTGTGATCATAAGCCTTTTCATTCCACGCTATCGGTACAATCATAAACCCCTTTTCTTTTAATTCTTCTATTAAATTCATGTTATAATCATAAAAAACAAACAATGGAATCATGTTAGATAATTAAAACCATGAAGTTAAGGGTGTTTGTTTCGGTTTTCGGGTTAGCCGAGACACAACCGAGAGTCAAAGGACTCTCGCCTTGTTTTTTATTCGACACCACCGAGACCAAAGGTCTCGTTTTGGTTTGTTTGTTCGGACGCAGCACCAAGGGACCCCGACCAAGGGTCGGGTTATGTTTAATGATTGTTTTGATTAAGTTTAGTGTCAACCGAGACCCCTCCAAGGCTCGGTGGGACTTTGATTCGGCTCGGGTTACGAAACATTGGGAGTCGGCTCGAAGCCGGTGGGTTCTTGGTGCTAGTAGTGGCCAGCCGAAGCTAGCCAGGAGGAATATTTAGCCACGTCAGTGGCAATCGGCTAGACCGGGTAACCACTGACGGGTTTGGTTTTGATTTGTGTTTGGTTCGGCTTATATATAGAATCGGGCACGAGTTCGAGAACTTTATAAAATCAGTTTTTAAACATGTAATTACAAGACTTGGGCTTGATTAATTATTTTTATTAATTCATGTTTGACCTAAGTTATTAATTTAATTAAACTAACATTTTAATTAAATTGTATAATATATAGTTTATTAAGTATAACCAAGTTAATTATTTAATAACGTATAACCTTATCACCATGACTTGTAATTTGACAATAAGTTAACTTATATTTTTACTAGCTTTATAATTCAACTTATTACTATTTTTGGGAACTTTCATTTTTTGGAAACTTTCAATTTTTAGAAACTTACTGTTTATGGAAACCTGCTATTTTTAGGAAGTTACTTAGTATTACAATACAAGTATTATAATACACTATTACATGCATAATACACTACAGAACATTAGTATAACTACAGATAACACAGCAAAACACTAAAACATGACAGAATAAGTATAACAAGCTAATAACACACAGGACCAGTAGAACACATGTAATTCAGACAACTCATACACGTTCCCATTCTTATGTAGTATTATTCGTCAAGGCGGAGTAGTTTCTTCAGCGTTTTCGTTAGCTTCTATTGGACATAATGTGACAATCCGTCAATTTATGGTTGATATTTTATTCTCAATATTATTTAAAAACAATTTACAATATGAACTCACATATTTTTGGAAAGAAATTTGGATTTACGTCTTGGAGTAGCATCGACTACGTCTAAACCGGAGGATTCAACGTTACGTGCTTACGTTTACATACACCGTCTTTGGAGACAGTCCGACATTTCAGAAAATAAATTTGTCCATGAATATTATTTTGGAGTTTTAAATTTGTGTTGGTTCATAAACTCACAAATTTACGAGAAGAGATTAGGACTTTCGATTTTATTTTAACGTCCTTTACGACTAAACCGGAAACCTTAGGATTACGTATTTACGTTTTCGAACTCCGTTTTTTATGAGACAATTTTTATTGGATTCGTTTTGTGCCGTTGATTCATAATTTATAAAAATGTTTTTCGTAAAACAACCCGAGGGCACGCAAATCGAGGAAACTAGAATCGAGGAATACCCGTAAATTAGTGGGATGAGACAAGATAAATCTTGCCCCACCCCACTAGCATGGGATGGCCAAAAGGGACACCACATCAAAGATGTGGCACCCTTGTAAACTACTAGCTTACACTTGTAAGCTTAGCCTAATTTTTAAGGCAACTTTCCATCAAAACCACTTGCACAAACAAAACCATTTCTCATTCATGCAACCACCTCAAAATCCTCTCATATCTCTCTCTTAGTTCGTCCATATCTCACCCTAAACACCCTAATTTGATCAAAATTAACCATAAAATCTCATGTTATTCATATACATGTTGATGCCCTTGTGAAGCCCTATTGATTGGTGCAAGTTATAACATCCAAGGAGGAGTTTCTATGGAGTCTTGAGGCTGATTTTCCACAAGGAGTTTATGAAGATTGGTGATCATGAAGATGGTCTTGGTGCATCACAAGTATCTCCATCAAAATCCATGTTTTGATCACAACCTACATCATCATGGTGGTATAAAGATTGTCCTCCTCATCTTCTTATTATTTTGATTATGTAAACATGTATTTTATTTCCTATTGTATATGTATATGATGATTATATGATGATAAAAATGTTATGTGGGGATTTGGTGTTGATAAATATGATTAAAAAGGTGAAAAACTATAAGAAACAAGGTTAAAATCTTGATTAATTTACATGGCTGTATAAAACAGTAAAGAAACAGGTCATGGACTGATAAAATGATGAAGTAGAATGTATTTACAGTAAGCTATGGGTCTTGTACACATGTGAGAGTTGGCCATGCAATGGAATCAAAATAATGAGTGAGATATGATCAAAACAAGTTTAGGGTATAAATCTGAGGTTACTGTTTTGGACGATTTTTAGAAAATACTTAGAAGATGATTCAACAGTAGCTATAGAAGAGTGAAATGTAGCACATATCATGTGGTTTATGTGATAAAAATTTGAGCTTCTATCACCATATAGAACTCAAGATATGGCAGTTTTGGTGAAAGTGAAGATAAAAATCAGATTTTGGAAAATAAAGTATAATACTATTATATAAGCACTCAAAAATTATATTGTATAAAATGTAAAGTTAAAACCCACTAACTCTTGGATTCTATTTATATAAATATGTAAAAGGTGGAATAAGTATATAAATTATAAAAATGGTAGTGGAATAACACTTATAAGTTATAAAACTATAAACTTGATTTTTACGACTTTTTCGGCTATCGCCGTAAAATTAACGTTTTTGTTAAATAAAACTTAGATGGTTGGACCCGTCTAATGTAAACTTTATAAAACTTATATACTGATATATAAACATGTATAACAAGTAAAAACCGATAAAACCCGAACTATAGGACATACGGACGTTAACGGACTAAATTAACGTTAACGGACTAAATTAACGTTATTGGACTAACAATACAACAAAAATGGACTAAAACACTTATAAACTTATTATTGGGCTTAACCCATTTGGGCCCAACTTGAAAGTTTAAATAATGATAATATAAGTATGAAATGGATTAATACAAGTTAATAAACTTATAATAGGCTTATTGGACCTAAAACACGTAAAAAGGTAAAACTAGTAAACTAGTATCAAAGTTATCGACATATAACACTAAAATGAGTAAACGAAAATATGTAAACCCACTTGATCATCATATATATATAATTATCATATGTATACATAATTGTTATTTTTATAAGTCATTGGACATGAGTCTAAGACGAGTATTATTTGTTTAGGTTTCTGTGATTGAAGCACGTATCGTACATCCAAATCGCCGATAATCGTCTTCCCACATCAACGTGAGTTCATAGCCTCGCACTCTTTTAAATGTTTTTATAAATGGTTTATAAACCCGCGAGGGAGATAACATGTTAGTATTTTTATAAATTAGGACACCATTTGTCCCGATTGTTTGTTTATTGATTTGGACCCGAATGATTGAATGACCCGATTGTATGACCCGATAAATGATTAAAGGACCCGATAGATGAAATTATATGGATTATTAAAGTTAGGTTATGTCACTAAAAGTCCCATTAGCATGAATTGTGAACTACCGGGATTTGGTAGACGCTTATGCATTTAATAGTACTACTTGGGGACGATCACCCCAGTTCGCGCCTTGACGGTTGATCCCCGTCGTGCCACATTGATTGGTAAGCGAATTTATGTATGAGAAGATTTCCATAGCGTGACCTTTGTGACGACACGCTACTTTAGATGGGCAAATTGGTATCGGGTTAGCTACCCTTTGTTGGTTTAGTAAGGTAACAATGTCATGCGGCTTATAATAATCCAAAACTAACGAAATACTATTAGACGCACCGAATTACGAAGTATTGCCTGACTAGCAATACGGGGTCATACTATTGATATTATGTTTGTGTTTTGGTTTTCATAACCATATTCATATAACGGTTTTTATTTGATTTTATACGACGTCATAAGACGTATTGTATGATGTTTTTACGACATTGGCTCGTATAATGATTTTTTTAGGCAAATGCCTATATGATTATTTTGATAAAGGTTTGTATAAAATGAATTTGGCTATTTTATGGCCTATTATAAAGATTTGTATAAAATGCTTTTGGCTATTTTACGGCCTATTACCATGATTTGTACGAATTGATTTTTGGTACTAATTTTACCAAAGTTATATTGATGGAATTTATTAAACTCTGTGAATTCACTCGGCGTTATCGCTGACCTTTTCTTTTAACATGTTTTATCTCAGGTACTTGAAGGTAATTCTCGGGAAGACGACAAGAATTCATGGCCTGCACTTAAACAATATTTTCCATTCAAACACTTTGTAAAACTTTAGTATGAAATGTAATGACTTGGGACCGATGTAACTTTAATGTTTATGAATGGAAATGATTTATTATTAAACGACGCGATTTTTATGCGTTGTCTATGATGTGAGTAATGTGCTATCCCGTAACACCAACGAGTCTTCCGCTGTATTGAGTTGTATAAATTTGGGGGTGTTACAGTTTGGTACCAGAGCTCTCGTTATAGAGAACGAAAGATTTTTAAAACCAAGGTTTTGAATAAAACTTTTCAAAATCTTTTAACTATAAACATTTTTCTAAAAATGTCTAAAATCTTTTGACTATAACGGTGCCGAAGAATTCCCGAGTTACCGACAAGGCCAGACTGAGAAGTGTTATTTTAATATATATATAACTTGGATTATATATATATGATGTAATTTGATTACATGATTGTTTGATGATTATTTTAATATTTATACGAGGTATTTATATGACGTCGATTGTCACAAGAAACCCTAAATCCCCTAGTAAATTAATCGAAGCTATTCTCGTAGGAATTCTAGCTATCCTAGATCTAAACCAAGTTGCGGATATTTATGATCCCAACAAATGGTTGATATTCGTAGAAATGTAGATATTAGTTGATTGTGATATTGAAAAAGAATTAGCGAGATTAAAACTGATATCGATGTCATGACGATCTTTCCTTATAGAGTAGAGTTTGACAAAAAGTTACCACCTAGAAAGATGTCATCTGATTCGTTGTCATCCAATTCTTAAATTGAAATCGAAAGGGTAAATGTTGCACTTGAGGCTGTTATTGGAACCATTACCCAAAAGCCTCATGCCACTAATACCTTTCTGAGAAGTCTAGTTGAATGATCGAGTCATTTCATACTAGTGACTCATTTGATAATTGTTGTTGTAAGAGATATAGGATTGGAAATTAAGTGTTGATTTATATTGAGATTGTATTGCCTTTACAAGGCCGAAGAATAAGATTGAAAGTATTGGAATATGAGGTAGGATATTGAATTGAGTATAAAATTGGTTGAAATTTGAATAAAGTAAAATTTAACCCGTATGGAATGTGAGATTATTAATAGAAGTTGTTAAGTTCTGTGATTGAATTATAAGGTTTTAATTGATTGTAGGTTTGTGTTAAAGGTTGTTCCTAGGCCATGGTCCACTAACGAGGATGCCCAGTGTCCAAGAAATGAATTGAAGAAATCTTCTTCTGAATTGAGACCGATGGATCTTCTGGGACATGTGGAACACCTAATGACTCCTGTAGATTAGTATTCATTGTGGTATCTTTTAAAAATCCCTAACTTAACTGAGATATCAGTTGGTAGGATGAGTTCTGAGAATTGTATGACATAGTGACGCGTAATGTGTTACGGTACAATTTTGACTTGTTTGTGATTAATGAAAAGACTACCTTTGATCGCTAAATTCTACACGTATCGATGTTATCTATCCTTTATTGCTTCATCCTAATGCTCGCATTAGTGATGCAACCATTGAACAAGTACTCATCTCGAATTGAGTTACGTTGTAGATTATTCTCTTTGTATTCCTGAGTGCCATCGAGATCATGAACCTCATGATTATTTGGCTAAGCTCATTTCCTGATATATATTGAAGTTAGTTCTTGGTGAACATCTTTCCATCACTCTTTTGCAGATCACACATTGTTTTTATAAAGTTAAAACAGTATCCCTTGAGAAAATTTGAATTTTCATCACTATATGGATTATTTAAAAGTGAGATTTATAAGTGATTGTTAATGAAATGAAGTTGTTTATGAGACGCTTTGGAAAACTTAACTGTTTCCATAACAAAGAAAATCTTTGTAAATTTATTCTTGATCCTTATTTAAGAATTAAGCATGAAAATGTTTTTATTATAAACATAATGATAAAATTTTGACGAACTGAGTATTGCATCGTTAATCTTGAAATTGTATATAGTTGCGCGCCTACATACAATTTTGGAATGGACCATGCAAGGCTGATTAGTAGTCACCATAAAATTAATGAATAAACACTACATTTTCTTTGAAGATTGTGAAAGAATAAATTTTATGAGATCTGCAAGAAGTGAAAAATAAGGACATAGTGTTAGGGACACCTACATATGTGCCTGTAGCATCTATTCTTCTGAGTCGAATTTACTCATCTGTGGAAATTGTCTTATTTGACAATTGACAATTCTTTCTTGACCAATTCTCCCGTAGTGAGATTCTTAGGAAAAGTATCTGATTACCGAGTGTTGATACCCGACTGGATGTATTGACGTTCTTATCATTTCTTATGATTTGATTTCATTTGAATGACCTGGGTAACGATCCGAGGAGCTTTCGAATGCGTACTCAAATTAATGAAAACATGGGATATATTTATATTCGTTAGATGTTTTCATCTGTATCTGATTTGAAATTCTCTCGCATAGATTATGCGTTGACCTTACTCTTTTAATGGTAGTTGTGTCTCCATGTATCCTTGAATTTGCGAAGGATTATGAGTTATTATTAGTCTTTTGAGAAGTTCACATCTTATCAACGGCAATAAAACTGGAAAGTTGGTAATGCCAGTAGAATGGATTGATTGATTATGACATGACGACATTGTCTTAATTGATGGGAACTCGAGTAGAATTCCCCTAAATGATAAGATGCTGATTATCAAAAGTGATCTAAATAATTTTTGGTGGATGACGATATCCTGTATTTAGACTTAAAATTATAACGTGAATAGTTGTGAATTAGTCATAGATATTATAATCTAGAAAGAACATAATATGAATTTATTAAAAGATATTTCTGTTATCTAAAACTTTAGGAGGTATTTGTTGGTGAATTACCTAGACTTTTGCCATTAAGGCAAGTTGAAATTAGTATTGATTATATTCCCGGTGCTGCACTTGTGGCGTGTGCACTATACGTCAGCACCATCTAAATTAAAGGAATTACCGTACAACTGAGAGTTGTCGGAGAAAGATTTCATTATATCAAGCCTGTCATCATGAAGAGCTATGGTGTTATCATTCCTTATATTTATAAATTACTGTGAACTGAGTAAATTGACAATCGAAAACGATATCCATAACTCGAAATGGAAGATTTGTTCGATCATTTACAAGGTTTTAGCGTATGTTTTAAAGATTTGATTCACGGCATGGTTATCATCAACTTCGCATCTGCGGAAAAGATTATCTATTCCAATCACTACATCCGATACTTGTAATGAACGTTATGAGTTTCACGTGATGCCGTTTGGATTGACTAACGCACATGTAGTATTCATAAATTTGGTGAATCACGTGTGTTTGTTGTAATTTGATAAATTCATGCTCGTGATCATTAAGGACCATTTATTTGTTTATAAGAATAAGAATGGGTTAATAATTAATTATAGATTGCCCTGAATTGGCCGAATAATGAAAACCTGTATCTTAAATATTTAACATATGACTTAAGACTTAATATTTTACATGATTTAACCATGTGATTAATAGATGATGGAATATATTGACTCTTTACAAATTAAGAGCCCTTTTAAGACTTTGAGTATTGCTAAAAAGAAAATGGAAATATGTTTTGACAAATGTATTAACAAAGGATGTTTAAAGGGATTACTCCCTTATACACAAACCATTTACTAAACTTCTGTTTAGGGGTAAATGTTTGTGTATACCTCAAGATAACTTAAGAAGGATTGAGTAAAACCATTTATACCATAACCTGAAAACTTAAAACGAAAATTTCTGCTTTTCAACTAAGAAAACTTTGACCAAAGTATAAATAAAGGTTTTTCGAACATTTACGAATCTTATTAAATATTTTCGATAAATCAACAAAAATCTTGTTAATTAAATTCAAATTTATTTTGAACATTTTATAATTTGTCGAACTAGGAAATTTAAAATTTTACGTTTACGTTTCATAAAAATTTAAATATCTAACCTTTAATTACTTGTAATACTTATCGACGCTTAAAACGTCGGATTGAGAAAAACTGATAAAAATGATAGATGAAACGAAACTAAAACATAGAAAATGTGAAGAAATGATTATTGAATAAATACAGTTATGATATTTTTTTCATCAGGGGAAAGTGAACATAATTACTGACGCATAATACAGAAAGAATATTTGAGTGAATTGTGAACATGATAATTATATCATCATGAGAGGTGAATATAGATACCGACATATTATATAGAAAGTATAAAGATTCCATTAAGATATATTTCTTAATAATGAAGGTGCAATATAAATTGCCGAACAATTTAAAATATAACCGATGCTTATAAAAGGGATAATATAGTTAAAAAAAAGGGGGTTCGCGGATAATGTGAACAATTAAAATTGAGAAGCCGACAGCGTTAAATGTTTTAAAGACCACTTATGGTTGCCTAAATATGAAGGATTGTGAGATATAGTTATATTGGAACTTTGTAAGTATAAGTATTCTATTTATGTCATTTATGACTAAAAGTATCTTTGTCTGAAGAAGTTATACTAATGGCAAATTATGAAGGCAGACATCGCCTCATACATTAGTAAACGCCTAGCTATTGCAAAGGTCATCATCTGAATTTGATTCGATTTGGGTCATCGTCGACAGACTGACCAAATCTGCTAATATCATTCCCGTTAATGATAAATGCAAAAGAGTTATGTAAACATAGTGTGCTTGTATCAAACATCTTTATCAAGATCCTCGCTTCGCAACTAATTTCTAGAGATTTGCTCAGAAATCATTGAGAACGAACCTTGATGAGAGTACTATGTACCACCCCAAATCGAAGGGGCGAGGTAAAGTAACAATACAAAATACTATAAGCATTGTTCTATGTTTGAGTGATTGACCTTTGGCAATAGACCGTATAATCGTTTTCCTTTGGGGAGATTATCCTTGATAATCATCGTATTAGGATTGAGATCGAATCTTGTTAGAATCTAAATGTTAGAGCATCTGTAAGCCAGGGTTGAGATGAAGACACCCGACATACACCCATTGTGAGTTGGACATGTCTTTTAGGTTTAAGGTTTCCTATGATGGCAAACCTAACCTTACAAAATACCCGACCCGTGAAATCTGAAATGATTGTTGAAATTAGGATCTGATTATTGACAGCCGGTAGTGGGCAAGAGGTTATGTGAATGTGAAATGTAGATCTTGAAGTGCCAAATGGGTAGCGAAGTTATGCCACAATTTTTAACCTTGGAAAAATGAATTCATGATCTGACAAATCATGGGATATAAGTCCCCGTTGTATGGGACCATTGAGATGATATAAAAGATTGGTTTGAAAGGCATATAAGTTGGATCTACCCCAGGACTTCAAAGACTGCGTGAATTATGTTTCGTATATCGAACTTGATGGAATATCTATCAAGTGAGAATCTGATTATTCTTAGTAGAGCTTAGATCGGCGAAAAGTTGCATTCATCAGAAACCCGTGAACATCATGGATAGAGAAAGTAAGTCAACATTTAGCCTGATCTTATTTCCGTAGTTATGTTTGATGAAACTCACGTATTGTAACGAATTGCACTTGTGAGAAAAGACCAAATGTGGAGGAAATACCCACATGGCTTTAACTCTATAAGAAGCGAGTAGTAAGGTAAGATGATCTTTGAGGACAAAGATCCTGTTTAGGGGTAAATGCTGTGACAATCCGTCAATTTATGGTTGATATTTTATTCTCAATATTATTTAAAAACAATTTACAATATGAACTCACATATTTTTGGGAAGAAATTTGGATTTACGTCTTGGAGTAGCATCGACTACGTCTAAACCGGAGGATTCAACGTTACGTGCTTACGTTTACATACACCGTCTTTGGAGACAGTCCGACATTTCAGAAAATAAATTTGTCCATGAATATTATTTTGGAGTTTTAAATTTGTGTTGGTTCATAAACTCACAAATTTACGAGAAGAGATTAGGACTTTCGATTTTATTTTAACGTCCTTTACGACTAAACCGGAAACCTTAGGATTACGTATTTACGTTTTCGAACTCCGTTTTTGATGAGACAATTTTTATTGGATTCGTTTTGTCCGTTGATTCATAATTTATAAAAACGTTTTTCGTAAAACGACCCGAGGGCACGCAAATCAAGGAAACTAGAATCGAGGAATACTCGTAAATTAGTGGGATGAGACAAGATAAATCTTGCCCCACCCCACTAGCATGGGATGGCCAAAAGGGACACCACATCAAAGATGTGGCACCCTTGTAAACTACTAGCTTACACTTGTAAGCTTAGCCTAATTTTTAAGGCAACTTTCTATCAAAACCACTTGCACAAACAAAACCATTTCTCATTCATGCAAACCACCTCAAAATCCTCTCATATCTCTCTCTTAGTTCGTCCATAGCTCACCCTAAACACCCTAATTTGATCAAAATTAACCACAAAATCTCATGTTATTCATATACATGTTGATGCCCTTTTGAAGCCCTATTGATTGGTGCAAGTTATAACATCCAAGGAGGAGTTTCTATGGAGTCTTGAGGCTGATTTTCCACAAGGAGTTTATGAAGATTGGTGATCATGAAGATGGTCTTGGTGCATCACAAGTATCTCCATCAAAATCCATGTTTTGATCACAACCTACATCATCATGGTGGTATAAAGATTGTCCTCCTCATCTTCTTATTATTTGGATTATGTAAACATGTATTTTATTTTCTATTGTATATGTATATGATGATTATATGATGATAAAAATGTTATGTGGGGATTTGGTGTTGATAAATATGATTAAAAAGGTGAAAAACTATAAGAAACAAGGTTAAAATCTTGATTAATTTACATGGCTGTATAAAACAGTAAAGAAACAGGTCATGGACTGATAAAATGATGAAGTAGAATGTATTTACAGTAAGCTATGGGTCTTGTACACATGTGAGAGTTGGCCATGCAATGGAATCAAAATAATGAGTGAGATATGATCAAAACAAGTTTAGGGTATAAATCTGAGGTTATTGTTTTGGACGATTTTTAGAAAATACTTAGAAAATGATTCAACAGTAGCTATAGAAGAGTTAAATGTAGCACATATCATTTAGTTTATGTGATAAAAATTTGAGCTTCTATCTCCATATAGAACTCAAGATATGGCAGTTTTGGTGAAAGTGAAGATAAAAATCTGATTTTGGAAAATAAAGTATAATACTATTATATAAGCACTCAAAAATTATATTGTATAAAATGTAAAGTTAAAACCCACTAACTCTTGGATTCTATTTATATAAATATGTAAAAGGTGGAATAAGTATATAAATTATAAAAATGGTAGTGGAATAACACTTATAAGTTATAAAACTATAAACTTGATTTTTACGACTTTTTCGGCTATCGCCGTAAAATTAACGTTTTTGTTAAATAAAACTTAGATGGTCGGACCCGTCTAATGTAAACTTTATAAAACTTATATACTGATATATAAACATGTATAACAAGTAAAAACCGATAAAACCCGAACTATAGGACATACGGACGTTAACGGACTAAATTAACGTTATTGGACTAACAATACAACAAAAATGGACAAAAACACTTATAAACTTATTATTGGGCTTAACTCATTTGGGCCCAACTTGAAAGTTTAAATACTGATAATATAAGTATGAAATGGATTAATACAAGTTAATAAACTTATAATAGGCTTATTGGACCTAAAATACGTAAAAAGGTAAAACTAGTAAACTAGTATCAAAGTTATCGACATATAACACTAAAATGAGTAAACGAAAATATGTAAACCCACTTGATCATCATATATATATAATCATCATATATATACATAATTGTTATTTTTATAAGTCATTGGACATGAGTCTAAGACGAGTATTATTTGTTTAGGTTTCTGTGATTGAAGCACGTACCGTACATCCAAATCGCCGATAATCGTCTTCCCACATCAACGTGAGTTCATAGCCTCGCACTCTTTTAAATGTTTTTATAAATGTTTTATAAACCCGCGAGGGAGATAACATGTTAGTATTTTTATAAATTAGGACACCATTTGTCCCGATTGTTTGTTTATTGATTTGGACCCGAATGATTGAATGACCCGATTGTATGACCCGATAAATGATTAAAGGACCCGATAGATGAAATTATATGGATTATTAAAGTTAGGTTATGTCACTAAAAGTCCCATTAGCATGAATTGTGAACTACCGGGATTTGGTAGACGCTTATGCATTTAATAGTACTATTTGGGGACGATCACCCCAGTTCGCGCCTTGACGGTTGATCCCCGTCGTGCCACATTGATTGGTAAGCGAATTTATGTATGAGAAGATTTCCATAGCGTGACCTTTGTGACGACACGCTACTTTAGATGGGAAAAATTGGTATCGGGTTAGCTACCCGTTGTTGGTTTAGTAAGGTAACAATGTCATGCGGCTTATAATAATCCAAAACTAACGAAATACTATTAGACGCACCGAATTACGAAGTATTGCCTGACTAGCAATACGGGGTCATACTATTGATATTATGTTTGTGTTTTGGTTTTCATAACCATATTCATATAACGGTTTTTATTTGATTTTATACGACGTCATAAGACGTATTGTATGATGTTTTTACGACATTGGCTCGTATAATGATTTTTTTAGGCAAATGCCTATATGATGATTTTGATAAAGGTTTGTATAAAATGACTTTGGCTATTTTATGGCCTATTACAAAGATTTGTATAAAATGCTTTTGGCTATTTTACGGCCTATTACCATGATTTGTAGGAATTGATTTTTGGTACTAATTTTATACCAAAGTTATATTGATGGAATTTATTAAACTCTATGAATTCACTCGGCGTTATCACTGACCTTTTCTTTTAACATGTTTTATCTCAGGTACTTGAAGGTAATTCTCGGGAAGACGACAAGAATTCATGGCCCGCACTTAAACAATATTTTCCATTCAAACACTTTGTAAAACTTTTGTATGAAATGTAATGACTTGGGACCGATGTAACTTTAATGTTTATGAATGGAAATGATTTATTATTAAACGACGCGATTTTTATGCGTTGTCTATGATGTGAGTAATGTGCTATCCCGTAACACCAACGAGTCTTCCGCTGTATTGAGTTGTATAAATTTGGGGGTGTTACACATAAGGTACGGATTTCCCGTCCTCCAGTAAGGACAACTTCTTCCTTTATTATGCAGCCAACTGTTTTCCCCAGTAGTTACAGAGTAAATGCTTATGTTTTGTTAGTTACCTTAGCCATATACATGCATGACCAGTTTCACCTAGTTATGGAGGTACCATAACCATAACACTAGAGGCACTAGTGTTATGACTTCACCACGGCGGAGTGATAGCTCGTGGCGTTCCTTTTAGTTATTTGGCCATTGTTATATTATTGTTATCATGTGGGGCGTATGGGTGCATCCTAGGTTTAGTTTCAGTCAGGATTTCATGGTGAATGTGGTGTGTGCCTTGCATCCTTCACAAGGAGCTGATCCCTCCTATCCATTACCATATTAATTAGAGGCATCCCCTCTAATTTGCATGACGAGGTCACCCCTCCAAGTATTCATGCACGTTGTTGACCTTATGACCTATATTGGCTTATAGTATATTAAACTAATACATATTTTCATAAGTAAACATAAGCCATAATTTCAGAATATAAAACTAGATTATAAACATGTTCTAGGTTTTCCAGGACTTATTCATTTTCGTTGCTTTTCATGTTTTATATTTCTTTCCTATATTATGTCATTCATGCTATGTAATATATCCGTTCACTGAGCGTATTGCTCAGCCGTTACTTTCTTTCCATGTCCCAAAACGGCAGGTAACTAAGGTTAGACCGGAGCATTTGGAGGACGCATAGGATGGGAGCTACCTTAGACTTCTTCTCCTCATGCCTTCATATATTTATGCTTGTTTAGTCTTCCTTTAGTTCATTTATTTTATTTATGTTTTGGGCTTATGTTTAGGAACCGATGTTTGATTCCGGTTATCCCTTTGGTCATGTATGTTTATGACATATTATCTTGCATGCTTTGATGACAGGCCATAATTATCCTGTGATATTTCCATTTATCAAAATGGGGTGTTACATATGATATTTTAGCTTATATCATATATGATAAAATATATCATATATGATATTTTACTAACAGGTAATACTAAATTTGTTCAGCGAGGTTAAGCCATAAAACCTCTATAATTAATGAAAATAAGCTAATAAGTTAGCTTATAATTCATCATAATAACAATGGTGATAATTTATAAGCTTATTCCCATTAATCATCTAATAAAAAAGATAACACACCAATAATCACATCAAAATAAGCTTATTTGCATCAAATAAGTTAAAAAGATATAAATGATGATGATATAACCTGGTTATTTGTTCTTTAATAGCATCGACATCTTTGTCTTTATTTTTAACGCATTTGTTGATGATTTTTGATTTGTGTATGTTTTAGTATGTGTTTTGGATCGAGACGATGATTGAATAAGCTTGTGTGTGTGTTTTTAATGTGTGTGTGTGTTAGATCTGGGAAAAGAGATGGGGGTGAGATGTATTTGGGTGCTGGGTGGGTGGGTGGGTTTAAAATGACGAAATTGCCCCTCCGCTTTTTTAATTAGAAAATAATATTTAATCTGAGCTGTTGATTTTTTTATAGATGGAAGGTGGGGATTGGTACCCTTGTATCCAAGGGATACAAGCTATCCAATATAACTCTTCTCTAATAATAATAACGCGAAGAGTGGTGCTTTTATCTTTAATAGAGTTAGTTTTTGCATTTAGAAAGGAGTGGGAGCACAACTTGTATCTATACTCTCTTTCAACTTTGGGTAATTTTTTTATAAATAATAATTATTATTATTATTATTATTATTATAATTATGAAGAAATTGGCAGATATATATTTCACACATGTTACTCAAATGGCTGAATCTACTTTTTCCTTATCTACTCGATAGATGGCTTTATGAAAGTCTCAAATGGAGGACCATACTTCTGATTGGCTTAGGGTGGTTCCGATTTCTGGTCTGGGAAAGACTATGAACCCTAGGACTTACCGATGTGTATTATGCTATCGGTTAGGTGTTCCCTTATTTTCTGTTCCAAAGTCGTGCTCAGCTTGTTCCAGGGTCTTTACAGGGGATATTTATGGTGATCATGCTATATCGTGTGCTGGTATTGTTGGTATTAAACATCGGCATAACGTTGTGAGAGATACCCTTGTTGACATTTGTGTTCGGTCAGGGGGTTCAGTGGGTAAAGAGGTTGATATTGGACTGGGTGGAGGCCGGGACAAACCATTACGCCCAGCTGATATGTTGCTTTACTCGTGGGATAGAGGTACTGATATATGTGTGGATCTCACAGGGTCATCTCCCTTGACGCAATCTGGGATGGTTGATATTGTTCCAGGCCGTGTAGTGATTGAGGCAGCAAAGCGTAAACGTGTCAAGTACGAGGTTAAGTGCGCGGATATTGGATACGGTTTTCTCCCTTTCTCTTTCTCTTCATTTGGAGATCTTAAGAAGGATGTTGTGAGCTTACTGAAGTGGATCCGAAGTTTTTCCATGACTCAAGATCTTGGAGAACGTGTTGCTATTTACATTTTTAATAGGATTAGTTTCGCTATAGCTAAAGGAGTGGGGGCCTAGATAGTATCTCGGCTCCCCACTAACTTTTTGTAAATCCTATTATTCTAATAAAGTGATGTTGAAAAAAAAATATAAAAATAATAATAATAATAATAATAATTAGTTATGGTTTCTCCCCTTTTCGTTTTCTTGTTATTATACTATCTTATAAAAGAGATTAGACGCCCTTTTCTTCATTTAATGCCAAAAAATTAAGTAATACAACAAATACAATATAATGTACAACATATTAATACAGTAAAAAAATCATATTTAAGTAATACAAGATTTTAATGCATATGTACAACTTTCAATCTCTCATATATACAATGTATTTAACCATACTTAATCAATACATAATTAATAATACAATTAAAACACTCCATCACCATAGTTTACAAGTAAAACAACACATTTTACAAATCTCCTTCATCATATTTTTCTCCATTTTTCCTTTCAATCATAAGTAAAAACCATTTTTAGGTTGATCTTCTCATTCAAATATTCAAAAGAGTTATGTCAATTCTCGCACTTAATTGAGTTTTAAAAATAAAGTTACACATATTACATATACGTCATAAGTAATAATATCCTTATATCAAAATTACGTTTTTGAGACATATTTTTAGGTGAAAACTATCGTCATTCATAAGTTATTGCTATGAAAGACGAATAACCGAATAACATATTACTCGCAAGAAAATTTAGTCGCATGATACCCGCCACCACATCGTACGAATACCCTGCTACGGTATTTACTACTCTATTTTAACAAATTAATTATTGATCTTAAACCTTAATAGCCCAAGCTTAGTTTACTTGAAAGTAAACATTAATTTTGCGACTGCACTGATTTTTTATTTTTTTGACTTAGTTTACATATAAAGTAAAGATTATTTAAAATATTTTTTTAATCTAATTTGATGGGCAAAATTATTTGAAAAAGATAAAACTTTTTATAGAATAAATTGTTTAATATGCATAAATAGGAGTTACGATTGAAGTACGCAACTGTATGAATAAATTAATTCTTGTTTGAGTTTTAGTTCATTATTTTTACTAACGATTGACCATTGATTTAAACAAACATATCTCATAAACTAAGAAAAGATCATCAACATCGGCTTTCTACTATCTAAGTTATTCGCAATTGGGTGGCTACGAATAAAGTTAAATCTCAGAAACTAAGAAAAGATCATCAACATCGGCTTTCTACTATCGATGCTAAGGTTGACAAAGGATGTGCTAGTGAGGAGGATTTTATCAATCGTAAACATTCTTTAACCATCTTGGGTGATCTCGATCGTGTTGAGGTTAAGGACTTATCTCAAAAAGCCAAAATTAAGTGAGCGCTCGAGGGTGATGAGAACACTAGCTTTTTCCATAGTATGTTGAAGAAAAAAAGGCGCCAAATGGCTATTAAAGGCATTCTTAGAAATGGTGAGTGGATTGAGGATCCAATTCATGTTAAGGCTGAACTCTTACATCCCTTTAGTACCCGCTTCCAACAGCCTATTGGGATCCCTCCATCCTTAGACGCTGTTTCGTTCATTCCTCTCTCCTCCACACAATGTGAATATTTGGAACAGCAGGTTTCTCGGGATGAAATTAAGAGAGTCGTATGGGATTGTGGGGGAGATCGTGCGCCGAGTCCAGATTGTTTTACTTTCAATTTTTTCATTACTTTCTGGGATCTTTTAGAAGATGACGTGGTTCGCTTTGTCCATGAGTTCTTCCGCACAAATACCTTCCCTCAAGGTTGTAACTCTTCCTTTATCGCTTTGATTCCGAAAGTTTCAAGTGCTAAGTTTGTCACTGATTTTCGCCCCATTAGTCTTATTAGATGCCAATATAAAATAATTGGCAAAATTTTAGCCAATAGACTTAGCATGGTTATTGGTAGTTGCATTAGTTCGGTGCAATCATCCTTCGTCCAAGGGAGGAATATCCTTGATGGTCCTCCTATCTTAAATGAAGTTTTGTCATGGTACCGTGACCGTAAGAAACAACTCATGGTTTTCAAGGTAGATTTTGAGAAGGCATTTGACTCTTTAAGATGGGATTTTCTGGATTTGGTTATGGAGAAGCTCGGTTTTGGTCTTAAATGGCGTTCGTTGATTAATGGTTGTCTACGTAATGCTCGATCTTCGGTCTTAGTTAATGGTTACACTACGGTCGAGTTTGAATTATTTAAAGGCCTCAAACAAGGTGATCCCCTTTCTCCATTTCTTTTTATTTTAGCTATGGAAGGTTAACATGCCTTTACTTGCAAGGCTGAAGCGTTAGGTCTCTTCAAAGGAGCTTCTATTGGGCACGATAATATGAATATTTCGCAACTTATGTATGTTGACGATGTCATATTTTTTGGTGAGTGGTCTTGGAAAAATTCTCATAATCTGATATGTATGCTTCGGTGTTTCTACTTAATTTCTGGCCTTAAAACTAATGTTCTCAAAAGTAGTGTCCTTCGTATTTGTGTTTCTGACCGAGAGGCTTCTTATATGGCGAATGTTATCGGATGTGGGGTGGCTAAACTTCCTATGAAATATCTTGGTGTTCCCGTGGGTTGTAATATGACCAGATGTTTATATTGGAATGATATTATTCGGAAGTTATCCTCTAAACTCAACTTGTGGAAAGCTCGGCTTCTTTCGGTTGGAGGTCGCCTCTCATTAATTAAAACATTTCTTGGTAATCTTCCCACTTATTATATGTCAATTTTTATGATGCCGGTTTCTGTTCGTAAGAAATTAGAGTCTATGCGCAATAAATTCTTTATTGGTGGTGACCAAGATGAGAAAAAAATGACATCGGTTAAGTAGAATAAGTGCTTAGAGAGCAAGAAGAATGGAGGGCTTGGTATAGGTAGTATATTTGGTCTTAATGTTGGGCTCTTGTTTAAATGGATTTGGCGTTTTTTGAGCAGACCTAGCGATCTTTGGGCTCGAGTGTCACACCCCACCATGGCGGAATATAGGGTGCGACGTATGGATATCATCACAACAACAGCGTGTATATAGAGAGAACTAAATGAAATTGAAATATCATAAATGGCGACACAAATGTCGTGACAATATCTCAACAATGCAGGCGTCTAGGTAAGTAGGTAACATGCCTACCTCCTACCAAAGACATACAAATGAACAAACATCAAACATATAGGTACAACAAAGTTTACTTAATCAAAACATAAAATAAAATCTAAGAGGAAAGGGATTCCTCCTAATGCTATCCTAGCAGCCTCTATACTTTAGCCACTTCTAACCTCATCCTTCTCTACTACCTCACCTGAAAATGACACTAAAATCTGTCAACATAAAGTTGGTGAGAACATAGGTTTAAGTTATCTAGAACATCATAAGAAACCTTGACATCCGCTGTAAATAAGTTGAAGAAAAACAATTTATAGTAATGGACCATAATGTGATAATCATGTTACATGCATCCACAACAAAACTTAAACCAAGTACCGATCACATCTACAATTCACAAAGCACACTATAACAATCAAGAAGTATCCCGTCACACACACAAGAACACACACCATACTATCCAGATCTTTCCCACACCACCTGTGGAAGATGAACTATATCCCCGTCGAGATATCTTGCCTCCGAAGAGATGATGCACAAGAACTCAGGACGGATCGTGACCCACGAACCAAGAACTCAGGACGGATCGTGCCCCACGCTCCACACATCACAACTGGTCCCATAGACGCCCATACATCTATGTACCAATCCCAATCATAACACAATCAAGATTCATATATCAGAACACATATCAAAGCACCTATGAGAACACATAAGCACGCAAGTCACACAATAGCACATTTATGTCCACACATTTTAAAACATAGTACTAAATCATTTTAAGAACATTAGAAGTGTCATCTCCATCCCATACTAGAAAAACATTTAAAAACGTAGCAAAAATGAGACTATGAACTCACCTGATAGCACATCAAGCTAGCACTCCTGCAAACCTATAAAATCATACACGACACCCTTAGCTCAGGTCTTAACACCCAAGTTAAGTAACAATCAAGGAGATGAATCTAATTCCCCAATCCCCACTATCTAGTTCTCCTACTACAAGCTATTCTATATGTAAAAATTCAGTTTTTCCTGGTACGGTTTACTAGTCACTAAACGATCATATGAAATGAACTTAACACCACACTTGGTTCCTACCCTACTGGAGTTATGTTTTTATATGATCTAAGAACTCCAAAACCAATTTTACTTTCTACTTACACATTTAACCCTTCCGTTTAGTCTCTACGCCAAAAGTCGTTTTCACCAAAACTGATTTTTTGTACATGCTAAATGTTTGTCACCAAAATCCCGACCTAAACACCATAACTTTTATTGAAAACCTCCAGTACTTTCATATATATTATAAAGAGTTTCCAAATCAAGAAAACTTTGTATCTCATTCGTTTGGTTAGGTTTTGACTCAAATTCCCGAAATCCAAATTTATTCCTGAACTGCGCACTATTTTTGTAACAATTGTTTGACGACCTTCCTGAACTTCATTTTCGACAAACCTTACATTTTTGAAAAGTAGACTCTCTGAACTTAATTTTTAAAAAAAAAAAGAAACCCGACCAAAGATGCTACCTACTGCCCGGAACAGTCGACACAAGACAGCCCTAAAAATCAGACTGTTTTACGCCTTTATACACTAACCTTCTAAACATCATTAATTACCCCTAAATTATTAAACAAGAACCCTAAAATCATTAATAGATCTTAATTACTCTTTTTTTTAGAAAATTAATAAAACCCTAATCATCTCAATGATGGTTAATTAACATTACAATCATGATTAATTAATAAAAACATGAATTATATTAAAGTTAAATTGATCACTTACCTTGAATCAAGAAAATTAATAGAAACCCTAAAACCTTGTAGAAACACGTCCATTAAAAAAAGAGCTGGAGAAAATAATATGTTGTTTTGTATTTATACTAAAACAATAAGAATCCTAGCCCAGTACAAATAATACTTTCATTTTTTTTATTTTTTTCCTTTTTCTTTTTTCCACCATCCTTTATAAAAATTTTACCAAAAATAATATTTTTTTTATTTATTTTATTATTAAATTTGTTTTTAATAATTATTTCCTTAATTATATTTTTTTATTAATCCCTTAATTAATTAATTACACCTAAACCTTTAACTAGTCAATTTTACGAGATTATCGTAAAAATACGATTTACTATAATACTTATACGTACACATAAAATCCTAAAATAGCACCGCATTCTATCATAGTTACATCCAAGTGAACAAATGAGCATGAACTAACCCCATCATATCATTATATAATGCACCACGCAATACACGAACGAAGACTAACATCCAATCCAAGGCTCAAATATAAACAGAATGCTCGTAAACGCACACTAAGCACATAATCAAAGTCAAACAGTAAAAAGTGACAAATCCAAAATCTAGGGTTGTCACATCACTCCCTCCTAATAGAAATCTCGTCCCGAGATTTACTTCCAAAATCAAACTTATTCTCAGCAAACAAACGAGGATACATATCCTTGATAAAACCTTCACGTTCAAACGTGAACTCAGTTTATACTAAAATAATCTCAACGAACAACACATGAGCCTTAACAGTCCGCGAGGAAACTTATTAAAACCATAAAGTTATGTAACCAACCTAACTAAATCTCGCAACTCATCAAACAAGAACTGTGTTGAAACCAAGTTAGGATCCATCACATAACTCGACGGGTTTAAAAATGTCACCCCGATTTCAGTCTTACTCATAAATACCATAAATCAAAACTCATCAAGATATAACCATATGCTCTAAGGTCTAAATAAATCTCAAATTCTATCTGAACTCATCTCTATGTTAACCCTCCAAGTATTCATTAACCCAAAATACCCAAAACATAAGTTTAAACCATGTTGTCTGAAAATTAACCTTGAACTCGACACTTGTACAATTAGTTAGACTTAGCTACTGACCTCCATTTGCTAAACATTCTGAATATTTGAAAAGTACGTTCTGAGTACATAATTTTAGGTTTTTGAATCACCCAAAAAGCTTTAAAAACGAACAAGTTATGACAAAAACGATTTTTACCTAAAACCTGCCTAGGCATTAGCGACAGTTTCTTACAGTTTAGCGAAAGAATTTGACAGTTTAGCGACAGTTTCTGCCTACTCCGATTTATACCCAAAAAACGATTTTAAACCATAAGACCCCTTATTAATTACCAAATTCAAGCCCTAATTTATTTTAATTCTAGAAAATTAAAACTCTCACCCATCATATGATTAAATACATGATTTTAACATATTTAATTTAATAAGAACAAAAACTCTAACTAAATAACAATAACTTTAGGTGATCAAAACCAAAATATTTTAAAATAAACAAGCCATGCTCATATGTTAAAGAATTTATATTTCACCTTATTTCAAGCACGTTTTCGACACTTTACCCTTATTTTATCAACTACCAACAACTATTTTAACTATTTGCAAATTTCATTTCTTTTACCACGTAAGACTCAAAATAAAAGATATCGTTACCCCAAATAAACAAAGACAATGGAATTCTTAAACTATCTCAATAACATTTACGCTAAAATTACCGTACAAACGAACACCTGAAATGAGGACTCGATAAATGTGCTATTACGGAAGTTAAACAAATCGAAGAGGAACAAGCTAGCAAACCATCCCAAGAATATAACCGGTAAGTAGAAGGGAATTATTCATAGGCATATGCATACGTACACTCAAATTCATCCAGCATATACTATAAACAAGCATGTATTAACCCTCTTTCATGCAACCATATTTAGGAATCCATTGATGTCTTGGTACTTGTATAACTATGTTGGCCACCATACTTATACAAGTCCCCTTTCACCAATGCACTCCCTCCTATGATGACACTTATAAGAATTAATACTACACATAACACATCGGTCTACCAACTCAAATAAGCACATAGATCCTACAACTCATATAAGCACATAACCACAACATAAAATAAGGTCCAAAATCCATGTATTAAAATAACGTAGCCAATGCATGAAACATATAAACTCGTAATCCAACTGAACCACCGTAGACAAAATTCAAAATGTATAAAGAACATGAAAACGTAATTAAAGGAAATCCAACAATGACTAGCGTATACGACTATAGTTCAACCCGCACTATTCAAAATTCGAAAAGAAAATAACATGTAGCTAAGTATGAACTTACTATGGTTCAATTCATACTAGTCAAAACATCGCAATAAATAACATCCAAACACATCAATTAATATAAAATACCCACATACTCCTATGACGCCTATATGCAGAGACCCTTAAGCTATAGACTAGGCTACACGACTAGGCAACCTAATTCTCTATAACCATTGTCTCTGATACCATTCTGTCACACCCCACCATGGCGGAATATGAGGTGTGACGTATGGATATCATCGCAACAACAGCGTGTCTATAGACAGAACTAAATGAAATTGAAATATCATAAATGGCGACACAAATGTCGTGACAATATCTCAACAATGCAGGTGTCTAGGTAAGTAGGTAACATGCCTACCTCTTACCAAAGACATACAAATGAACAAACATCAAACATATAGGTACCACAAAGTTCACTTAATCAAAACACAAAATAAAATCTAAGAGGAAAGGGATTCCTCCTAATGCTATCCTAGCAGCCTCTATACTTTAGCCACTTCTAACCTCATCCTTCTCTACTACCTCACCTGAAAATGACACTAAAATCTGTCAACATAAAGTTGGTGAGAACATAGGTTTAAGTTATCTAGAACATCATAAGAAACCTTGACATCCGCTGTAAATAAGTTGAAGAAAAACAATTTATAGTAATGGACCATAATGTGATAATCATGTTACATGCATCCACAACAAAACTTAAACCAAGTACCGATCACATCTACAATTCACAAAGCACACTATAACAATCAAGAAGTATCTCGTCACACACACAAGAACACACACCACACTATCCGGATCTTTCCCACACCACCTGTGGAAGATGAACTATATCCCCGTCGAGATATCTTGCCTCCGAAAAGATGATGCACAAGTACTCAGGACGGATCGTGCCCCACGAACCAAGAACTCAGAACCAAGAACTCAGGACGGATCATGCCCCATGCTTCACACATCACAACTGGCCCATAGACGCCCATACATCTATGTACCAATCCCAATCATAACACAATCAAAATTCATATATCATAACACATATCAAAGCACCTATGAGAACACATAAGCACGCAAGTCACACAATAGCACATTTATGTCCACACATTTTAAAACATAGTACTAAATTATTTTAAGAACATTAGAAGTGTCATCTCCATCCCATACTAGAAAAACATTTAAAAACGTAGCAAAAATGGGACTATGAACTCACCTGATAGCACATCAAGCTAGCACTCCTGCAAACCTATAAAATCATACAAGACACCCTTAGCTCAGGTCTTAACACCCAAGTTAAGTAACAATCAAGGAGATGAATCTAATTCCCCAATCCCCACTATCTAGTTCTCCTACTACAAGCTATTCTATACGTAAAAATCTAGTTTTTCCCGGTACGGTTTACTAGTCACTAAACGATCACATGAAGTGAACTTAACACCACACTTGGTTCCTACCCTACTAGAGTTATGTTGTTATATGATCTAAGAACTCAAAAAACCAATTTTACTTTCTACTTACACATTTAACCCTTCTGTTTAGTCTCTACGCCAAAAGTCGTTTTGACCAAAACTGATTTTCTGTACATGCTAAATGTTTGTCACCGAAATCCCGACCTAAACACCATAACTTTTATTGAAAACCTCCAATACTTTCATATATATTATAAAGAGTTTCCAAATCAAGAAATCGTTGGCTATCTCATTCGTTTGGTTAGGTTTTGACTCAAATTCCCGAAATCCAAATTTATTCCTGAACTGCGCACTGTTTTTGTAACAATTGTTTGACGACCTTCCCTAACTCCATATTCGACAAACCTTACATTTTTGAATAGTAGACTCTCTGAACTTAATTTAAAAAAAAAAGAAACTCGACCAAAGATGCTACCTACTGCCCAGAACAGTCGACACAAGACAGCCCTAAAAATCAGACTGTTTTACGCCTTTATACACTAACCTTCTAAACATCATTAATTACCCCTAAATTATTAAACAAGAACCCTAAAATCATTAATAGATCTTAATTACTATATTTTTACAGAAAATTAATAAAACCCTAATCATCTCAATGATGGTTAATTAACATTACAATCATGATTAATTAATAAAAACATGAATTATATTAAAGTTAAATTGATCACTTACCTTGAATCAAGAAAGTTAATAGAAACCCTAAAACCTTGTAGAAACACGTCCATTAAAAAAAGAGCTGGAGAAAATAATATGTTGTTTTGTATTTATACTAAAACAATAAGAATCCTAGCCCAATACAAATAATATTTTCCTTTTTTTATTTTTTTCCTTTTTCTTTTTTCCACCATCCTTTATAAAAATTTTACCGAAAATATTTTTTTTTATTTTATTATTAAATTCGTTTTTTAATAATTATTTCCTTAATTATATTTTTTTTATTAATCTCTTAATTAGTTACTCCTAAACCTTTTAACTAGTCAATTTTACGAGATTATCGTAAAAATACGATTTACTATAATACTTATACGTACACATAAAATCCTAAAATAGCACCGCATTCTATCATAGTTACATCCAAGTGAACAAATGAGCATGAACTAACCCCATCATATCATTATATAATGCACCACGCAATACACGAACGAAGACTAACATCCAATCCAAGGCTCAAATATAAACAGAATGCTCGTAAACGCACACTAAGCACATAATCAAAGTCAAACAGTAAAAAGTGACAAATCCAAAATCTAGGGTTGTCACATCGAGTTATTCGGTGCGTTTATCGGTCCTCAGAAGGTATTTATAATGGCATTACTCGTCGTTCCAGTTTTAGCTCATGGGGAACTATTCTATCCTTCATCAAAAACTTAATGCACAAATGTATTGATCTTATTTCCTTTTGTTCTAGGAAGATTGGGGATGGGGAATCCACGAGGTTCTGGTATGATGCTTGGTGTGGGATTTTTCCTCTTAAAGAGCAATATCCTCGTATCTTTATGCTTGATATGGAAAAAGATTGCTTAGTATCAAATCGGGTCTCTCTTCTTGATTGGAATACCGTCCTCAGGCGAGTTTCGAGAGGTGGAGCTGAAATGTCTCAATTTGTTGCTTTGCAAGATGCTATTGGTAATATTTCCCTCGCGGGGCAATGTGATTCTTGGAAATGGTCGATTGATGGTTCCGCCGGTTTCTCCGTTGCGTCCGTTCGTACTCTAATAGATCATCATACCTTAGACATGGATCATGAGGCCACTCGTTGGATAGGTCCATTCCTATCAAAGTGAATGTTTTCTTGTTGAGGTTGAAGCTTAACAAGCTTCCTTCGAGAGTAAACCTTGACCGCAAAGGTATTGATCTCGATTCAATGCTTTGTCCTAATTGTCATGACGATGTCGAAACTATGAATCATATATTTTTAATTGTGATACGGCAAAAGCCTTATGGACCTTGTTGGCTAATTGGTGGGATTTGGATATTCCGATGTGCGCTAACATCAAAGAGTGGTTCGATTGGCTTGATTCTTTGCATCTGTCTAATAGAGGTCGAGTGTTTCTTGAAGGTGTAGGGGGAACCCTCTTATGGTTCATTTTGGAGTTATCGTAATCGTTTGCTTTTTCCAGTTCTCCTCCGAAGAAGGTGTTATTATGGGACTCTATTGTTTCACAATCTTTTGTATGGATTTCTTCTAGAAATCCTAAGCTTAAATTTAGTAGGATAGGATGGTTAGAAAATCCTTTAGCTTCTATTTCTTCTTTGTAATCTTATTTGCTAGCTTTTGCTAGCTTTTAATATAATCCGCCTTTAAAAAAAACATATCTCTTTAGTATAAACGAGCAGACGGTTTTGGTTTTATTGCACATGCCACTTTGAAAAATTCATGTACCAAATCAGGACATTTGAAAAAGTTTGTTGCCATTGTACGACTAAAGTCCAAACATTAAACATTTCACGTAGATTGTTATCCGATAAAATAACTTTTACCCGATAGCAAGTTAATGATGGTGCAAATTAACAAAAAACCATAAAGTGTGTTACATTGAGTGAAACAGAAAAAAATCCTCATACCTAAATGGCACTTTAATGAAAATATGTTGCTATTGTAGGCTTAAACTCTAATTTTAAATTAGGGTAAAAGTTATAAAATACCATCTTACTTATTGATTTGTGCCGACTTTAAACACTTACTATTTAATCACGTGACTTTACCATTCTACTTTCAAAATCGTTTTGAAGTTACCAATTTGGTAACTTGTTACAGACAGCATGGCACGGCAATTTCCACGTCATTATTTTATTACGTTTAATATGGCCACGTCTGATTTTCCTATTTTGGGTAAAAGCCATACAATACCTTCTTACTTTTAAAAATGTGCCGACTTTAAACACTTACTAATTAATCTCGTGACTTTACCATTGTACTTTCAAATTTGTTCCGACTATACCAATATAAGCCTGAAATGACTATATTACCCTTTTGTATCACTAATACCTACTGTATTTTCCAGATCTGAAACAACAATATGTTGAATATTTTCTGTTTAAGTAAAAAAATATGGTTTAGATGGTTAAAATACTGGTTGCTAACAAAAAACCATAAGATTCAGGGGTTCAGTCGTATCTTTGTTATTCTATTGAACTTAGCAAATGAAATTTAAAGCGAGTGTTCTCAGTACTTGACAAATTACACAATTCTATATCCAATAGTGTATAAATACGTTCAAAATTTGATGTCTAATGTACTTCCCATACTCATGTTGCTGGCTATAAGTTTTCGTAGCCAAAAGTGAACATGTTAGGACATAAATATTTTCAACAGTCTCACACCTTTTAGATTTCGTGCAGGTAACTTAATTTTCATTGGATCTTAATATTTTCAACCTTGAAAATATACAATTTAACAATACCATCTTATTAAAATATGTTCAGGTTGAGGGAACCTTTCCCGATGGTACAAAGTGAATTACAGTACCATCTTATTGAGCTGGAGTTTGTTATTTTTGTCTTTAAGAGCACAGGGTGCAGGGGAAAAAATCTCGCGCCATGAGGAGAACGCGACACGAAAACGCACCAACCATATCCTAGCTCGCGTTTTCACGTCTCGCGCTTAGGGGACAACGCACGTTTTCGCGCGAAAACGCGGGAATCGTACCGGTTCTCGCATATTATAATTCTTTTTTTAAATCGAATATTTTTTTCCCCATGGATGGGTCAAACCTTTTCTCTAACATCCACGTAGGATATAATAACATATTTTAGATTATTTTTTTAATAATCAATTTACTGATGTGTAAATGTAACCGGTCATAATGGTAATATTATTACAAAACAAACAAGTAGAATGGTAAAATCACGAGATTAAATAGTAAGTGTTTAAAGTCGGCACAAATCAATAAGTAAGATAATATTTTATAGCTTTTACCCTTTAAATTACAATGTAGTTCAAAATACTTTATTCAACTTGTCATTTAATTTAAATTCTCTTTACTTCATGTAACTATTGTGACTGAATTATAATTATCACTGTTGTAAAAAAAGTCTTCAAGACCGATTAATCACTATAAGCCTCTCAACCTTGCCGATTAATGAAAAGACGATTAATGATGGTCAAATGTGGTTAACGACGGTCAAAGGAGGTCAAACTTGCCGAAAACCTGCAAATTTTACCGAAAATAACGAAAACTCATATTAAACTTGTGTTTATCAATTATAGTAACTATTTACACGTATGATAAGTTGTATTTTAAGAATACTATTGCCGAAAGTACCTAAAACTCGTTAGAAATACCCACCACTTGCCGGAAATAACAAAAATTTACAAAAAATGTCAATTCGATTCATCCCGCCTAAAACGATTACAAGTTACAAGGTGGTCGACCGACCGAATTACAATTCAAACCATTTACGTAATGTAATCTGAATTATGATATTTATGATCTGAAAATTTAACAACCTACATAATGTAATTAGACAGTTACATTCGATTACATCAAAATACAACGAATTAAACCAGAATGGAAGCCATGATTTATAATTTAGGAAATCCGGCATAGAAAATAAGATGATTGAATATTTGAATGTATGTATGAAACTAGTAAAAAAACGACTTGTAAAATAGACTTCAGCACTTACCAACTCCGTCCCTAAACCAAACGCAGCCCCTAACTTTATACCAACTACCATAACAAATTTTACGTCACCCTAACCTAATACCAACTATCATAAGAAACTTTACGTCAAACCAATTGAATATATGTATATGAGTTCACGCATTCAAAAATATACAAGTAGGCCGCCATGAAATAGTAACGTAACAAGCAAAGCCAAAATGTCACATTTTCTTTATCATTTCCATGACGTGCACCCCAAGCTCAATTACCCTACAAGTATGTATAAATATCACATTATTATAACAATAGCTTTTAATAATTCCCATTTTTATGCATTATGGATCCAAATAAACCAATAGAGATATCTATCCACTCAGACAACCCTGCCTTTTTTGAACCACAAAGCAGTATCGAAACAACAAACAGCAGTAGCAATAACAATACATTTTCACGTCCTAGACAAGCTAACCGGGCACCTGAAAAGAAACTTACCCTTTTCGCCTTGCGGCTTGCGGTTCTAGAAAAAGCAGCCACCGGGCTAGGGACGCTCGGGTTCATTTGGGCTACTGTTGTTTTATTAGGTGGCTTTGCCATTACTATAGACCAAACTGATTTCTGGTTCATCACTGTTATTTTGTTAATAGAAGGTACCAGGATCTTTAGCCGTAGCCGTGAGCTAGAGTGGCAGCACCAAGCCACTTGGTCGTTAACTGACGCTGGAATTAATAGCTTTCGTGCTGTAAAGTCTAGCTCGCATATATTGGTTAGAGGTTTTAAGGCGTTGTTTCAGGTCAACAGTGGGGGAAGCAGTATAAGAGAGAGTTCACATTTGCAAACACTTCGTCGTCGACAGAGTAGAAACTTGGAGAAGAAAAAGACGTTAACTCGGACATGGACGAGCTCAGATGTTCCTCTCCTTCCGTATGGTCAATGGGTATTTCTGTCGAGAAATATTAGCAGGCTTCTTTATTGGCTACAGTTAGCTTCAGCAACTGCTTGTGTGGTCTTGTCATTGATAAAACTCGTGAAACAAAATTTTGGTGAAATAGAGAAAGGAGATACGGATAAGAGGAACCGAAAATCAGCTTTGATTATATTCTATTCGTTGGCGTTGGCAGAGGCCCTTTTGTTTCTTTTGGAGAAAGCTTATTGGGAATGGAAGGTCATGTACAAGAAATTGTTAGATCGGATAAACGAAGAGTGCCAGTTGGGTCCTACGGGTATAATTTCTGTTAGGCGGTTTTTCTATGATTCTTACTCTAAAAGCGTCAACGGAAGCATCTTTGATGGCATAAAGATGGATTTTGTTTCGTTTGCAATGGAACTTATGGATTCTGATTCCTCAGATGAGCAACTCATTGGGATGCAAATCTTGGGAAGTTTCACAAAAAATCAACGTTTTTCAGAAGATACCCTTCAGAAGATAGGAATCACCATAACGGTAATAGAAAGATTGGTTGAAATGCTAAACTGGAAAGACACACAAGAAGAAGAGATACGAAAAACAGCTGCAGAAATACTTATAAAACTTGCTGGTAAGAAACAAAACTCACTACGGGTTGCTGGCATTCCGGGAGCCATGGAATCTATATCCTCTCTATTGCATACCCATAGAAACTCTAATGTCACAAAATGTGGTGAAATTTCCAAAAAGGAGATCATAATAGATAAAGAAGACTACAGTCATTGGGCATTCAATCAATTGGGTCTTCAAATATTGAAGAAACTTGCCCGTGATCATGACAACTGTGCAAAGATTGGAAACACAAAGGGTCTTTTAGTAAAAATCATAGATTTCACACACGCGGAAGAGAGATTGTTGAAGGGTGATAGGGTCACAGAATCTCAGATTCTGATTGTGAGAACATCTTTGCAGGTGTTGAAGTTGCTAGCGAGCACAACGGGTGGCACTGGCAGACAGCTTCGATCAGAGATATCAGAGGTGGTTTTCACAATTAGCTACATAAGAGATATATTGAGATATGGTGAAAAACATCCAACCCTACAGAAACTTGGAATAGAAATTTTGACAAGTTTGGCACTGGATGCCGATGCAACAGAAAGGATAGGAGGAACAGGAGGGGTTCTAAAAGAATTGTTCAACATTTTCTTTAGAGAAGGGATCCCGGATAATCAGAATCATGTTAGAATAGCTGCTGGAGAAGCACTTGGAATGCTGGCATTTGAAAGCACCAATAACTGTTTGCGTGTCTTCAAACTAAAAGTAACTGAGAAGCTTGTTAATGCGTTGGAAACCCCCTTACTTCGAATAGACGCAGCAAGGATTTTGAGAAACTTATGCATTTACAGTGGGTCGGAGTGTTTTCAGCACCTAAGAGGGGTAACCGCAGCCGCACCAACTGTAAGTGAACCTCGAGAAATCTATTTATTTGGTGTCATACTTGTAATGGAAATACTGACCCATTTACTCAGAATGGGTCGATGCAGGTTATGTTTATGTCTCACAGCATAAATAAATACAGTAATAGCTTAAGGAAAAAGAGTCAAAAATTTGTTAACCCTTTCGTCCCTTGTGGTACTTGAATCTGATATCCTTAGGGATCGGAAGATAAAATGATCAAAAAGAAGATCGTGTTATCTTTGGGTTAACACTTTGTTGTACTGTATTGGTTTGAGACTGATTGTAGGAAACTTATTATTTGCTCCTTGATTATAGTTAGACACCGGGAACTCTAAATCACAAGATGTTTATCAAAACTTGACTCTAAGTTGCAATATTGAGATAACTAGTTTTAAACGTAAATCGAAATGCCTGTTTTACCTCATGACTAAGTAACCCACTGGTGTTTGCAGATATTAAAGGAAATCATGACGGAAGAAAACAAGCTGCAGGAAGTTATGGTTGGACTAGCAGCACATGTCTTCCGATATATGACATCTCAAGAAGCCAGTGCCATGTTTAAAAGAAGTGGAATACAAGAAAGTGATTTAGCAACGTCACTCGTCCAAATTTTAAAGAAAAATCCGCAACCACAAGCCAAGACTCCAAGAATAAGGAGATATGTAGTGGAGTTGGCAATTTGGATGATGAAAGATGCACATAATAATATTCAGACTTTCAAAAATCTAGGAATGCAACAAGAGCTTGAAGGTATCACAGAGACAACAGCAGAGATAGAAAGTTTTGATACTTTTTCTGGGGCGATTGGATTGAGCAGATATAAGACGTCGATTCATTCATTAGTTGAAACAGCAATGGACCTGCTGGAAAATAATTGAGTACGTAACTAAAAGTTACAGCTACGCGAGTACATCAGAAGTTTGTTATAATGTACATAATGCCGATAATTTATTTTCAACACAAATTTAAAGACCTATATTATGTGTTTAAGTTTATAAATTTTAGGACCCTAAATTTTACTGTGACCTAAATCTGTCCATTCTTCAGATTTACTATTTGGAACTCTTTTAAGTATTTTATGGGGTTGTATTCCCTGGCTCGGTTATTGGGAGATCGCGCACAAACACTAGGGGAGCGTTTAGTTGGAGGGAAACACCAAACAACGCGATAGGCGTTTCCAGTTTCCACCATGCACCCTCCAAGCTCCAAACATTTCATCCGAAATGAAAAATGAAGGCAATAATTTGCATGACACGAACGAGTCTAGTAATAAGTCTCGATGGATAATAGGTTGCGTTTAATTGGATGGAAAACACCTTGTTTTCCACAAAATGTTTTTAAAAAAACAAGTAAAATAGAAAACGCGTTCAAATTATCATTTTCCAAAACATATCTCTACAAAACACAAAATTCCTATTTTCCCCTTTTATACACAAAACAAGAAAACAACTTTTTTTTTGTTTTTCATGTTTTCCTTTTAACACACAAAATCTATTTTTCTCTTTACTTTTATGTTTGTGTCGGATATTTTGCCTTTTCATCAGTATTTTACGTTTTCGTCAATATTTTATGTTTTCGTCGGTATTTTTACATTTTCGTCAGTATTTTACAAAATAGAAAACGCAAACATATTTTTCTCTAACTAAACGCGTTTTCTAAATTTTTAATTGTTTTGTGAAAATGAAAATTTCTCTTTTTCGACAAAACAGAAAATAAAAAAAAATGATAAAAAATATTTTCTAACTAAACGCAACCTTATACTGGACTCTTTCCCTTTGACAGTTGGGCTCCTTTCATTAAGCGACTGGACTCTTTCCCTTTGGTGGTTGGACTTCCTTGGCTGGACCTTCCCGTGAGAGTTTTCAGTTTATAGTGAGCCCAATTTACATTTTCTCTTTGTCTCTCTCTTAGCCAATCGAATTAAATCGAGCTCGAGTTTAACAAAACTTAAACTTGATTTGATAAAAAATTTGTAAGCTTAAGTTTGGCTTTATAGTTTGTCAAGCTTTAACCAATCAGGTTTAAGCTTGATTTGATAAACTTAAGTCAAAGCTCGAGCTTTGGTTAAAAACCTTGAATATATACAAAATTAATTTATTTTATAACAAAATGGATCAATAAAAATAAAAAAACAAACAAAAAATATAACCCAAACCAAATTCGATTCATTTAACATTAATAAAACCAACAATATAATACTGGTACTAAAGCTCACATTAAAATAAGACATAAGTCAAAATAATTTATAATATAGAGTTAACTACAATTTTTTTGTCCTTATAGTTTTCCGGGTGTAACAGTTTTGGTCCAAAAGTTTGAAAAATAACGAATCTAGTCTATTTTGATCAACTTGTAACACTTTTGATCCTGAACGTTAGTCTAACTAACTATGACCGTTAAATGTACACAAAATGACTAAAGTACCCTCTGATAATGATGTGCAATGACTGAAATAACCCACTTTTATTATAAAAATAATAATATATAATAAACTCAATTCACACCAAATGTGGGCGAATTTGCCGATGTCTCTTCCCTTTCCATCGTTTCACAAATCTGTCACTATATGATTTTCTTTTAATAAGGCAATTCAATTCTTTTATCACTTGTTCAACTCCTTTTGTTGGATTTAAGTATCTCCTCTATTGAATTCCTTATTCAATTGGTACGGTTCTTCTCAGTACCCCGGTTGTATATTTTTAGGTGTTTTTTTGTAGGTTGTTAATTGATTTAATTGCTCGCTGTGGGGTTGTCTCGTGTTGTTGTGGGGTTGTCTCGGGTTTTCTTGCCACGTTCTTTGTTTATGTTCTAGTTTGAGATCGTTGCAATTGGTGTGTTTAGGTGGATGCATAATCAAACTCGGATCTGTGATCATCGTGACACCCAAATGGCGGTGAGTGCTTGTGATACGACCCTCTCGGGTATATCGGGATAGTGGCACCCCTTCAAGCGTGATGCTAGCTCAAGATGAGAAAATTAGAAACATTTTATTGATTCGTTAAATTGACTGATTATATTGACAATGAAGGTATTTATAAAACATGAAAACCCTGATCCTAAGATAGATAATAGATAATAGTGGCCCGTTTGGCCCAAACCATTCAGACCGTGACGTAACATTCATCACTCCTTCAAATTCACCTTACCCTCAAGTTGACGTCTTAGAAAGCTCATTATTCCGGGATCCCAATTTTGCGTCGATGCCTAAACACTTACATTCTCTCTTTCAACTTGTTCTCGGACTACTGTAGTAACAATTTCTGGATTGCTGTTCTACACTCCTTATCTTCGGATGAAACAACTCATATGGCCCTCTTAAGCGATTCATCAACAACAAGATATGATTCACTAACCACAAGCTACGATTTGCCAATCATAGACTGCGATACACTCACCACAGGCTGCGATTCACCCACCATAAGATGCGATTCATCAAAATTGGCTACCATTCATTAGTAGGCTGTTGCGATTCAAGAATAAGCTGTTGCGATTCCCCAACAAGCTCAAAGTGATTTTTGTTAGGTCCGGGTGTAATATTCCCCGCTTCTTCTGGTGCAACGCCTGATGTTGTAGAAGAATCAACCTCTTTCTTTTCAATGGTCTGCTTTTCTTCTACAATTGCCTTAAGCCGGGTCTCTAATATACGGGCTAAATAGAAGGCTTCGCCTAATGTTGTAGGTTTCGGGTAAAATCTTAACAATTCTAGTTGTAGCTTCGGTTTAAGTCCAGATATATAAAACGAGGCAAGTAAACTTTCAGAGATACCTTTTACTCGAGTATAATATTTTTAAACTCACTCTAATATTCAATCACGGTACCTATCTGCAAAAGCTTGGATAAAGCATCTCTCGCGACTCGGTCACTGCTATCCTTTGTCATAAATAATATCTCGACAAAAAGATAGAAACAATCTTTTTATTCTACTCAAATGCTGTCTTACGTTAATGAATTGCCAAGTAATGGGCCAACTTTTTTTTTCAAGAACATTAGTATTATTATCTTCAACAGGAGAAAAGAAAAAACAGGCAGACCAAAAAAAAATTCTCATAAACCGTAACTTCGGTACGATGAACAATGAACAGCAACTTCTGCGACAGATTTTTTATTGTTCGTGAACAGTACCGCCGCCGATGAACAGTTTTTTTTTATTGGAACCCTAAATCAAAAACCCCCCAACGAGTTGAGGGCTCTAAATGAAAGACCAACTGATACGACCCGATTAGGGTGTATCGGATAGGGCACCATTATAGCGTGTGCTGACTCCGTACAAAAGATAGAAGAAGACTTAGAGATTTATTGATTCATTTAATTGATTGATTACATTGATAACAATGAAGGTATTTATAAAACATGAAACCCTAATCCTAAGATAGATAATAGTGGCCTGTTTGGCCCAACCTATTCAAACCATGACGTAACAACTTGTGATGGAGATCTTGTAGTACTATGTGATGACGTCAGCCATCATATCTGTAAATATGTGGCCAGATATTCTGGTAGAGACGTGGCCTTAAGTATTATTGGTAGAGAGGTGGCCGGCGGTTGGTGGAAGGTATATTTTTAGGAAAGATATGAGAGCATAAGCTATTGGTTTGGTTTGTAAGGGAGGATTTTTATGAAGAAGATGACATGAGTTACTGGGTATAAAAATATTAAAATGAAAAGCAAAAGAAATATATTAGTTTTAGTAGGGGTGAATGAAAAGACAAATATGCCCTCACCGTTAACAATTAAAGTTAGTCAAATCAATGTTTGGGACAAAAAATGTTACGAGTCGCTAAAATAAGACTGGATCCGTTACTTTTTAAAGTTTTGAACCAAAACCGTTATACTTGACAAACTATAAGGATCAAAAATATAGTTAACTCTATAATATATTAACAAAATATATATCCTTATAAATAACGGATGGCGTATTATATAGTAATAAAATCTTGATATTCACATTCCAAAAATCTATAAAACAATGCGTAGTAAATACAAAATAAAAATTATTTAAAATTAAAAAAAAACTAAATTATAAATTTAATCAGAGTTAAAAGTCCGTGGAGAATATATTATTTATTTATTTATATAATAAGCTCATATAAATAGATTAACACTCAAATTAACCCTTAGATGTTTCATATATATTAATCATGAAACATATTTTTATTAAAGCTTGATAAAAACTTGAGTCGAGCTCTTAAAAGCTTAAGCTTGATATATGTTTCGAGCTATTTTTTAAGCTTGAGCTTAATAAAAACTTGACTTAATTGAGCCAAGTTCAAACTCAAATTTAGCTTGATTACACTTATAAGTTATAACACCTCTAATTTCTAATTTTAATATAATTATAAACATTTACTAGTATATAATACCCAATCCGTTCCAAAAAAATTATACAGTATAATTTTGAACAATGCATTCAAAATTCATTTAATTTTGTCAAATTCAAATGCTAAAACAAAAATAGATCTTAATCTTAATCTTAAACTCATCTACAGGGCTGTAAATGAACTGAACGTTCAGTGAACATTTCATGAACCGTTCGATTAAAAGTTCGTTTATGTTCGTTTATTTATTAAATGAACATCATTTTACGTTCGTTTAGTTAAATGAACGAACATGAACAAAAAGCTTGTCCGTTCGTTTATGTTCGTGAACGTCCGGTTATGCGTTGATTACCGTTCGTTTATGTTTATTTATATATTTTTATGCTCGCATGTCAAATCTTTTAAATGTGTATTTTTAGAAATGATATTTTAAAACTTATAATACCAAATATTATGCATACTTTGATCAAATTTTATGTTTTTTCTGTTCGTTCATTTATGATCGATCGTTTATGTTCGTTTAAGGTTCGTTTAATTTCTTAATAAACGAACACGAACACCTAATTTTCTTAATAAACGAACACGAACAAGAAAACTGTCTGTTTAAGCGTTCGTGTTCGTTTATTTGTCCGGTTAAAACTAAATGAACGAACATGAACAAAGCTCCGTTCATGTTCGTTCGATTCGTTTACAGTCTTACTCATCTACAAACAAATAAACCTTCACTTTCATCACATGCCTATCTATATGTTTTGATAAAACAGCCGGATATAATCTCTACTACTTATAAAGGTTGTATATCAAATCTTCAAAAATATCTTCATTCCTATTATCAGTAATTTTTCTCAACATTACCTTATTTACAATCTCAACACATCCAGAAAACGAAAAATTGTAAACTTGGAAAGTTGTTTTATGCATTAATTATCATTCTCTTTTGACATTTATATGTTGTTGTATGCCCATTTTTATTAGGAATCTTTTTATTAGGTTTCCATGTTTATTACTCCGTAGTTGACAATCACAGATTTAGAAAAGTTCATAATCTAGGCATTAATACATTTCTCACACACACAAACATTACTCTCTCAACCCTAATACAAAAAAATCTCTGCCGCGACCACAATTTTAACATCACCGGATATGCCGAATCCGTCCCATCTTTTGGTGGTTTAGGTGGTTTCAAGGTAGTTTCTATTGGTGATAATGATTGTTGATTTGGGTGATTTTTGTTGATTTGGGTTGTTTAGAGTGGCAAAACTTTATAGCTCATAATCTATACACAATACTGGATCTGGAATCTTGATTATGATTTCGTTAAATAATCGCAGTTTCCGGATTTGGGTTGTTTCCAGACTGTTTATGTAACTAAGCTGACCGATGCATCTCCGAATCCAAACAATCTGATAAGGTTGGTGTTGTATTTTGTTTTAATTTTATGGGTTTTTTTAAAAGATTTTATGGGTTTTTTTAAAGATTTTATGGGTTGTGTGTAGCTTATTTGATTTGATTATGTGGGTCTTGGTTAAGTTTTGTTTTTGATTTGCCAATGGTGATGTTCTCAGCTGTTGATGGATTGGTGGGTTTTCAAGCGGATTTGTTGTTAAAATGGTGTGTTGCGACAACTACTGATACAAGCTTTTGTGTTGGGGTGAAAAAGTTCGAATTCTCGGAATCCTCTCGAATTGATCTCAGTTAAAAGTGGAATGATTTGTTCTTGGTGACAAAAAGTGGATTTGGTTTTCTATTCTAAATAAATGAAGCAAATAAAGATTAAAGCCAGAAACAGAAGATCAAAAACAGTTAAACGATAAAGCAGAAAAATACCCTTACTGAAAATGAGTGCTATACGGAATAAATGGAAAAGATGCCCTATTCGGAATAAAAGAACTCTATTCGGAAAAATAACCTTATGCGGAAAAATCAGCTTATGCGGAAAAAGGGTGCTATTCGGAAAAATATCTCTATGCGGAATATTATGCCCTATGCGGAAAATTACTCTATGCGGAATAAATACCCTATTCGGAAAACAAGCACTATTCGGAATATATGATATATTCCGAATAAGGGAAAAACTAAACTGGTTATGCGGAATATGTAGGCTATGCGGAACATGTAAAATATTCCGAGTAAAGGAAATGTAAACACCCCTATTCGGAATATCCAGGATTCCGAATAAGGGAGATATAAAATCGTCTGTTCGGAAAGTTCTGGAATGAAAGAACAGTGACAGTAGCGAAGAACAGGGGACACGGTTTTAAATCCAAAATCAACTCCAATACTTAAAAAGGTTTTACCAAATCAAACACAAACCATTTAAATACCATAAGTAATAAATCCCACCAATAAAAACACTAAATCAACAACTTTTTAAGATCAAACTAGAATCAAATAAAAACTCAAGAACTTGAAATAGAAGATGATGAAGATCAAGATGAATGAAAAGATGGAATAGATTGATTAATATAAAAATAACAAGAGTAATGATTACACTTACAAGATTCGAAAAAGGAGAAATGAAAAATCACCAAACACCCTAATGGTGTTTGTGATGCTACGAACCAAGAACTAGAAAAAAGAAAAATGAAGCTAACTCTCTAATTGTGTGAAGGGAGTATCTATTTATACTCCTAGTGGTTGGTTGGTGAGTGGGCTTTCTCCCTTTCTTCTTGTCTTCTCGTCCTTTTAGAAAAGTTGACGTTTTCGATTCTGATTCGGGATTTGTCGTCGATTAAATTCAACTCGTCTTTTAATTTCTTCGTTAAATAGACTTGAGTTTCTTCGACTTATGAAAATCTTCCGTCTTTAGTCCTTTTCTTCGATAAATCTTCGAATAGGCCTAGTGACTTCAAATCTTTTGCATCTCTTGGACAATAGACTTTATCTTGAGTCTTTTTCTTTGATAAAACCCGTGCAATCCCATGTTTTCTTTAATATTCATCCGGTTAGCTCTGAAAACGCAATAAACACAAAAACCACGCATAATTCCAAACAAATGATATTAAATACGTGTTTTGGTCTTGTTTTAGCCCGAATTAAGTGGTAAAAGGATGGGTGTTTACGCACCTATCAAATCCCCTACACTTAACCATTGCCATGCCCTCATGCAATGCTTAGTGATAAAGCAATTTTACATTTTTCTCATAATTAATCAACCTTGGCCTTATTTCTACTAAATAAGAATCAAATTACTAAGAGAAATAAAAACTTTAAGATAAACAAAAAGAATGGAAATAACTTGTAAAGAAATCAAGGACTTACATTAGGGCTTTGGTGTTGCGAAGATTTATCACCCTCAAGTTTCGCGTTCCCCAAACTAAGCTTGAAAACGAGATCATTGTTATTATAAGTTAGTAAATCAAACACTTACACACATGGCTTAATTAAATGCTTAAACTCCCTTATTCCTAGTTGTACCTCTTATATTTTATTTTTGTCTTAGAATGATCATGAAGATGCATTTTTGGACTTATTTCGATAGTTTCTTAAGGCTGAAAGCAAAGTAGGACGATTTGATCAATAGTTAGCTAAAGGACAAAATCTCTTAAAACTGCTTCTCGGGATATCAAAAAGTTCATATCTTGGCATAACTTGGTTCACGATTTGAGACCTTTCTCGGGCCGATATTTGGCATGTACTTCATACTTCATATCTTCGAGAGACGTTCTTGAGATAATGGTCTTCTCATCATAATAGAGTTTCTTCACTTGGAGACTTTTGAGGGGTACTCCAACTTTGTTGACCACGACTTCATGATTATTTCTTCAATCTCTAATTGGGATTTTGAGATACAACGATCCGCCTCCTTTTCGGACTTGGATCTATTTATCCTCATACCTTGTTAGGGTCTTTTCGGATAGACTTCTCCATGATCTTTATGGGAGTTGATTGCTTTTCGTCGTGAGTCTTGATCCTTCATATAGACTTTAGGAATAATGCTTTTCACATCACTTTGGATCTTTCAGCAATAAAATTGAATCCTCATGCCTTGTTAGGGCCTTTTCGGACTCGCCAATCTTCGCGCCCCGCTTCATAAGTTATGCCTTGGCTATGAACTCTTATCATTACCGAGCAACTTTTAAACGATCTTGGGCTAGAAGCTAAGTAACTTTTCAAATCGTACGACCTTACTTATTGCAGATAAATTATTAGCAAGTGATGGGAGAATAGGCAAATAATTACACCAAGTGAGCTTGCGCAAGAATACCGACTTATAATTGACTCTATCATTTCTCGTCCTCCACAATTTAAAATCTCAAGTAATGAGACTCGTGGACACTTAGCCTAATAAACCAATTGAGGTCTACATGGTTAAGGATACTAGCTAGAATAAACTTGGATAAGTCTATTCGGGTTGAGTCAAAATAAACGCAACGGGCCTAATAGATCAAAGATTTCTAAACCAGCTACACCACTTTATTAATATTTTTGACTTCATTGCGGGATATATACATATGAAAGCAACGATAAAAATTTAAAAATTACGACTAAATGGCCAAAGTTAATAAAAAAATTTGAAAAATGTTGAAAAAGACGATTTTCCGGTTAAATGAAGGCATTTTCATGGAAAAGTCCACTTAAAACTTCGATAGAAGTCTCCCCTACACTTAAGATAAACATTGTCCTCAATGTTTAAGCATGTGGGAAAAGTCTCCCCTACACTTATGACATTGTGCACGTTGGTTAACTCGAGTTAAGGAAGAGACGACTAAAGTGATCAATTTCGAATGTGAGTATGAAGAAAATGGAATCACGATAGTTGAGAGATAGAACCGGATTTCGGATAACACGGGAGCACGGTTCTTCGAAGATTTCCAAGATTGCAGTTATCCCTGTAATCACATCACCACACAAACACAAACGACCAAAATAGGTCCTCCCCTACACTTAGGGGGTTAAAGGGATAGATACTCGGGCTGCCTCCCGAGGAGCGCTTGTTTTTTATAACCGAGTCACGAGCCTGACTCGACCCAAAATTAGTTCATGGGAAACGTGGTGAGGGATGGAATCACCTCCTGAGAGGTGTCCTCACCAAAGTACAACTTCACTCGTTGGCCATTCACCTTAAAATTTTGTCCATTAGGTTGAGCGAGCTCGAGAGTACCATATGGAAAAATTTGGGCGATGGTGAATGGGCCGGACCAACGAGATTTCAGCTTGCCCGAAAAGATTTTCAACCGAGAGTTAAAAAGTAAGACTTTGTCTCCAACATGGAACTCTCGGTTTTTGATCTTGGAGTCGTGAATGAGCTTAGTTCTTTCCTTATAGATCAAAGAATTTTCATAAGCCTCATTACGGAGTTCATTCAGCTCATTGAGTTGGATCTTGCGTAGGTCACCGGCTTTGTTAATATCAAAATTAGCCCACTTCAAGGCCCAGTAAGCCTTGTGCTCCAACTCAATGGGGAGGTGGCACGCTTTCCCGTACACAAGACGATAAGGCGTACAGCCGATCGGGGTCTTGTAAGCAGTACGAAAAGCCCACAAAGCATCATCGAGTTTATTAGCCCATGCGGCACGATGCTCTCCCACGGTTCTTTCAAGAATTCGCTTCAGCCCTCGGTTTGATATTTCAGCCTGGCCATTAGTTTGTGGGTGGTAGGCTGTGGAAAGACGATGGTTTACACCGTACTTAGCCATGACTCTAGCAAATTGGTCATTGCAGAAATGAGTCCCACGATCACTAATAATGGCGCGAGGCACACCGAATCTAGCGAATAAAGCTTTCAAAAAGTTACAAACCACCCTTGCGTCATTAGTAGGCAAAGCTTTGGCTTCAACCCACTTTGAAACGTAGTCAACGGCTACAAGGATGTATTTGTTTCCTTTAGAAGATGGGAATGGCCCCATAAAGTCGATACCCCAAACATCAAAGATTTCACACTCTTGAATGAAATTCCGAGGCATCTCGTCTTTATGTGTGATCGTGCCTTGCTTTTGGCAAACATCACATCATTTGACCATATCGTGAGCGTCACGGTATATGGAGGGCCAATAAAATCCCGAATCAAACACTTTCTTGGCGGTGTAGTTGGGACCAAAGTGACCACCGGTGGGTCCTTTGTGGCAAGCATCAAGGATTTCGGACGCTGCTGGTCCATCAACACATCGACGGATAATCAGGTCGGCACATTGTTTGAATAGGTAAGGGTCGTCCCAAAAGTAAGTCTTGATATCGGTGAGGAACTTCTTCTTTTGTTGGGACGTCAACCCTTCCTTGAGAATTCCACCCGCCAAGTAGTTTGCAAAGTCCGCAAACCACGGGGTTTCATTCGGCTTCGAGTTTATAGACATTAAGGTCTCCAAGGGAAAAGAATCATTGATTTCTTTGGTCGGATGATCCCCTTGGTAAGGATCCTCAAGTCTGCTAAGATGGTCCGCGGCTAAGTTTTCTGCTCCTTTTTTATCGCGGATTTCGATTTTAAATTCCTGGAGCAGCAAAACCCAGCGAAGAAGTCTTGGTTTGGAATCTTGCTTTGTCAACAAGTACTTCAGCGCGGAATGGTCGGTGTACACAATGGTGGTAGAAAGGACAAGATAGGGGCGGAATTTTTCAAAAGCATAGACAACAGCTAAAAGCTCTTTTTCGGTTGTCGTATAATGCAATTGTGCCCCCGTCATTGTCTTGCTAGCGTAATGGATCGGTTGGAAATGTTTGTTCACTCTTTGTCCAAGAACCGCTCCAATAGCAAAATCACTAGCATCGCACATCAACTCAAAAGGCAGCTCCCAATTAGGGGTAACTAAGACGGGTGCCTTAGTTAGCTTATCCTTAAGCGAGTTGAAGGCTTCAAGGCACTCTTTGGAAAAGATAAAAGGAGTATCTTTTTCCAAGAGGTGGGTCATCGGGCGAGCGATTTGAGAGAAATCTTTGATGAATCGACGGTAGAAGCCCGCATGACCCAGGAAACTTCTCACACCCTTCACAGTTGAAGGTGGAGGCAACTTTGCGATAACATCGACTTTAGCACGGTCTACTTCAAGACCGGCTTTCGAGATCTTATGTCCAAGCACGATGCCTTCTTTTACCATAAAATGGCATTTTTCCCAATTCAGAACTAGGCGAGTGTCTTCGCACCTCTTTAGCATACGTTCCAAATTGGCAAGGCAAGAAGAGAATGAATCCCCGAAGACCGAGAAATCATCCATGAAGACTTCCATGGTTTGTTCAACCATGTCATGGAAGATAGCTAACATACACCGTTGGAAAGTCCCGGGCGCATTACATAAGCCAAAAGGCATTCTTTTGTAAGCGAAAGTGCCATAGGGACAAGTGAATGTAGTCTTCTCTTGATCTTGGGGATCGATGGGTATTTGAAAATAACCCGAGAAACCATCAAGAAAGCAGTAATATTCATTTCCTGCTAAGCGTTCAAGCATTTGGTCCATAAAAGGTAGAGGGAAATGATCCTTTCTCGTGGCATCATTGAGTTTGCGGTAGTCTATACAAACTCTCCACCCAGTAACGAGACGAGTGGGAATCAACTCGTTGTGTTCATTGGGAACAACGGTTATTCCGCCCTTCTTGGGCACACAATGGATTGGACTAACCCATGGTGAATCCGAAATAGGGTAAATCATACCCGCATCAAGAAGTTTGAGAACCTCTGTTTTGATGACTTCATGGATTTTTGGATTCACCCTTCGTTGGCTTTGAATAGTGGGCTTAAAGTCGTCCTCCATGAGAATTTTGTGTGTGCAGAAGTGAGGATCAATTCCACGAATATCCGAAATCTTCCAAGCAATAGCCTTCTTGTGATCTTTCAATACAGCGACAAGTCGAGCTTTCTCTTCATCCTTCAAATCCTTAGCAATGATGACTGGCGACTTCTTCTCTTCTTCGAGGAATACATACTCAAGATGGGGTGGCAACTCCTTAAGTTCTAGATCCGGAGGATTGTCGACGGGAGGCGTATTCGAAGTCGGAGTCTCGATAGCAATAACAGTGGGAGATGGAGGGGAAGGATTGTCTTCTCTGAGGAGGTTTGCAATGAAACTGAGATCGTCATCCCAATTGGCAGTAGAATCGTCATTGTCTTGCTTCACATCTTCCAAGGTGGCTTCCAAATCTTTCCAAAGGAAATCACTTTCTCCAAATAGAGATAGTGATGAGTCGATAGAGGAAACGGTCTCAACATTGGGAAGAGAGGTAGGAATGTTTTTACAAGCATCCTTGAAGTGTTCTTCACAAGCCTCATCAAGAACGTCAATACAATTAACACTCTCGTAAGAATAAGGCTGTTTAGAAAGCTTTCCCATGTTGAAGACTACTTTATCGTCACCCACTCTCATGATAAGCTCACCGGCTTCAACATCAATGAGAGTGCGACCGGTCCTCAAGAATGGACGACCAACAATGAGTGGCACACGGGGGTCCATCTCGTAGTCGACGACAACAAAATCAGCAGGAAAGGTGAATTTGTCGACTCCTACAATGACGTCTTCGGCTATCCCCACTGGATAAGCAACCGTACGGTTAGCTAATGCCAAAGTCATTTTGGTGGGGACTAGCTCTGGGAGAGATAATTGCTTCCAAACACTTAGAGGCATGAGATTAATACTGGCACCTAGATCGGCTAGGGCCATGCAATTCTCTACTCCCGGGAAATTACAAGGGATAAGAAAACGACCCGGATCACCAAGCTTGGTTGGCAATTTCCTTAAGAGCACTGCAGAGCAGTTCTCATTAAGTTGGGTGTTGGCAATATCGAGGAGCTTTTCCTTGTCGCTCAGAAGATCTTTAAACATTTTTGCGTATTTGGGCATGTGAGCGAGAGCCTCAGCGAAGGAGATATTGAAATTCAGTTTTTTGAACATTTTAAGGAAATTCGAAACCTGAATATCATCCTTGCTCTTTTGCTTCTCTTTCCTCAACCTAGATGGATAAGGTATATTGGAAGAAGAGGAAAGCTTTTGGAGAATAGGATCACTCACAACCACGGGTGGAGGAGGGGTAGAAAGAAGAGGTGGAGAAATTGGGGAAGGAGAAGGAGGAGGAATAGGAGCAGGTGACTCGTTCTCCTTAGTCACAACCACCGATGGAGGTATAGGAAGCTCGGGTTCCTTGGTACCTTTACCACTTCGAGTAGTGATTGCTTTCATCTCCCCTCTTGGGTTCGCAACGGTGTTACTCGGAAGAGTACCCGAAGAAGAAGGTTGACTACTTTGGAAGAAACTAGCCATCATGTTCCTCAAATCATTAGTTTAGCTATCCAACGTGTTTCGCATGTCTGCTCTCAAATCGTTTCCTTGCTTGACCAAGTCTGCTTTCAGGTTGAGCACCTCTCTCTGAAGATTTCCCACTATCGCATCGTTAGTCCTCATATAAGTTTCCACTTCTTGGTGAAGAGCGGTGGGTTGGTTGGGAGGAGCATTGTATGCAGGTGTTTGGTAAGCAGGTTGTTGGTAGACTTGATTGTTTCTTTGAGGCGGTTGTTGCTGCTTGTGAGGTGGTATGTATGGTTGTCGAGGTTGTTGTTGTTGAGGAGGGCGATTAAGGTTTTGTTGTTGGTTTTGGTTGGCAGGAGGGAAACCAGGTGGTGAAAGATAGTTGTTGCTGCGGTAGCTAAGCAAGTTACGGTCACCTTGGGGTTTTGCTTGATAAGCAGGTTGAGGATAGGTGCCATATGCCGCATTCACATTCTCTGCAGGGTAATCTTGGGTGGCGGTACAAGTTGTGTAAGAATGAGGACCACCGCATATCTCACAAGGTTGGCTGACAGCGTTCACTTGAGCGTTTTTGGCGTTGTTGCTGTTGTTGTTGCTGACGGTGTGGGTGACAAGCGATTCAAGAAGCGTAGTGATTTTGTCTAATCGCTTGTCACTGTCATTAGTGCTAGCACTAGCAACATTGGTCCGAACACTCTTGGTTTGCACACGAGATTTATTCTCAATGATGTCCCAAGCAGCATTGGAAGTCTTAGCCAATAGATTTCCCCCCGAGGCACTGTTCAGTGAATCTTGGTCACTCATGCTTAAACCATTGTAAAAAGTATTAATTTGATGTACTTTGGTAAAACCATGTTGTGGGCATTTTCTTAAAAGATCTTTAAAACGATCCCAAGATTCACTGAACAACTCATCGTACTTTTGTTCAAAGTTTATAATCTCATTCCGCAAAGCGGTAGTACGAGAGGGTGGAAAAAAGTAATTGATAAACTTTGTTTCCAAATCCGTCCACGAGAGAATACTTTGTGGCGGTTCCTTAGCAAGCCAATGCCGGGCTTGTCCCTCTAAAGAAAAGGGAAAAAGTTGTAACCTTATAACTTCTTGTGGAACTCCATTGAACTTGACCGTGTTGGTGAGTTGTAGAAATCTCTTGATGTGGTCGTGTGGGTCATCAATGGTTCGTCCCAAGAACGGTTGAGCAGAGACCATCTGGATAAAGCCTGACTTGAGCTCGAAATTGTTGGCGGCAATTGGAGGAATGACAATTGGATCCGTGTTGCCATCTACATGAGCTTGCAGCAATTCAATCATCGGGCGATTATCCGGAAGAGGCTCATTGTTGTTGTTATTGTTCATGTTGTTGAAAGGCGGGTTGTTGTTGTTATTATTGTTTGGAGGTGGTACACCGGCCATGTCTAAGTGATCGAGAGGCTCGGGCTCTTGATAAGACGTGGATCGAGTGCGCATACACCTGCAAAAGAACGAACAAAGAAAAACAAAACAAAAATATTTTTGGTTTTTTTTTTTTTTTTTATTATTATTATTTTATTTTTTTTTTTGAAAATTTTATATTTTTTTGAAATTTTTTATGAAAAAGTAACGTTCACGGGGAACGGATCCCAAAATCCAAGTTCTCACAAAAAACTTTTGATCTTAACGAGAAGAGCCGGCAGCGGCGCCATTTGATACATGCTTAATGGTGTTTGTGATGCTACGAACCAAGAACTGGAAAAAAGAAAAATGAAGCTCACTCCCTAATTGTGTGAAGGGAGTATCTATTTATACTCCTAGTGGTTGGTTGGTGAGTGGGCTTTCTCCATTTCTTCTTGTCTTCTCGTCTTTTCAGAAAAGTTGACGTTTTCGATTCTGATTCGGGATTTGTCGTCGATTAAATCCAACTCGTCTTTTAATTTCTTCGTTAAATAGAATTGAGTTTCTTCGACTTATATAAATCTTCCGTCTTTGGTCCTTTTCTTCGATAAATCTTCGAATAGGCCTAGTGACTTCAAATCTTTTGCATCTCTTGGACAATAGACTTTATCCTGAGTCTTTTTCCTTGATAAAACCCGTGCAATCCCATGTTTTCTTTAATATTCATCCGGTTAGCTCTGAAATCACAATAAACACAAAAACCACGCATAATTCCAAACAAATGATATTAAATACGTGTTTTGGTCTTGTTTTAGCCAGAATTAAGTGGTAAAAGGATGGGTGTTTACACACCTATCAACTACACTGTTAATTAAGCCATGAAATGGATTTGTGTGCTAGATTTAAGATACTTCATATTTATACAAAAAGAATTAGAGGTTTTACCTTTTATGTTTTGATTATGGATTGTTGGTTTTCAGGATCATTAAGTTTCACAAGATGGGTTATGTTTGAAAAAATTGGTTACAAGGTTTTGGTCGTGCTACTACCTTGGTTGCGTATGCGCCTGATGTTGCTTCGTTCATGTCGGATGAGGTACAAATTATTTTTTAATTCATGTGTTAGGAGCATTTATAAATCTAGATGTTTGGCATTGTTTTTTGAAGAGTATATATCTTTGTAGTAATAATCAGTTTTATTAAAGTTGGTTTTGTTTTTGTTGTTTCCGAATTTTAGGTGATGGAGATGAAGATGTGGATGACGATGAATATAATCAGGTACGTAAGAACTATTCATTTTTAGTACAATCAGGCACTTTCACATTCATTTGTACTATCTGAGGCATACGACCAACGCATGACGGTTTTTTTAGATGTTGTAGCCGGATTCTTAGTTGTTGCTATTCGGGTTTTTCATAATTTTCTTAATCTTTCCCAGTGAGCTTTTTGGAATCCCAACCCTTAATGCAGCTATCTGCTATAATGAACCCCAACGATGATACATTATAATTAATCCTAAAACAAGCAACCTCGAGCATTATTTTTAAAATCTTAATTTTTAGGCTGCTTATTTGCTTATGTGTAATGATATTTTATAATTGATCCTTGTGTGCTTAATAACCACCCTATTTGCAACTGAAATATGTGAAATCAAAGTTGTTGATAAAATTGGTTGCACGCCAAATGTAAGACTGAATGTTTCTGAAAAATGTAGTGAAGGCTTCGATTTTTTTTTGTTTATAGTTGATCGAAATGTGTTAAATCTTTTAGATCCATTAAATAGAATTTTTTTACACAGCTTGAGATATGTACTTGCATATATGAGGGAATAGCTGTTGTGATTATGAACTATAATCTTCTAAGAAATTATGGAAGTGACTATGGCGACATTGTTTGTGAGACCCCCAAAATCAGACAATGGAACAACTAGGCAGCAAGGGGTTTCACGTCATGGTACAAGAAACAATTAATTACTATTGACACAAAGTTGACGTAATAAAAACATGTACATTACATCATAAAATATCAGAATTTTAAACATATGTCCCAGAGTTTTATATGCGGAAAGATTTATTATTTCATCATGATTTATAACACTTATTTACCAAAAATACAGAAAAATCTTCTGACCGCTTTTAGATAAAACCAAAGTTGAAATCGACATAAAAATCTCCAAGTTGCGATAATATCATGCGGGCTCCTGTCCAAGCAAAGCTAAGTAATAATACCTGAGATTAAACATGTAAAATCGTCACATAAAGTTGAGTGATATTCATAGGTTTAGCAGTAAAGGTGTGGAACACAAGCATTCATTTGTAAACAAGAAATAGGGGAAAATGGTTACGTACGATAACCATAGTCCGAAACATTATTATTGTTGTTTAGTTCATGAACCGAAGCTTAACTCAGTGTAAGTTCCTCTAGTGAGTATTTAGCCTAAATACTCAAGTAATAAATCAGATGTTAAATGCGTCAAGGTAATCGGGACGGGGATTGTCAATGCGATGGATCCACCCACAACATTCGCGCTTAGCAATACAAGAAAATTAACGGTTCATGATCAATGAGAGGCAACTTAAGAATAAATGCTAAAAGCAATAATATCAATGAAAATATGTTGGAAATCCTCAAGTTCTGGAAAGCATATAAGTTCTGGATAGCATACAAATTCTGGATAGCATACAATTTGAGGATAGCATACACTTTTTAAATGGTTGTGTTCCACCATGTAAAATCTCAGCCCGCATTTAGAAACCATGTACAAGTAAAAGGGGATATGAACTCACCTTAGCCACGAGGTAAGTAAATCATTGTACTCAGAAGCTGAGTAGAAAAAGTAGTAGCATGACGATCACCGACGATATGGATGCCCGAGAAACACGAAAACCGCAACCTATCAAAATAAGGCGCGCGTTAAGACTCGAACTCAAATATCGATATATACCAAGTATAATATGACTTTAAATATTTTCAAAGTATTCATATTTCAAAACTAGTGACAAGACCCAAATGAATCCATACTATCCCATTTAATCAATACTACTCGCTTAAACACTTGTACACTTGGAATTGACCCGTCATAAGACGCCAAGTCAACGGAAGTCAAA